>JAVSCE010006884.1:0-16366 GCA_032199065.1 Smutsia gigantea | reverse complement strand
AACAGGAAAGAAGGCTGCACCAGACTGCATACAGACCTCACAAACAGAGCAGACCTCACAAAACAGGGTAACGTATGAAAGCCTTGATCCAGTGGGACCTGAGCTCTTTCCCCACCCCAGCTCACTGGCAGGATGAAGAGAAACGGAGCCGGGGAGGGGGTGGAAGCCTGGGACTGCTGAACACCTAGCCCTGGAGATCTGCTTTGTGAGCAGAGACCTACATTGTGTGGTGCTCTGGAGGATGGGGAGCTGGGACAGGCGGAGTGCTTGAGAGACAGATTCCGGCCATTTGTGGAGGACGGGATCCACACCCGGCTGCTCTGGAACAAGGGAAAGGCAGGTGGTCTGACAAGCGTCCTAGCAGCGAGAGGGCTGCTGAAGGGGCGGGGTTTGCATGGAGCTTGCTGTGCGGGAGAAGGGATAGGGGGACAAGGTTGCCTGGGCACGCTCTGCCCAGCAGATTAGGAACTTTGGGGAGCTTCAGGCACTCCATCCCCCTGGCTGCCTACTCATCTCCAAGGCCCCCCACTGTGATATGCAGCCTGCAGAGCCTTCCTCCTGGCATGACAGCATCAGCTCACAAATGGGCAGTCACTGCTCTAGCATCAGGCCAGGCAGAGGGAGGCCCCACCTACAACAGCTAGAGATGCCAAGCACAGAGGCTTACACCTGTGTACGTGGCCCACTGGCTCTAATACGGGAGACAGGCAGGGCAGACAGGAATCAGGAAACAGATCTTTCCTCCCCCCAGGCATCAGTTCCACTCCCCTACCACCCCCAACCTCACTCTAGGGGCTGAGCAGCTCCAGAAACTAGAGCTTCTGGGCAATAGAGGGTACCGCACAGAAATATGAAACATAAAAAGAACATGGTTCAGACCAAAATCTCACAAACCCCAGAAAAGGGGCCAAATGAAACTGAATTCACCAATCTTCCTGAAAGAGAGTTCAAAATAAAAATCATAAACATGCTTATGGAGGTAGAGAAAAATATTTAAGAACTCAGGAACATATTTAAGATGGATATTCACTCATTAAGAAATTCCATATCTGAAATGAAACATACAATGCAGGGATTTAAAAGCAGATTAGATGTAGTAGAAGAGAAGGTAAATGGAATAGAAATTAGAGAAGAGGAGTACAAAGACACTGAGGCACAGAGAGAAAAAGAATCTCTAAGAATGAAAGAATATTGAGAGAATTGTGTGACCAATCCAAACGGAACAATATTCGCATAATAGGGGTAGCAGAAGAAGAAGAAGAGAGAAAAAGGGATAGAAAGTGTCATTGAAGAGGTATTGCTGAAAACTTCCCCAATCTGGGCAAGGAGATACTCTCTCAAGCCATGGAGATGCACAGATCTCCCAACACAAGGGACCCAAGGAAGACAACATCAAGACATATAATTAAAATGACAAAGATCAAGGATAAAGACAGACTTTTAAAAGCAGCTAGAGAGAGAAAAAAGATCACATACAAAGGAAAACCCATCAGGCTATCATCAGATTTCTCAACAGAAACCTTACAGGCCAGAAGGAAGTGGCATGATATATTTAATGCAATGAAGCAGAAGGGCCTTGAACCAATAATACTCTACCTGGCAAGGTTATCATTTAAATTTGAAGGAGGGATTAAACAATTTGCAGATAAGCAAAAGCTGAGAGAATTTACCTCCCACAAACCACCTCTACAGTGCATTTTGGAGGGACTCCTATAGATGGAAGTATTCCTAAGACTAACTAGAATGTCACCCAAGGGATAGACAAAGAGTACAGAATATGATTCATAACATACAAAGAATGGAGGAGGAAGAAAAAGGAGGAAAAAAAAAGAATCTTTAGGTTGTGTTTGTAATAGCATACGAAGTGAGTTAGACTGTTAGATAGTAAGGGAATTACCCTTTAACCTTTGGTAGCCACAGATCTAAAGCCTGCAGTGGCAATAAGTACATACCTAACAATAATCGCCCTAAATGTAAATGGTCTGAATGCACCAATCTAAAGACGTAGAGTCACTGAATGGATAAAAAAACAAGACCCATCTCTGTGCTGCCTACAAGAGACTCACTTCAAACCCAAAGACATATGCAGACTGAAAGTAAAGGGATGGAAAAAGATATTTCATGCAATAGGGAGAAAAAAGCAGGAGTTGAAGTACTTGTATCAGACAAAATAGACTTCAAAACAAAGAAAGTCACAAGAGACAAAGAAGGACATTACATAATGATAAAGGGGTCAGTCCAACAAGAGGATATAACTATTATAAATATCTATGCACCCAACACCAGATCACCTACATATGTGAAACAAACACTAACAGAATTAAAGGGGGAAAAAGAATGCAATGCATTCATTTTGGGAGACTTCAACACACCACTCACTCCAAAGGACAGATCAACCAGAGAGAAAATAAATAAAGGGACAGAGGCACTGAGCAACATATTAGAACAAATGTACCTAACGGATATCTACAGAACACTCCATCCAAAAGCAACAGGATACACATTCTTCTCAAGTATACATGGAATGTTTTCCAGAATAGATCATACACTAGGCTACAAAAAGAGCCTTAGTAAATTCAAAAACATTGAACTTGTACCAACCAGCTTCTCAGATCACAAAGGTATGAAACTAGAAATAAATTACTCAAAAAAAATGAAAAAGCCCACAAACACATGGAGGCTTAATAACATGCTCCTAAATAATCAATGGATCAATGAGCAAATAAAAACAGAGATCAAACAATATATGGAGACAAATGACAACAATAATTCAACACTGCAAAATCTGTGGGATGCAGTGAAGGCCGTGCTAAGAGGGAAATATGTTGCAATACAGGCCTACCTCAGGAAAGAACAATCCCAAATGAACAGTCTAAACTCACAATTAATGGAACTAGAAAAGGAACAACAAATGAGGCCCAAAGTCAGTAGAAGGAGTGCATAATAAAGATTAAAGAAGAAATAAATAAGCACTTCCATCTAAAGCAGTTACTTTAAGACACACTGTAGAGATGGTTTGTTGGTGGTGAATTCCCTCAACTTTTGGTTATCTGTAAATTTTGTAATCCCTGCTTCAAATTTAAATGATAATCTTGCCAGATAGAGTATTTTTGGTTGGAGGCCCTTCTGTTTCATTGAGTTAAATACATCATGCCACTCCTTTCTGGCCTGTAAGGTTTTTGCTGAGAAGTCTGATGATAGCCTGATGGGCTTTCCTTTATACATTATTTTTTCTCTCTCTCTGGCTGCTTTCAATACTTGTCCTTGATCTTTGCCATTTTAATTTTTATATGTCTTGTTGTTGTCTTTCTTGGGTTCCTTGTGTTGGGAGATCTCTGCACTTCCATGACCTGAGAGACTATTTCCTTCCCCAGATTGGGGAAGTTTTCAACAATTATTTCTTCAAAGATACTTTCTATTCCTGTCTCTCCCTTCTTCTGGAACCCCTATAATGTTAATAATGTTCTGTTTGGATTGGTCACACAGTTCTCTTATTGTTCATTCATTCCTAGAGATTATTTTTTCTCTCTGTGCCTCAGCTTCTTTGTTTTCCTGTTCTCTAATTTCTATTTCATTTACTGTGTCCTCTACCTCATCTAATCTACTTTTAAATCCCTCCATTGTATATTTCATTTTAGATACTGTATTTTTCAAAACTTCTGTCTCTTTGTTGAACTCCTCCCTGAGATCTTAAATATTTTCTGTAGTTCCAGGAGCATGTTTATGACTTTTATTTTGAAATATTATCAAGAAGATTAGTGATTTCAGTTTCACTGAACCCTCTTTCTTGCGGGTTTTTTTTTTCTTGTAATTTTGTTTGGACCAAATTCCTTTGCCACTTCATTTTTTAAATTTTTCCTATGGAATAATAACTTTGTATATGTGGCACCTTCTAGTGCCCAGAAGCTCTACTCTCTGGTGCTGCCAAGTGCCTGCAGCAATGGCGGGTGTTGCAGGTGAGCAGAACCAGCACCTGCCAGGAAGAAAGAGCTCCACTGGGAGGGTTTCCTGCCTTCCTGGCTGTAACACCTGCCTCCACTGCTGGGTCCAATGGGCCGAGCACGCAGTGAGGAGCCTCTGCATTATGCCCCTGTAGCTGCCATAGGAGGGGCTACCCTCTGGCTGGCCTGGTGCTGTGGCAGGGGCAGCAGGTGAGTGGGACCAGTGTCATCCGGGAGGAAGGAGCAGCAGGCTGCATTATGCAGTGGAGGGACTTCAGGGCTGCGTTGACAGCCAGGGGGATGGAGCATCTGAAGCTCCTGAAAGTTCCCAACCTGCTGGGCTGAGTGTGCTGGAAAGGATTTTGTCCACCTGCCCTTTCTTCTGAACAGAGAGCTCTGTGTAATCTTTGCCCCCTTAGTGTCCCTCTGGCTTCTGGGAAGTCCTTCAACCTGTACCCCTTTCTTTTGTCCCAGGGGGGCCATAGTGCATACTTGTTCTACACAAGTGGCTGGAATCTCAGTCTCTCTGAGTATTCCTCCTGTCTTTGCTTTCCAACTCCACTAATCTCCAGAATACCATGTAATGTGGGTTCGTGTTCCCTGAGCAGATCTCCAGGGCTGGGTGTTCAGAAGTCCTGGGCTTTTACTCCCTCCCCACTCTGTTCACCATTTCACGCCAATGAGCTGGGGTAGGGGAAGGGCTTGGGTCCCACCAGATTACAGCTTTGCTACTTTACCCTTTCCTGTGAGGTCTTCTCTTTTTCCCCAGATGTAAGCACTCTGTTCTACAGTCTTCAGGTCACTTTTTCAGGATTAGTTGTATTTGCTGTATTTTGGTGTTTTATGTGATTTTGCAAGGAGGTTTCTGCCTCACTTCTCACGCTGCCCTTTTTCCTCCATCAGCATCATATATTATTAAAAGGCACTGTAAAGTATATTGGGAGAAATGACACCAAATTGTAGTGTTTATCTCTGAAAAGTAGGATTATGGGAATTTTTTTAGGGTTTGGTTGTTTTTTTGTTTTTTTTAAGAATAGGAAAAACTAAGGAAGCAGCAGTCCAGTTTATAAAAAACTAATGACTTAAGAAACAAGAAGTCACATTAATACACAAACTTTAGAGTTGAATCTTTGGATTACTAATATAATGGACAATCCACTAGCTAGCCTACTGACGGAGATAAAAAACATAAGTGTATAAAATTAGTTGTCAGAGGAGATAACCACAGATACGGAGGACATTCAGAGAATTATGAGAAAACTATAAAACTCTATGCTAATATGAAAACCTGTAAAAAAAAATGGGCCATTTTTTAGGGATTTGTAAACTATCAAAACTGACGAGAAAAGGTAACAAGACACTTAAGTAGTCAACAGCCATAGAAAAATTGAGATAATTTTTCAAAGTGCCAACGTACAACCTTCAAGGAATGGGTAATACCTAGGCTATTTCAAACCTTCCTAAAAAAAATGGAGAAAGACAAAAGCATCACTCCAGTTCATTTATGAAGCCAAAATGTAGCAATGCTAACCCAAAGGAAAACAACAGACCAAACTCACTTGGGAATATTGATGTAAAAATTGTAAAAACATTCACCAATCTCAACTCCCTTAGTACATTTTAACAAGTATATGAATCAGTGAAGTTCAAATTAGTAATACAATGATTCATCAATACCAGAGGGGAGAAATGATCATTTTGATACATGAGAAACAAAAGCAGTTCATAAAATTCATTCATTCATATTGTTGTTTTTGTGTTTTAAACTCTTAGTAAGGCAAAATAGGGCTGGTGAGATAACTTCAGTTCCATTCTCAATCTAGATATCTTAAAACTGGAGCCACCTTTGTACCTGCCAATAAAAGCATCTCATTAATCTGGCAAGTCAGCCGCATCCTGGAAGTGCTAGTTAATGTGTTTAAATAACAGAATAAAAAGACTCAGTCCTAACAAAGAAAAGGCAAGCCTGTCGTCATTTTCAGATGGTAGTTGTATATCTAGAAAATCTAAGAGATTCAATGGAAATGGTTATAAAAAGAAGAGTCTAGTAAGAGAGCTTGTAGCAAAACTGATATACGAGGTTTAATTCCTTTCTTACATTAACAAAATGGAGAGATGGTCCCTTTTATAATGGCAATAAGAACTAAAATAACCAAAAGATGAGCCTAAATGTATAAGATCTATAATAAGATGCTTATAAAATTATAGCATTGAAAGAAGCCCACATGCCTTATGCATAGAAGATGCTTACCAATTATTTTGTGCATTGACCATTCCCGAAAAGATACTGCACAAACCCGTTATTTCCACTTACCTCTGGGGTGGGAAACTGGGTGGCTAGGGACAGTAGAGTGGAAGGAAGATGGCCTCTTCCATTCAATATCCTCTCATAACTTGTGTGTACTATCTATAGGAATCGCCTATTTTTAAAAGTATTTTTAAGAGTGTTTGGATGAATGGAAGACAAATAATGAAGAGGGAAACCTTGGGTTTTTTTTATAACAGCTTTTTTGAGATAAAACTCCCTATATAATCCATCCATCTGAAGTATACAGTTCAGTGATTTTAAGCATATTAACAGAATTGGGCAGCTTCATTGCACTCAGTCTTACATCTCCACCCCCCAAAAAAGAAACCCCATCCACACTAGCAGTCACTCTCCATTCCGACCCTGCACCTAGGAACCACTGATCTACTTTCTGTCTCTGTGGATTTGCCTATTCCAAACATTTCATATCAGTGGGATCATATAATATGTGAGCTTTTGTGTCTGGCTTACTTCATTTAGCAAAATTTTCTCAAGGTTCATCCATGTTGTAGCATGTACAGTACTCCATTTTATGGATATAGAATACACTTTGTTAATCCATTCTTGCCTTTATGGGCATTTGGATTTTTCCTACCTTTTGGCCATTGGGAATAATGCTGCTCTGAACATCTGTGTACAAGTTCTTGTATAGATGTATTTTCTCCTGGGTATATCACTAGGAGTAGAATTGCTGGGTCATGTGGTAATTCTATGTTTAACCATTTGAGGAACTGCCACACCTTGATTTGTAGTAGAAAAACTCAGTATTTTAAAGATATCAATCTCCCCTAATACATAAATTCAGTCCGATCTCGAACGATATCCTAGTGGAGTTCTTTGTTATTGATATCATGATTCTAAAGATCTACATTTTGATTTTTGCAGGTACCATTATTATCAATCAGTTTTATAGTTAGAAAGTCCAGAGGTGTTTGCATTTGAGGAAATCTAAATTTTTAAGTCAACTGTATGAATGGGACAGAAGAATAAATTCTTCTTTGAGAAATTAATACCCAGTGAGCCAAGTATGGATTTAAGATTGGCTGCCAATCCATTTTATGACCCTGAAAGAGATTTTTGGTGAATCATAAATTTGCTTTCTTCATTAACATGGGAAGACAATTTGTAATGCTGATAAATGTCACCATTCTGAGAAACTACTGTTTCACTCTTCCAGATAGCTACTCGGAAAGCATGTGGTTTGGTGCTGGCTAAGCTGGGCTATGCAAGCGATAGAGTCATTGTGCCGGATGGTGACACCAAAGCCTCCACCTTCTCCGACATATTCGAGAAGCAGCGCCCTGAGCAGTTCATCGACTGTTTCAGTGCTAAGCAAAACATGGTGTGTGTGCTGCAGGCATACCTCTTGGTTCATTGACTAATGGTGGCCCACCAGACACAGGAGATCGACTGCCCCTTTACAGTTTCTCTTTCCATTTATAAAAGCAAAGGAACTGGGGGGAAAACAGACTCCGTGGAAACAGGTAACAAGTAGCCAGAGTCTGGGGGTGGCTTCCAGGACTGCTCGGAGGGGCATGGTAGACTTCCTTTAGGCTGAGGGTAGCAGATGGAGGGTCACAGCCATCCGACCCCAGAGCTCCAGACATTCCAAGCTCCCTAGTAGCTATAGGTATTCCCACTCTTTCTGCCCAGCCCAGAATCAGGTGATCCTACAACCACCCAGAGGCCAGTAGGTTGAGAGAGCTACAAGAGACTGGTTTCTTGCTCTCCACTATAGCATGGAGCCTAACATACCCTAAATACCAAATGTGGCACTGAATGCAGCCTGAAGAATGCCGGTAGAGCTGTGGCCTTGGGAAAAGCTATTCTACTTCTCTGTGCTTCAGCCTCTCCCCAGAGTGATATTAATGCAGGGGGTCTCTTTTACATATGTACACATTACCCACACCAACCTTGGGGGAGAAAGGTATTAATGCAAGTAAACGCCTTGTTTTGTGAAGCTCTGTGCCAATGCCGAGGACAATGCACATCTATCTACACGTTCATAGAGGCCAAACACAGTACCAGCCTGGAAACTATGAGCCAGCAGGTCTCACATGACCACCAGAGATACTTCATTTAGGACAAGTAGTAGTTAACAGACTTTTTTAAAATTAGTTGCTAGCTTTTAAAAATCAGGTTTTATATAGAATCCAAATTTCTGGATTCTGGATTATCTTCTGGGGGTGGAGTGAAGAATGGGAAAATCTGGCATTTCTGGGATTTACTCCTGCCGCCAGTTGGCTGGAGCCAAGCAGGGTCCCCATTTGGATGGACATCCACAGCCAGCTTGCTGTGGCCCTGCCTCCCATTGGCCTGCTCGTTTGTTCTCTGTGCTGCCCTGGCCCTGTTAGTATTAGAATTTAAGCTCCCCTGTTCAGTAAGGTAAGCGGTCAAAACTGTAGGAATATGTGTATCTTGCTGTGGGTCTTGTTAAGCTGTTTCCATTTTGAATGGAAAACAATCCAGCCCATGTATTTCCGAATCGAGCCACCTGTCCAAAAGCTCCTTCCCCAGCTCGCTGATTCCTTCTGTCAGCAGCTGTGTGCTCTGTGCCTGCTGCTGTGCTCACAATGGGAAGACAGCAAGTGAATGCACGTGCAGCAGGTGGTATCCAGTGCTGTGGTGAACTGGAGCCTATGGTAAAGAGTGTGACTGGGCCCAATCAGGGACAACCTCTAAGAAGATGTGACATTTAAGCTGAGTTTTAAATGACAAGGAGTCAGTCATGCACAGATCTATCTAGAGGGTAGCATTCCCAGCAAAAGGCATAGCTAGCTCCATGGTAGGCCCAGATTTGAGAGATTTCGGGAGCATGAGGGGCAGTGGCAGAAGCATTGTGAGCACAGAAGGAAATTGGCAGAGAAAGGTCTCCAGGGGCCAGATCATACAGAGCTTTACAGGCCACATTCAACAACTCAGGTTTCCTTGAAGTTTGCTGGGAAACCACTGGGGGGCTTTAAGCAGGAAAAGCGAGGTGAAGTGTTTTTGTTCATTTGTTTTGTTTTTTTAGATTGCACATATATGTGAGATCATACGGCATTGGTCTTTGTCTGACTTACTTTGCTTAACATAATACCTGGTTGGTCCATCCATGGGACGTGATGTGTTTTATGAGACCCTACACTGTACAGGATAGCTTATGGCAGGGATTGGGAGTGATGGAAGGTGGTGACTTGGACCAGGACAGCTGGAGGGTGGAGAGAAGCAGACTTACCCAGAATCTGCCTTGACAAGAGAGACAGTAGGACGCCATGGGGTAGGTGTCAGGGCAGGAACAAAGGTTGGCATCAGGGTGTGGGCCAGAGCACTCGGTGCAGTGGTGTCATGTCCTGAGATGGACAAGACTGAGGGGCAGGTACCTGATAGACTTGGGGGAAGGGGATCAGGTAGGCTGGCAGCTATGTCAGTTGTCATCAAATGCCTTTGCTCTCCAAACTGCTGAATGGGTTCTTATTAACTACATTTTTAAATTAACATCTAAATTCTTCATCATAAATTTTAGTTGCAAAAGACGTAATTTCCCATATATCAAAATTTGTGGCACTTTAGTGAATCATAAAATGAAAGAATCTTCATGTTAAAGATTACATGAGGACTGTCCTTAACTGTCAGAAATTAAATCCTTTTATACTTGAATTCTTTCTTCCATTCTATTTCCCCAGCATATTTTTATGCACAAAAGCCTTTCATTGATAATTCTATTGTTCTCTGCAACAAAATATGCATATATATTGAAAGTTTTTAAAATTTATCCTGTGTCCATAGGCCTTGGAGCATTACAGTTTTTTCTTTTGGACTGAGCTATGGTTATAATTATTAGTTTGTGTATCAATGGATTAAATATAGTTATAGCTTGAATGAGACAAGATTCAAAACATAATCTATTGCTGTTTTAATGATGTAAGTGCTAAGAAACCTTATTCACATAAATAGATTGATGATAATGGAAGGAGTTTTATTGTAGGAATTCATCTGATTCTTTGAATTCCTGCCCAGTTATAAGCCAGAAGTCACAGTAGTCTTAAACAATTTATACAGTTGTTCATGAAAAATTATTTGTGAAGAGTTGACAGTTCCATTAGGTTCTCTTTCAGTTTTGCTGCAAGGATAGAACTGGAAAACACCTGACTTACAAAAGGATTTGCTCTCTGCTCATTTGAGTTCTTCACTTTCTTGATGCCACTGTGCTTATTTCAGATTGTCCTTTTCATTTCACTCCAGAGGCTGTACACTCCAGGGTCTTGCCCCACTGTAGGATTTGAGATGGTCGAGAGTTTGCTTTTTGGCGATTAGGTTACTAGAAGATGATTGTCAGGAAGGCAAGAAGGAAAGGAAGCCATGGGCCTTTTCTCCTGCAGACAAATGTGGAGTCAAGGATCTTTATGGTGAAACCACGGCCATGTGCCCCTTGGAAGGTGTTTATTTATGTCCAGATATTCATCTTTTAGTTTGACGCCTACTGGTGTATGTGAGCCTGGCGTTCCATGGGAGGTGAGGAACAGCGACCTAAAGTGGGTTGGGGGGTCATTGGTATAATGCAGGTCAGAGTGATGGCTGAGACCGCATATGAGGTCCCAGTGGAGGGGTCAGAGGAGCAAGGGTGTGATCCTGAGCCCCAGGATTCAGTCCAGCCACGAAAAAGAGGTGGGCCATCCAGCAGATGGGGCAGTGGGGAGCGGCCGCATCCAGTGAGGCAGGAGGGCTGTTGTGCCACATGCTGCTGTGAAGTCAAATGCCACGCACACGAGGTCCCTTGGGAATGGCAGCCTACATGACAGAGGCTGGGCAGAGAGTGAGAAATGGTCGAGTGGCGTGCGTGAGAAGACTTCTGTGAAGGAGAACCTAGATGGGGGGGTAGCATCTGGAGGGGTTGGGCAGGTGATGAGGGAGATACTACCGCATGATGATGAGAGGACGACCCAAGAGAAAGGGAGAAAGTGATTGAACACAGGAGGAGAGGGGATATTTGCATGGAGATGCCCTTGAGAAAGCAGGAGTGGGATGAGAAAGCATGGCGTGTGGGCCTTCAGTAACTTCAGGGCTGCCATGTCTTAGTGGCACAGGGCTGGGGCGGGGGTGATTGGAGCAGATAGGAGACCCTCCATCATTCACCTCTTCTTTCCCAGGAGTTTTGAGGTGAGGGCATCGTGGGAGGGGACAGGGAAAAGGGCGTGCAGCATAGTCTTGAGCATTCTGTGCTCCCGCATCTTGGATTTGCGGGAGCCGGGTCTGTGCCACAATTCCTGTATTATGTGGCAGTGTTCGGGGGACACACTGAGTTTGCCAGGTGTGGGGTTTTCTCAGGTGGGTGCCTGGGGAGGGGGAGGCAGGGGTGTGTGTGGAGTAGGGCTACCCTGGGAGCCACGCACTCTCCATTGGGTAAGGGAAAGGGCAGGGCACTGAGGCGTGACAGGGGCAGGACCCAGGAGTGTTCTGACTCACCTTCTTTGTATTGCAGGTGGGCACAGCGCTGGGCTGCGCCATCTGTTGTCAGGCCATTGCTCTTGCTGGCACCTCTGCTGCCTTTTTGACCCGAGTACTTGCCCAGATCCAGATGGGAGCCATCTCTCAAACCACCATCAACGTTATTGGGTCCCACTGCGGGTTATCTGTTGGTATGTGTTCTCAGTGCCATCATCTTGGTAGCCTTCTTCCTTTACAGAGAAAGATTAGTATGTGAGCGCTTGACCCGCCAATATACTTAGGGTTCCATAATGTTTGATTATTCGTAACCTGTTTTTGTTTTAAAACTTTCAGACACTCCTCGTTACTTTTGAGCAGATCTCTTGGTATTACTCTTCAGTGTTCACTCTTTCAGTCACTGAGAAATAATTATCTGTCTTGAGTGCCTCTTAAGTGTTGAGCAACAAACTGGGTAAGAATTGGGCCACCCTGGCATCACAGAATTCCTTTCTGTTCTCAGTGAGGTCAGCTTTGTCTAACTGGGGACAAGCAGCATGGGCACAGGGAAGTGAGGAGCTCAGATGGAATGGGAAGGCTTGAAGAGAGAGGCCAATGCAAGGGAGTAAGGCCGAGGCCGATGCTGCTCTAAGGGCCTTCACCTGACAGGACAGGCTAAACAAACAATGGGAGATGGGGAAGCCAGAGGATTGAAATAGTGTGTGTTAGCAGTTGAGAGAAAATAAGGGTGAATCTGAGAGTCTAAAGGAAGAAGTTAACATTGCTGGCAGATGGAAGAGTCAAGAACTGCCCAAAAAGCAAACCACCAGTCTCCAGGAGTTTCTCACCTAGGAAACGTCAGGGAGTTGTGCTCATGAATGACAAGCAAGGTGCCTGGGGTACTTGTAGTGGGGAAAGTCATCTGAGACAGCTTACAGCTGTTGCTATGATGCTAGAGGAGAGAGGAGGCTGGAATTACATGTTTGGGCATCATTTCTGGAAGTTCTTGAGAGGACTAGACTGGCTAAGAAGTCTCTGGAAAGGTCAGATACAGTGGGGGAAAGCAGAGCAGGGAAACAGGAGGGCCAGCAGTATTTCAGGGCCTAAAATCAGTCAGCTAAGTGAAGTGGCTCTAGGTCCAAACCAGAGGAACCAGGGTCTGAGGTTAGACAGTTGTCACGAGTAGAGCCGTGTGTATAGCGACAGCCCACTTCTTAGCTGGAAGAGCCAGGCCACTCTGGTGTACACTGTGCTTTCCCTTCCACAGTGTTTTTGGCCAGAAACACTGTTCCCAAACATCCCCTATAGCCCTCTTAGTTCTGTTCCCAAACAGAGGCTCCCCTCTGTTCTCACACACCCACAAGGGTGCCCCAAAGGTATGCTGAGGTGCTTTGAAGGCATTGAGAAATGAGTAAGACTACTTCAGTCTGAAAACACCAGTTTCTTGATGGAGAAGATAGAAGAACAGACAAGGAAGGACAGAGCCTGAGAGGACCCTCCTAGGAGAAGAGGACAGGGGCAGACTTGGTGGGGCCAACTCAGCCACTGGTGCTCAGGGAGAAGAGCTTTGAGTCAACCCTGGACAGCGACAGCAGTGCCCAGTGACTGAGTGCCAGAGTCTGGCGAGGGTCAGGGCCAAGAAGACGCCGCTGGTGTTGATCTGAAAGGTTAATTAGGAGCCTAACTCAGAGTGTCACAGTGATTCTTGCAGGAGAGAGATACATGGCAGGCCATTATGAGACGCTATATTGACGTAAGAATCAGTTTTGTGGGCTCTGCTACAGCTCTGGGCCCCCTATGGCAATAAGTGCTGTTGCTTATCCAGCGGGGGGTGGGTTCCTAGTTGGGTCTTGCTCATGTTTTTGTTGGGCTGTGGCTTGGCTTTCTCAGGTGAAGATTTCTCTCCCAGATGGCCCTGCCTGATCTGGCCATGTTCCGAGCCATTCCCAACTGCACTATTTTCTATCCAGGTGATGCTGTCTCGATAGAGCATGCTGTTCTCCTGGCAGCCAATACCAAGGTACTTTTAAAGGGATACTGGTTCAGACAGGAAATACTTCTAGGCTCTGCTCCTAGTTTGGTACTGATAGTTGGATTTTTCCCATTTTTTTCCTCAGCATAAAGGTAATAGATATTCATTATAGAAAATTTAGTGTGTAGGATTCCTTTTAGAAGTAGAACCATTTCACAAAAAAAAGTGATTGAGCACAGAGAACATTCATGTTGTAAAGGACAAACAGTGCAGAAGGATGTTGAACGACACTTGATGGCCTGCATTAGGTGGGGCTCGGTGGGCAGAGAGCCATCAGCAGGGCCAGGGCAGTGGGCTCCAGCAGTGAGCTCTTGGGCGCTGGCATTGGACACAGCCCAGGCCAGCCTCCCTGTGACATCCAGAAAGCTGGAGAGTAGCCAGTGGGACCAACCCCACAATCCCTAGCCCTGTCCCCTCAAGACACTGTTTAGAAGGGCAAGAATATGGCTTTTGTCCCACTTGCCCTTCCTGAAGTTCACGCAAAGGCAGCAGATGGACACAACCCAGTTCCTGTCCATAGCCCAGCTGCACAGGTGGCTAGGGGACAGAGTCTTTACCTTCCCAACCACTCAGACTAACAGTCACTAGATTCCCCTCCCCACCCAGCCCCATACCCACCTGTGCCCTTCCACAGGCAACCTTCAGCATGGTGAGGGTGGGCCATGTGAGTTCTGCTCTGTGCATTCCAGCACATTACAGACACCTTTCCGTGACTGTTTTTTTTTCCCTTAGGGAGACCTAAGTGGGCTCACATAGTACATATTGTGCTGTAGTTGCTTTTTTACTTAACTAAATCCGGGAAGTTATTTTATACCTATACATATATAGCATGATATCCTATGTGTTGGAGGATTCTATTTGTAGAAAATTCAAAAAGAGGCAAAACAAAGCTGTGGTGATAGAAATCAGATTAAAGGATGCTTCTCAGGTGGGGAGAGTGACTGGAGGAGAGGTCTGAGGAATCTTCCCGGGCAGGGGCAAATGCTGTCCAGACTCAGGTGATGGTTACGCGGTGTACGCCTTTGTCAGCATTCATAGTGTGCTCCACTTAGGGAAATTTTACCTCAATAAAAACGCTGAGTAGAATTGGTTCATAATTTGTGAATGAATAAACAGAAGCAGTGTTTCTAAATTAACATATTAGCTTATAATGTATGATTAATTATGTATGTAAGCTGATAAATACTTTAGACATTAGAGTATCTATATTCCTTTTTATGTGTTCAAGTTGATAAAAGCATGTATTTCTTCTGGCCTTTGTGAAAACACTGAGTCATTTTCTATTCCAGTGTTTAAGACATTTCTAAGGATGAAACATTACAAGCTATTGTGGCAAAAATTAAGTGTTTAACATCATGTTCTGGGCTTTCTATTCAACAAGAGTCAGTGCTCTTGCCCTGAGTTTATGTACTGTGCAGAGAGAATAGGTCAGTATATATTTGAGTAAGCTTTCCTGAATCCCTGAGCCTAATGGCATGGAAAGTGTGTCACTGAGGGCAGGCACCAGGGTCCTGTACAAGCTTACCCTGGCTCAGTGGTAACCTGACCAGTTTGCTAGGGGTTGTTAACTGTTTATCCCTTGCTTCAAAACGTGCACTTTGTTTTTAGTAAAAAGAGCTGTTCAGCCCTCCTCCCAACTCCCCTTTATTTTTTAAGGTATATTAGTGGGAAATCTAGTTTGATTTTTCTAAAGTGTAGCTCTGGTTTTCATTTATGCCCTAGGAGATGTGCTACATTCTGACCAGCCGGCCAGAGTGTGCAGTTATTTACACCCCACAAGAAAAGTTTGAGATAGGAAAGGCCAAGGTAAGGTCTTCAGTTCTCCAGCATCTTCTAGTATCATTTCACATGGAGAGAACTGTTCTTGAGCTAGCACTAGGCTGCCCCACACTTGAGGCTTCAATCCATTCTTTGCTCTTGTGTTTTAAAAATCAACTGTGTGGACTTCAAGGAAGATGGCGGCGTGAGCAGGGCAGCGGAAATCTCCTCCCAAAACCATATGTATTTATGAAAATACAACAAATACAACTTTTCCTAAAAAAGAGACCAGAAGATAGAGGACAGCACACAGCCTGCATCTAAACCTGAGAGGACTCGGCACCCCGCGAGGCACCGGTCTTAAAGAGACAAGGGCCCCAGATCGACCCAGCACATGCAGCCCAGCAGGCTGGGAGCCCTGGGGATTTCGGACCCCTTGGCTGGCGACTGGGAAAGAGTAGCCGGACTCAGCATTCCCACAGAGACCAACAGCCTCCCATTCATTCCTGCCCCGGCCAGAGCTACAAAGGGCCCTGCAGAGTGGCACGCGGCTGCAGAATAGTGGAGCAACAGCGCCACCTACAGCATCCCCACAGAACCTACCCCCCCTGGGTGTTTTTTTTCTTTCTTTCTTTTTTCTTTTCTTTTCTTTTCTTTCCTTTCTTTTTTCTGTTTTCACTCTTTTCTTTCTTTTTTTTTCTTCTTTTTAAAAGTCTTAAAGAGCCCAGCTGACATACGTGGCAACTACCAGCGACCACTTCTATCACCATGAAAAGACAGAGGAATATGGTACAGACCAAGCTCACCCAGACCCAGACATCACCAGAGAGGGAACCTGAAGGGATAGAAATGCACAACCTTCCTGAAAAAGAATTCAGAACAAAAGTCATAACCATACTGATGGATCTACAGAGAAATATGCAA
>JAVSCE010006882.1:0-101771 GCA_032199065.1 Smutsia gigantea | reverse complement strand
TCCTCCCTTCATCCTCATGTGACAGGAGGGGTGAGGAGCTCTCTGGAGTCCTGTTTTAAGGGCACTGATCTTCATGAGGGCTCTGCTGTTATGGCCTCACCACCTCCCACAGGCTTACTTCCACATACCATCACACTGGCATTAGGTTTCAACATAGGAATTCTGGGAAGACTCCAACATTGAGTCTGTACTATCCTACAAGCCTTTTGATCTGTTTAAGTTGTTTGGTTAGATATTCAGAATTTCTGAAGCTTCTGTCTGTCCAAGTAGTGTTTGATTGGAATGTAATGTTAATGTGTTAATCAAAAGGTGTCTATGATAGTCTACAGGAACTGTTTTAGACTCTTGATGTATATACAAGCTTGCCATCTGCCTGTATAACCAGACAACATGTCCATCTGCCTTTACCATGAGGAAAGTAGTTCTCATTCTTAGTCTAAGGAAACATTGGGAAATATTTAACTAAAGGTCAAGGACAAAGGTGTGGCATTCCCCTGGCCTGTTTTTCATTTGATGCTTTTATTTTAACACCTACTCCCTGTGCGTAGCCCAAGTTGCAGAAGCCAAGCTCTAGTTGCAAACTTTTCCCACTGTCCAGTTCCCACCAAAACTGACTTTGCCACCCATTCCAGGCTTGCTGCAATTAGCACTTGAACTGAGCAGTATGTAGCCAGAGGGCATTTCTGGAGAAACTAGAAGATTAGCACAAATAAGGAAGCACAAGGTGAAGGACCTAAGCTGCCCAAGGCTTGTCATCCTCAGAGTCCCAGACTCAGCTTCCTCAACTGGGGCAGTCCAACTGTAATATCATCAAAAATAAATATTTGATCCTTGTCCTGGCTCCTGACATGCAGCTCCCAAAACCTTTGGAATCACCAGAAAGATATGAGTGTCTTTTGTATGCTAGTGACATGACTGGTGGCTGGGAGTATTGCAGCACGTCCCCAGAAAGACCAAGGCATGATTGGAGGGTTGGAACTTACAGCCCAACACCCAGACCTCAGGGGAGGAGAGAGGAGCTGGAGATAGAGTTAATCACCAATGGTCATTGATGTAACCAATCACGCCTACATAATGGAACCTCCAGAAAAACCCTAAACAGTGAGGTTCAGAGGGCCTCCAGGCTGATGAGCACATTGAGATGCCGAGAGGGTGGTGTCTCCCAGACCTTGCCCTGTGCATCTCTCCCAACTGACTGCTTCTGAGTTGAATCCTTTACGGTAAACTGCAAATCATAAGTAAGGTGACCTCCTAAGTTCTGGGAATTAGTGAGTGATCAAACCTGAGGAAGGGGCTTGGGGTACCCCCTGAACTTAGAACCACTTGGTCAGAAGTGCCAGTTCCAACCTGGGATTTACACCTAGCATCTGAAGTGGGGGCCCACTTGTGGGACTGAGTCTTTAACTTGTGAGATAATGTCAGAATTGAGTTGAACTGTCGGACACACAGCTGGAGAGGCAGCACTGAACAAGACACCATGTATTTGGTGTCAGAAGTGTCATGAAAAAGAAAACAGCTTACCAGCCACCAAAGCCTGCAGCAAGGGGAGGGGAGAAGTCTGGGAAAAAGCAAGAGAGGCAAGGGAACATTCAGGCAGATCCATGTTGTAGGCCAGGACAGCAGTTATGTTCAACAAGCAATCTTTTGGTCTAAAAATCTCACACTCACATTTTATGGAGAGATGTTGATGATTACTATTTTTACTTTCTGTCAAACTCCTAAGAGGAAAGGAAACCCATGGCTTCAGGTGGGGACAGCAATTGGTTACGTGTCAAAGCTGAATCTAATCACTGAGCAGTCACGTCACGGACTGGTACAAAATAATGGTGACCTTGCCAATTTGGAAGGAGGATGAGATGAGGTCATGTATTTAAACTCCTAGCACAATGCCTGGAACAGAATTGATCTGTCTATAGTCATCGCAGGGGGAGAGAAGCAACCCAGGTTTCTTGACTCCCAGTCAACAGTTTGTGTTTCATTCTGTTGCCTGAAAATCTGTTCATTTGAATGAAACCCTAGAGCTAGAATCCAGCAGACAGGGATGGAGATGCTTCATGATAATGAGACACTGCAGGGGAAACAAAAAATTATAACATTTCAACCCAGTACTTGGAAATACAAATACATTTCATCTCATTTATTCATGTCCACTAATGTCTTTATTGGAACTGGAGCATCTAATACATCCAAACAACGCATGATTAGCCTCTATAACAAGAATCAAACCAGCTCCAGTGAACTAATCAGCTAATCACGTTGCCGTGGGTGTTCAGCGCTTTTCCAGGACAATGTGGTATTCAGTCAGTCCCCTGACACCTCCCACTCATGTGCACGTGGGGTGTCATCTGTCGCAGCACCTGCTGATTTCCGAAGCATCAGCGTCCTCAGTCACTGTGGCCTGACACCCTCCAGGTATTGGGCTCAGCGCCAGGCCTCTGGGGGAATCAGACCTGATTCCCGACTATGAGAGATCATAGTGAGACTGAAAAGTGTTGACTGGCCTGTTTATTTAATTAAAAAAACTAAAAGTCTCCACTGTTACAGAGCAAAGAGTGAAAAGCAAGCCCCCTGGGCCTGGACCTGTTCCTGGCTCCATTATATTACTTACGTATTTTATAATGCTTACTCAATATGGAAAACTACACTGTTGCTTAGCAAGCAAAATTAAAGAGAAAATTAGATCTGAAAGACCCATGACAATAAGCAGTATTCTAAAGGGAGATACAGTAAAGAGAGGGGCCCAGCGTGACTAAGCTCAAGGATGACTCCCCTCTGAGCCTCCACTTGGTCTCTAATAATAATCAGAGTTAATGTGAACTGAGCACTTTGTGGCCAAGGTACAATGCAAAGCATTTTACGTTCATTATCTCATTTATTCCTCACAACAATTGCAGAAGTAGATATAATGATTAACTCTTCTTCCTCATAAGACAATGGAAGCATAGAGAGTATTGGCCAGCATCACTCAGCCAGTGAGGGTGGGTCCAGACTTGGAACTCCAGACCATGGCTTCTTCGGCATCATGCATACTGAACCAAAAGTGTAGCTCCTTGAGCCCCAAACATCCAAATAATACAGTTTCCAGGAAAAGATATGATTAGTGGAGCAGATAACCCATATGGTCAACTCAAGTTTTCCCTTCGTTGACAGACATAGTTATAGATCACTGGAGCAAAGATGAAGGCCTCTGGTCTGTTGTGTTATTTTCACAAAAACGAAAAAGCATCATTGTTTTTACTGATTGCAAAATAAAATGCATGCTTATTATAAAATATGCAAATGATATAGGACTGTAGAAAGTGAACCCCCCAAAATACACAGTCTTATCTAATCCCGTTTGTCCCATATGTCAGAGAAAATCACTGTTAAAATTTTTCTCTGTATCACCTCACACCAGATAGGATGGCCACTATCCAAAAAACAAGAAAGAACAAATGACGGCAAGAATGTCGAGAAAGGGGAACCCCCCTACACTGTTGATGGGAATGTAAATTGGTGCAACCATTGTGGAAAACAATTTGGACATTCCTCAAAAAACTAAAAATAGAAATACCATTTGACCCAGGAATTCCACTCCTAGGAATTTACCCTAAGAACGCAGCAGCCCAATTTGAAAAAGACATATGCACCCCTATGTTTATTGCAGCACTATTTACAATAGCCAAGATATGGAAGCAACCTAAGTGTCCATCAGTAGATGAATGGATAAAGAAGATGTGGTACATATACACAATGGTCAGCCATAAGAAGAAAACAAATCCTACCATTTACAACAACATGGATGAATCTAGAGGGTATTATGCTCAGTGAAATAAGCCAGGCAGAGAAAGACAAGTACCAAATGATTTCACTCATCTGTGGAGTATAACAACACAGCAAAAACTGAAGGAACAAAACAGCAGCAGACTCACAGACTCCAAGAATAGACTAGTGGTTACCAAAGGGAAAGGGTTTGGGGAGGGTGGGTGGGAAGGGAGGGATAAGGGGATTAAGGGCTATTATGATTAGCACCCATAATATGTGGGGGGGGCCCAAGGAAGGAAATATAACACAGAGAAGACAGTAGTGACTCTATAGCATCTCACTGTGCTGATGGACAGTAACTGTAATACGGTTTTGTGGGGGGGACTTGTTAATAGGGGAGAATGTAGTAGCCACGATATTGCTCATGTGAAACCTGAGCATAAGATTGTATATAAATGATACCTTAATAAAAAACAACAACAAAAAAAGTATCTTGAAGGCAACAAGAAAAACAAAGGCAAACAAACAAACAAAAATCTCATCATATACAAGGCATCCACAATAAAAATAGCTCACTTTGCATTGGAAACTATGGGGGCCAGAAGATAGTGTAATGACATATCCAATATGCTGGGAGAGAAGGAAGACTATCAACCAAGAATTCTATATCCAGCAAAACTATACTTCAAAAATGTAGACATACCCAGAAAATTCATCACTAACAGACCTGACCTGTATGAAACACTAAAGGGACTCTTTCAGGCTGAAATGAAAGAACACTAGATAATTTGAATATACGCAAGGAAATAAAAAGCGCCAGAGAAAAAAATTACATAGGTAAATATAAAATACAATTTATAACTTTATTTTTTGTTTGTATCTCTTTTCTACTCCTTTCTGTTTTAAAAGACAACTACATAAAGTAATAATTATAAAACCATGTTAATGGACTTATCATGTATAAAGATGTAATTTGTATGACAATAATAGCAAAAAGGAGGGGAATGGAGCTGTACTGGAGCAAAAATTTTGAATAAGATTGAAATGAACTTGGTATTAATCCAAATTAGATTGTTTTGCATGAAGATGTTAACTGTAATCCTAAGGAAAATCACTTAGAAATAACTCAAAAAGCATAGTAAAGGAAACAAAGAAATTAAGATGATACACTATAAAATATCTATTTAATGCAAAATGTAGCAGTAATTGCAAAGTAGTGGAATAAAAAATATATATGTAGAGAACAAATAGCAAAATGGCAGGCATAAATCCTACTATTAAATATAAATGGTAGAGATTGGCATATTGAATTTTCTTTAATGATCCCTCTCTATGCTGTGTACCAGAGACACATTTTAGATTCAAAGATGTAATAGTCTGAAAATAAAAGGATAGAAAGAGATATATACTATATAAATATTTAGCTAAAGACTCATAGAGTGGCTCTACTAACATCAGACAAAATAAACATCAAGCCAAAAATATTTACTAAGACAAAGAACAAAATTTTTTAATGGTGAAAGGTTTAATCCATTATTAGGACATAACATTATAAACATGTGTATGCTTAACAACAGAGCTTCAAAATACATAAAATACAGGAGAAAATACATAAAATAGTTTAAGGAGAGGGTAAGGAAAGATGGAGTTAAAATGTTCTAAGGACCTTCCATTATCCAGAAAATACAAAAGTACTAATTTGTGTTAGATTCCAGTATTCAAGGGTGCATATTTTAATGTCTAGATTAACCCCTTAAAAAACAAAAGAAGGCATAACTAACAAACTAATAGAAAAGGAAAATGTATTGAAAAATTGGTTAACCCAAGAAAAGGGAAGAAAGGAAATGCAAATGAACATTGCCTACTCAGTTATAGAATAAAATGACAAATTTAAAATCTCATTATATCAGTAGCTATATTAAGTGTAAATGGACTAAATATGCTAATTAAAAAATAAAGATTTTTAGTCTGGATTTTAAAATCTATGTTGTTTATAAGAGAATGACCTTAAACGAAGGATACAGAAAATTTGGGTATAAGAGAATGAGAAAAGATATAAACATTGACATTAACCAAAAGAAAACTGGAGAAGCTATTCTAATAAGACAAAGTAAACTTTAAGTAGAAGCATTATCAGAATAAAGAGAAGCATTTCTAATAATGACAGGGTCAATCCACTTATATAACAACTCTGAATCTTCAAGCACTTAATAACATCTCTAATCATAGAAAGTAAAATATATAGAATTAAAAGGAGAATAAATATTTAAAATATAGAATTAAAATTCACATCATAGTGGGAAATTTTAGCAGAACTTCTCAATAACATAAAACAGACAAAATGCCAATAAGTATTAGATAACTCAAACTTGATTAACACATTTCACCCAACTGACATATATAGAGCAATATACTCAACAACTCAATGCATAATATATATTCTTTTCAAATGTACATGGAGAAAATTTTAAAGTGAAAGTATGCTTAGACATGAAGCAAATCTCAACAAATTTCAGAGAATTAAAATCATATAGAGTGCATGTTTCTGTGTATCTAAAGCTTGATATGAATTGTATAAGCTCAATATGAATTACAGAAAGAAAATAAGAAAAGTCCCAAAGAGTTTGCAAATTAAGCAGTATACTTATCAATAACCCATGGATCAGAAAAGAAATTACAGTGGAAATTAGAAAGTATTTTGAATGGAATTATAAAAACAACATATCAATACTTCTGGGCTTCTGCTTAGGCATTATATAGCCCTAACTTCACGTATTAAAAAAAAAAAAAACCAAAACCCAGTTTTCTAAATATCCAGATCAAATAGTTAAAAAAATCACAAAATAAACACAAAAGAAATTAGAAGGGAGGAAATAACAGAGATTAATGAAATTTAAAACAATTACACAATAAAAAATAAGGAAAAAAATTCACATTATAAGCCCCTAGCAAAACCGATTTAGAATAAAAATAGTAAAGACACAAAATATTGATACCAGGAATAGATGGGATCATCACCCCTACAGATCCCACGTATCAGAAAGACAGTAAAAGAATATTATGAACAATGTGACAGTGAGCTTGAAAATTTAATTGAAATAGACACATTTCTAGAAAATCACAACTTACCAAAATTGACACAAGGTAAAAAAAGAAGATATAAGTAGATATTTAAAAATATATATCTCAACCATATTTACCAAAGAAATTAAACCTGTAGTTTAAAACCTTTCTACAATGAAAATTCCAAGCAAAGAAGAGTTCCTTGGTAAATATACGAAGCATTTAGAGCAGAAATAAAGCACGATTCACACATAAGCCTTTTCAGAAACAGATGATGGATGAAAGAATATTTCCCAACTTGAATAATGCAATCACACAACCTTAATCCCAAAATTTGACAAGGATAGTACAACAAAGTAAAAGTACCCACCAATCTTTCTCAGAAACATAGATGGGCAAAAAAATCCTGAAAAAAGAAAAGAGCAACTCAAATTAAGCAACATATACAAATAGTAATATATCACGATAAAGTTGGGTTTATTCCAGGAATGAAAATTCAGGCTAACATAAATCACTGTAACTCAGTTTATTAGTAAAATAAAGGAGAAAACTGCATTAAAAAAATAGACACAGAGAAAGCATTTGTTAAAATTCAAAACCACTCACAATGCACAGCAAACTAAAAATAGAGAGGAATTTAAAATTTTTATTTTTAAAAAGAATTATTTTAGACTTACACAAAGTTGTAAAAATAGTACACAGAGTTCCTGTACACTCAACCCAACTTCCCATAGTCTTACATAACCATAGTACAATGATTGAAACCAGGAAATTAACATTGATGCAATATGATTAACTAATTTATAGACCTTATTCACATTTTGCTAGTTTTCCCATTAATGGCCTTTTCTGATCCAGGATCCAGTCCAAGATCCACCTTGCATTTACTTGTCCTGTCTCCTTACTTCCCTCCAATCTGAGAGTTCCTTCGCGTTGCTTTGCCTTTCATGGCCATAACACTTTTGAAGAGTATCATAAAGTGATGTTGAGCCAGAAGAGAACTTTCTTAATCTGATAAGGAATATGTTTAAAGAAATCTGCTGCACATTTTACACCCAAGGATGGCTACAGTAAAAAAGAAAATAACAAGTGTTGATGAACATACAGAGAAATTGGAACCCTCATACATTGCTTGTGGGAATGTAAAAAGGTTCAGCCATTCTGGAAAAAGATTTGTTATCCCTCAAGAAAAGAAAATGTTTGGTGGTTAAACAGAATTACCACATGGCCCAATAGTTTCACTTCTGTGTATATACCCAAAAGAAATGAAAACGGGGATTAAAACAAATCCTTGTATTTGACTCTTCATAGCAGCACTATTCACAATAGCCAAAAAGATGAAAACAATTCAAAAGTCCATCGACAGAGGAGTGGATAAACAAATCGTAGTATATACACACAGTGGAATATCATCCCAGCATAAAGGGAATGAAGTGCCAGTACCTGCTCCGACGTGGGTGGACCTTGAAAATGTCATGCTAAGTGAAAGAAGTCAAACACAAAAGGTGACATACTGTATGATTCCATTTTGTTTATGAAATAGTCAAGACAAGTGAATCCATAGAAACAGAAAGTACATTGGTGGTATCCAGAGGCAGGGGTCTTCGGGGAAAGGAGAGTAATCGCTTAATGGGTGCAGGGTTTTTATTTTGGAGTGAAGACATGCTTTAGGACTAGATAGAGGTGGTGGCTGTACGACACTGTGAATTACTAAATGCCACTAAATAGTTCACTTGTAAGTAGTTGATTTTATGTTATGTGAATATTACCTCAAAATTTAAAAATTGTACAGCAAACTGTACTTACTGGTGAAACATTAAAAGCATTCTATTGAGATCAGAATGAAGGTGCCCATTATCACTTCTGTTTAACACTGTAGTAGAGGTTTAACCACTGCAGTGTATGTTATAAGGAAAAGGAGGAAAAAGAAAAAGAAAAAAGGAGGAGGAGGAGGAAGAGGAGGAAGAAGAGGGAGAGAAGAAATAAAATGCACAAGGATCGACAAGGAAGAGACAAAAACTGTCACAGATGACATTATTATATACCTAAACTTTCTAAACGAATCTACAGATAAACTACTACAATCAATAAGTGAATTTACAAGGTCATTAAATACAAGGTCAAAAAATTTAAATCCATTGCACTTCTATTTAAAAATTAAAGAAAAATTCAAATACTATGTGTAGTAGCATCAAGGACATAAATATACAGCAATGAATATAACAAAACTGTTCATAACCTCTACACAGAAAATTAAAAAACCCTTTCTAGGAATATTAAAGAAGACTTACAAAAATGAAAGTATATATTATGTTCATGGATGGAATATTCATTATTTTCAAGATGCCAATCTCCTTAACTTGACCTATAGACTTAATGCAATCACAATTAAAATCCCAGCAATATTTTTTATTTAGGGATGAGAGGTTTTGAAACTGACAAGCTAATTCTAGAATTTATAGAAACTATAAAGGGCCAAGAACAGCTAAGACAATCTTGAGGAGTAAGAGTACAGCTAGAGGACTTAAACCACAGAAATAAAACAGTCTGGTATTGGTATGAAGATGTGAAAGAAAAGAGTCCAGGAAGAGCCTTCACACATATATAGACAATTATGACAAAAGGTGACACCAGTACAGTGGGGAAAAGATTAATCTTTTCAACAAACAGTGCTGGGTCAACTGAAAACTCATGCAGAAAAGAAAATCAAGCTTGGTTCTTATACCATATATACAAATTAAATTCTGATAGATTATAGATCTAAATCTGAAAAATAAAACAGTAAAGCTTCTTGAAATCAACATAAAATATATTCATGTCCTTGTGTATAAGGCAAATTTTCTTAAACAGCAAGCAAAGTAGCACTAACCATAAAAGAAAAATAGACAAATTGGACTATGTTAAATTTAAGAACTTCTGTTTATCAAACAACACCATTAAGAGAGTAAAAAGGCAAGTTACGGGATGTGAAAAAGATTATTGCTGTACATCTAACTGACAAAGTTCTAATATTCAAAACACACAAAAAACGGAAAAGTTTGTAAGAAAAAGAATTCAACAGAATAAAAGCAAAAGGCTAGTCCATGAAAGAGGATATCCAAAGGGCCAGGAAACTTGTGAAAGAAGTGTTCATTCTCAATAGTCATCACCTAGTTCACACCCACCAGAATACCTGAAGTGACAGGGTGTGTCACAGGCTGGCAAATATGGAGTGGAGCTGAGACTCTCAAACACTGCTGGTGAGAGTGTAAACTGGTACAACCACTTTGGAAAATACTTGGGTACCATCTATTATGGGGCAATATGAGTACACCCTACAACCAACTAGGTATATACCCAATGAAATGGGCACATACACACCTGAAGTCACAGGTGAGCATATTTATAGTGGCATTGTTTTTAAAAGACAAAAAAAAATGTAAACAATCCAAATATTTATAAATAGGAGAATGGATACAATGCATATATATTCACAGTGGAATACTATATAGAAATGAATACAAATGTACTACCAGAGCACCTCCATTGATCTCATAATGTTGAGTGAAAGAAGCTAAACATAAAAAATTCTGGTTCCATTGATGTAAAGTTCAAACACAGATCAAATTCATTTCTGATATTAGAAATCAGAAGAGTGGTCCTCTGAGAAGAATAAAGTGTCTGAGAAGGGATGCAAGAAGTTCTGGGGCCTATTCTGGTGATTTATTTATCCGAATGACAGCTACATGAGTGCACTCACTTTGTGAAAATTAGTCAGTTTGTACATTTCCTATGTTTATGTTCGATACATTTGTTTTTTAATGAATGTAGCTCATTCTAATCTTCAGTAAGTCTGTATGGATGCACAAAAAGTTCAAAACCTTGCTGTTGCCTTTTACTTACCCAGGCCGGGACTCTAGTCTTGCCTGAAAGCCTCTACCATTTTTCCAACTCTTATCGGAGTTGCCACAGGGAAACCTCACACGTACTTACAAAATAGTCTGTCAAACATTCAACTTCTGCAAATACCAGAAAAACAGCTGTATAAAGAGTCCAAATCTCAATCCAGGTTAGGGCTCAGCTACATGTCCCTGTTACCAAAAACAAGACGACATAATACAATTTGCTTTTTGTGTTTATCATGGACTTTCCCCTTTGTCAGCATGTATAAACGACCTTATTCCCTTGAACAGTTATCTAATTGTTCTATAGCTTTCCAGTATTTTTCACAACAAATCACTTTTTAAAGGGCATTTAAGTTGTTCTCAACTTTTTGCTTTGGTAAAAAACGTCCCAGTGAATATTCTAGCATATTTATCTTTCCATTTTAATTTTTTTTTTCATTAGAATGAATTATTTGAGGTTAAAATACTCAGCCAAAAGGTACACATGTAGATAAGGATTTGGGTACATCACAGAGCATCCTCTCCCTGTAACCTTGCCAACACTGATTATTTTAATCCTTGCTAAATCAGATGTAAGAAAATAACATCTTGCTGCTTTAATTATCATTTCTTTGTAAGCAAGGTTGAACTTCATTTATTGGTCATTTGAAGTTCTGTTATACAATCTCCTATTTTTAGTGAGGTCTACTCACTGATTTTTAAATAGTTGTTCATATATGGTAAAGAGATTAAAAATGTTTCCATCATATGTGAAGCAACTATCATTTCTCAATTTGACTTTCCCCATTGTTTTTTTAACATTATGGTTACTAGACTCCCCCATCATCAAGTCCCCACCACCTACCCCATTACAATTACTGTCCATCAGCATAGTGAGATGCTATAGAATCACTACTTGTCTTCTCTCTGTTGTACAGCCCTCCCCATGACCCCACTACATTATGTCTGCTAATCGTAATGTGCCTTTACCCCTTGTCCCTCCTTTCCCACCCATCCTCCCCAGACCCTTTCCCTTTGGTAACTGTCAGTCCATTCTTGGGTTCTGTGAGTCTGCTGCTGTTTTGTTCCTTCAGTTTTTGCCTTGTTCTTATGCTTCACATATAAGTGAAATCATTTGGTACTTGTCTTTCTCTGCCTGGCTTATTTCACTGAGCATAATACCCTCTAGCTCCATCCATGTTGTTGCAAATGGTAGGATTTGTTTTCTTCTTATGGCTGAATAATATTCCATTGTGTATATGTACCACATCTTCTTTATCCATTCATCTACTGATGGACACTTAGGTTGCTTCCATTTCTTGGCTATTGTAAATAGTGCTGCAATAAACATAGGGGTGCATCTGTCTTTTTCAAATTGGGCTGCTGCATTCTTAGGGTAAATTCCTAGGAGTGGAATTCCTGGGTCAAATGGTATTTCTATTTTGAGTTTTTTGAGGAACCTCCATACTGCTTTCCACAATGGTTGAACTAATTTTCATTCCCACCAGCAGTGTAGGAGGGTTCCCTTTTCTCCACATCCTCGCCAACATTTGTTGTTGTTTGTGTTTTGGATGTTGGCCATCCTCACTGGTGTGAGGTGATATCTCATTGTGGTTTTAATCTGCATTTCTCTGATGATTAGCAATGTGGAGCATCTTTTCATGTGCCTGTTGGCCATCTGAATTTCTTCTTTGGAGAAGGGTCTGTTCAGCTCCTCTGCCCATTTTTTAATTGGATTATATGCTTTTTGTTTGTTGAGGTGGGTGAGCTCTTTATATATTTTGGATGTCAACCCTTTATCGGATATGTCGTTTATGAATATATTCTCCCATACTGTAGGATGTCTTTTTGTTCTATGATGGTGTCCTTTGCTGTACTGAAGCTTTGCAGCTTGATATAGTCCCACTTGTTCATTTTTGCTTTTGTTTCCTTGCCTGGGGAGATACGTTCATGAAGAAGTTGCTCATGTTTATCTCCAAAAGATTTTTGCCTATGTTTTTTTCTAAGAGTTTTATGGTTTCATGACTTACATTTAGGTCTTAGATCCATTTCAAATTTACTTTCATATATGGGGTTAGACAATGATCCAGTTTCATTCTCTTACATGTAGCTGTCCAGTTTTGCCAACACCAGCTGTTGAAGAGGCTGTCATTTCCCCATTGTATATCCATGACTCCTTTACCGTATATTAACTGACCATATATGTTTGGGTTACTATCTGGATTCTCTATTCTGTTCCACTGGTCTGTGGGTCTGTTCTTGTGCCAGTTCCAAATTGTCTTGATTACTGTGGCTTTGTAGTAGAGCTTGAAGTTGGGAAGCTTAACACCCCCTGCTTTATTCTTCCTTCTCAGGATTGCTTTGGCTATTCAGAGTCTTTTGTGGTTACATATGAATTTTAGAACTATTTGTTCCAGTTCGTTGAAGAATGCTATTAGTATTTTGATAGGGATTGCATTGAATCTGTAGATTGCTTGAGGCAGAATGGCCATTTTGACAATATTAATTCTTCCTAATCAAGAGCATGGATGAGTTTCCATTTCTAGTGTCCTCTTTAATTTCTCTTAAGAGTGTCTTGTGGTTTTCAGGGTATAGGTCCTTAACTTCCTTGGTTCAGATTATTCCTAGGTATTTTATTCTTTTTGATGCAAATGTGAATGGAATTGTTTTCCTGATTTCCCTTTCTGCTAGTTCATTGTTAGTATATAGGAAAGCAACAGATTTCTGTGTATTAATTTTGTATCCTACAACTTTGCTGAATTCAGATATTAGTTCTAGTAGTTTTGGAATGGAGTCTTTAGGGTTTTTTATGTACAATATCATGTTATCTGCAAATAGTGACAATTTGACTTCTTCTTTACCAATCTGGATGCCTTGTATATCTTTGTTTTGTCTGATTGTCATGGCTAGGACCTCCAGTACTATGTTGAATAACAGTATATAGAGTGGGCATCCCTGTCTTGTTCCCAATCTTAGGTGAAAAGCTTTCAGCTTCTCGCTGTTAAGTATGATGTTGGCTGTGGGTTTGTCATATATGGCCTTTATTATGTTGAGGCACTTGCCCTCTATACCCATTTTGTTGAGAGTTTTTATCATGAATGGATGTTGAATTTTGTCAAATGCTTTTTCAGCATCTATGGAGATGATCATGTGTTTTTTGTCCTCCTTTTTGTTGATGTGGTGGATGATGTTGATGTATTTTTTAATGTTGTACCATCCTTGCATCCCTGAGATGAATCCCACTTGATCATTGTGTATGAGCCTTTTGATGTATTTTTGAATTTGGTTTGCTAATATTTTGTTGAGTATTTTTGCATCTATGTTCATCAGGGATATTGGTCTGTAATTTTCTTTTTTGGTGAGATCTTTGCCTGGTTTTGGTATTAGAGTGATGCTGGCTTCATAGAATGAGTTTGGAAGTATTCCCTCCTCTTCTATTTTTTGGAAAACTTTAAGGAGAATATGTCTGATAAAATTCAGCATTGAATCCATCTGGCCTGGGGGTTTTGTTCTTGGGTAGTTTTTGATTACTGATTCAATTTCGTTGATGGTAATTGGTTTGTTCAGATTTTCTGTTTCTTCATTGGTCAGTCTTGGAAGGTTGTATTTTTTTTTAGGAAGTTGTCCATTTCTTCTAGGTTTTCCAGCTTGTTAGCATGTAGATTTTCATAGTGTTCTCTAATAATTCTTTGTATTTCTGTGGGGTCCGTCGTGATTTTTCCTTTCTCATTTATGATTCTGTTTATGTGTGTAGATTCTCTTTTTCTTCTTAATAAGTCTGGCTAGGGATTTATCTATTTTGTTTATTTTCTCAAAGAACCAGCTCTTGATTTCATTGATTTTTTTCTATTGTTTTATTCTTCTCAATTTTATTTATTTCTTCCCTGATCTTTATTATGTCCTCCCTTCTACTGACTTTGGGCCTCATTTGTTCTTTTTCCAGTTTCAATAATTGTGGACTTTAGACTATTCACTTGGATTGTTCTTCCTTCTTTAAATAGGCCTGGATTATTACATACTTTTCTCTTAGAACTGCCTTCACTGCGTCCCATAGAAGTTGGGGCATTGTGCTGTTGTTGTCATTTGTCTCCATATATTGCTTGATCTCTGTTTTAATTTGGCCGTTGATCCATTGATTATTTATGAGCATGTTGTTAAGCCTCCATGTGTTTGTGAGCCTTTTTGTTTTCTTTGTACAATTTATTTCTAGTTTTATACCTTTGCGATATGAGAAGTTGGTTGGTAGAATTTCAATCTTTTTGAATTTACTGAGGCTCTTTTTGTGGCCTAGTATGTGGTCTATTCTGGAAAGTATTCCATGTGCACATGAGAAGAATGTGTATCCTGCTGCTTTTGGGTGTAGAGTTCTGTAGATGTCTCTTAGGTCCATCTGTTCTAGTGTGTTGTTCAGTACCTCTGTGTCCTTACTTATTTTTCGTCTGGTTGATCTGTCCTTTGGAGTGAGTGGTGTGTTGAAGTCACCTTAAATGAATGCACTGCATTCTATTTCCTCCTTTAATTCTGTTTGTATTTGTTTCACATATATCGGTGCTCCTGAGTTGGGTGCATATATATTTATAATGGTTATATCCTCTCGTTGGACTGCCCCTTTTATCATTATGTAATGTCCTTCTTATCTCTTGTTACTTTATTTGTTTTGAAGTCTATTTTGTCTGATACAAGTACTTCAACACCTGCTTTTTTCTCCCTATTGTTTGCATGAAATATCTTTTTCGATCTCTTCACTTACAGTCTTTGTATATTTTTGGGTTTGAGGAGAGTCTCTTGTAAGCAGCATATAGATGGGTTTTGCTTTTTTATCCATTCTATTACTCTGTGTCTTTTGATTGGTGCATTCAGTCCATTTACATTTAGGGTGATTATCAATAGATATGTGCTTATTGCCATTGCAGGCTTTGGATTCGTGGTTACCAAAGGTTCAAGGGTAGCTTCTTTACTATCTAACCATCTAACTTAACTCTCTTATTAAGCTATTATAAACACAGTCTGATGATTCTTTATTTCTCTCCATTCTTATTCTTCCTCCTCCATTCTTTATATGTTAGGTGTTTCATTGTGTACTCTTTTTTGTTTCCTTTGACTGCTTTTGTGGGTAGTTGATTTTACTTTTTGCCTTTAGTTAGTATTTGGTTGGTCTGCTTTCTTTGCTATGATTTTATTTTCTCTGGTGACATCTATTTAGCCTTAGGAGTGCTTCCATCTAGAGCAGTCCCTTAAAATATCCTGTAGAGGTGGTTTGTGGGAGGCAAATTCACTCAACTTTTGCTTGTCTGGAAATTGTTTAATCACTCCTTCAAATTTAAATGATAATCATGCTGGACACAGTAATCTTGGTTCTAGGCCTTTCTGTTTCACTGCATTAAATATATCATGCCATTCTCTTCTGGCCTGTAAGGTTTCTGTTGGGAAATCTGATGATAGACTGAAGGGTTTTCCTTTGTAGGTGATTTTTTCCCCTCTTTGGCAGCCTTTAATACTCTGTCCTCATCTTTGATCTTTGTTATTTTTTTTATTATTTGTCTTGGTGTTGTTCTCCTTGGGTCCCTTGTGTTGGGACATCTGTGGGCTTCCATAGTCTGAGAGACTATTTCCTTCCCCAGCTTGGGGAAGTTTTCAGCAAGTATTTCTTCAAAGACACTTTCTGTCCCTTTTTCTCTCTCTTCTTCTTCTGGTATGCCTATAATGTGAATATTGTTCCGTTTGGATTGGTCACACAGTTCTCTTAATATTCTTACATTCCTAGAGATCCTTTTATCTCTCTCTGCCTCAGCTTCTCTGTATTCCTGTTCTCTGATTTCTATTGCATTAACAGCCTCTTGCACCTCATCCAGTCTGCTCTTAAGACCTTCTATTGATTGTTTCATTTCTGTTATCTCCCTCTGGACTTCATCCCTTAGCTCTTGCATATTTCTCTACAGGTCCATCAGCATGCTTATGACTTTAATTTTGAATTCTTTTTCAGGAAGGTTGGTTATATATATCTCCCCAGGCCCTCTCTCTGGGGCTGTCTGAGTGATTTTTGACTGGACCAGATTCTTCTGCCTTTTCATGGTGATAGAAGTGGTTGCAGGCAGGTGGCACATGTGTCAGCTGGGAGAACAAAGTCCTTTACTGCTTCTTGGTCACCTTGCCCTTCTCCGCTGCCTGTGCTGCCTACCCACACACTGGGAGCAGTCTCTGGGATAATATCCTGAGCTGCTGTGGATGGGGCAGCCCTCGGGATAGCCTAGGGCACTGTGGGGGGTGGCAGACGTGCCAGCTGTGTTCTCCTCAGAGAACGGCACTCCTTCATGCCTTCTGGCCTTTGCTCTGGCTTCCTCTGTCTGTCCCGGTTAGCTGCGTACTGGCAGGAGACTCTGTGTGGTTGCTCTGAGAAAGTCTGTCCTCCAGCTGCTCCACAGCTGTGGCGGGTCAGCCAGTTTGCTTGCAGTGCTGACCAAGGGGAATGAATGGCAGGCTGCTTATCCCCATGAGGGGCTTTGGGCTGCGTTACCCCCCAGGGGGTTAGGGAGCCTGGAGTTCCTCAAGATTCCCAGCCTGCTAGGCTGAGTGTGCCAGGACGATTTTGTCCAGCTGTTGAGCCCTTGTTCCTTTAAGACTTCTAAAAAGTGCCCGCTTTTCTTTTGTCCCAGGGGAGCTGGCTGTGGAGACCTGCTCACAGTCTCCATCTCGGATCTTACTTTTCCATTTCTCTAATATCCAGTACACCATGCAATGAGTGTCTGTGCTCCCGATGCAGATCACCAGGGCTGGTTATTTAGCAGTCCTGTGCTTCCACTCCCTCCCCACTCTGATTCTTTTCCTCCCACCAGTGAGCTGGGGTGGGGGGAGTGCTCAGGTCCCACCAGGCCACGGCTTTGTATCTTACCCTTTTCGGGAGGTGCTGAGTTCTCACAGATGTAGATGTAGCCTGGCTATTGTACTGAATCTTCTGGTCTCTCTTTTAGGAATAGTTGTATCTGTTGTATTTTCAAAAATATATATGAGTCAAATTGTCACTATTTGCAGATGACATGATACTGTACATAAAAAACCCTAAAGATTCCATTCCCAAACTACTAGAACTAATATCTGAATTCAGCACAGTTGCAGGATACAAAATTAACACACAGAAATCTGTTGCTTTCCTATACACTAATGATGAAATAACAGAAAGTGAAATCAGAAAAACAATTCCATTCACAATTGCATCAAAAAGAATAAAATACCTAGGAATAAACCTAACGAAGGAAGTGAAAGACCTGTACTCTGAAAACTACAAGACACTCCTAAGAGAAATTAAAGAGGACACTAACAAATGGAAATGCATCCCATGCTCTTGGCTAGGAAGAATAAATATTGTCAAAATGGCTATACTACCTAAAGCAATCTACAGATTCAATGCAATCCCTATCAAACTACCAACAGCTTTCTTCAATGAACTGGAACAAATAATTCTAAAATTCATATGGAACCACAAAAGACCCCGAATAGCCAAAGCAATCCTGAGAAGGAGGAATAAAACAGGGGGAATTACACTCCCTGACTTCAAGCTCTACTACAAAGCCACAGTAATCAAGACAATTTGGTATTGGCACAAAAACAGACCCACAGACCAGTGGAACAGAATAGAAAATCCAAACATTAACCCAAACATATACAGTCAATTAATATTTGATAAAAGTGCCTTGGATATACAATGGGGAGATGACAGCCTCTTCAGCAGCTGGTGTTGGAAACACTGGACAGCTACATGTAAGAGAATGAAACTGGACTACTGTCTAGCCCCATACACAAAGGTAAACTCAAGGTGGATCAAAGACCTGAATGTAAGTCATGAAACCATAAAACTCTTAGAAAAAAACATAGGCAAAAATCTCTTGGACATAAACATGAGCAACTTCTTCATGAACATATCTCCCCGGGCAAGGGAAACAAAAGCAAAAATGAACAAGTGGGACTATATCAAGCTGAAAAGCTTCTGTACAGCAAAGGACACCATCAGTAGAACAAAAAGACATTCTACAGTATGGGAGAATATATTCATAAAAAACGTATCTGATAAAGGGTTGACATCCAAAATATATAAAGAACTCATGCACCTTAACAAACAGAAAGCAAATAATCCAATTAAGAAATGGGCAGAGGACATGAATAGACACTTCTCCAAAGAAGAAATTCAGATGGCCAACAGGCACATGAAAAGATGCTCCACATCGCTAATCATCAGAGAAATGCAGATTAAAACCACAATGAGATATCACCTCACACCAGTGAGGATGGCCAACATCCAAAACACAAACAACAACAAATGTTGGCGAGGATGTGGAGAAAAGGGAACCCTCCTACACTGCTGGTGGGACTGCAAATTAGTTCAACCATTGTGGAAAGCAGTATGGAGGTTCCTCAAAAAACTCAAAATAGAAATACCATTTGACCCAGGAATTCCACTCCTAGGAATTTACCCTAAGAATGCAGCAGCCCAGTTTGAAAAGGACAGATGCACCCCTATGTTTATTGCAGCACTATTTACAATAGCCAAGAAATGGAAGCAACCTAAGTGTCCATCAGTAGATGAATGGCTAAAGAAGATGTGGTACATATACACAATGGAATATTATTCAGCCATAAGAAGAAAACAAATCCTACCATTTGCAACAACATGGATGGAGCTAGAGGGTATTATGCTCAGTGAAATAAGCCAAGCCGAAAAAGACAAGTATCAAATGATTTCACTCATATGTGGAGTATAAGAACAAAGAAAAAAACTGAAGGAACAAAACAGCAGCAGACTCACAGAACCCAAGAACGGACTAATAGTTACCAAAGGGAAAGGGACTGGGGAAGATGGGTGGGAAGGGAGGGATAAGAGGGAAAAAGGGGCATTACGATTAGCAGATGTAATGTTGGGGGGGCATGGGGAGGGCAGTACAACTCAGAGAAGACAAGTAGTGATTCTATAGCATCTCACTACGCTGATGGACAGTGACTGTAATGGGGTTGGTGTGGGCGACCTGATGAAGGGGTAGTTTAATAATCGTAATATTGCACATGTAATTGTAAATTAATGATAATAAAATAAATTATATTAAAAAAATAAAAAATATATATATATGGTTTTGGGAGAAGATTTCAGCCGCCCTGCTCACACCACCATCTTGAGCCCCTCCCTCCACTTTGTTTTGTGCTCTGTCATGTCACAGAGAAATTCTTAATTGTCATATATAACAACTGCCCATTTTTTCCTTTGTTTTCTATTGTTAATATCAATGCCAAGACACACATTCTCTACCCAAAATATTATAAAAGAATTTTCATCTGTTTTCTAAGTCAAGATCACACTGCTTATAAATGATAAAGCATTTTTATCTTAATTTCATACCTGTGTGTGTAACTCCTCACTGTACTGTTAGCAATAACAGCAAGTATCTCTGGATATTGAGAATATATTTATGTTTATCTTATTTTCACTTACTTGTATTTTCACACATATATGCAAAAACATGACAGTATAGTGGTTAAGAATGGGGACTCTGTTCCTTCTTAGCCATGTGACCTTCAAATATTACTAGTGTCTTCAGGCCTTGATTTAATTACCGACAAAATGGGGAAATGATATATCTACCTTATAAATGCATCGTGCAAATTCAGTGAATTAAGATGTGTTAGAACACACAGAAATCTGTTGCTTTCCTATACACTAATGATGAACTAACAGAAAGAGAAATCAGAAAAACAATTCCATTCACAACTGCATCAAAAAGAATAAAGTACCTAGGAATAAACCTAACGAAGGAAGTGAAAGACCTGTACTCTGAAAACTACAAGACACTCCTAAGAGAAATTAAAGAGGACACTAACAAATGGAAAAGCATCCCATGCTCTTGGCTAGGAAGAATCAATATTGTCAAAATGGCTATACTACCTAAAGCAATCTACAGATTCAATGCAATCCCTATCAAACTACCAACAGCTTTCTTCAATGAACTGGAACAAATAATTCTAAAATTCATATGGAACCACAAAAGACCCCGAATAGCCAAAGCAATCCTGAGAAGGAGGAATAAAACAGGGGGAATTACACTCCCTGACTTCAAGCTCTACTACAAAGCCACAGTAATCAAGACAATTTGGTATTGGCACAAAAACAGACCCACAGACCAGTGGAACAGAATAGAAAATCCAAACATTAACCCAAACATATACAGTCAATTAATATTTGATAAAAGTGCCTTGGATATACAATGGGGAGATGACAGCCTCTTCAGCAGCTGGTGTTGGAAAAACTGGACAGCTACATGTAAGAGAATGAAACTGGACTACTGTCTAGCCCCATACACAAAGGTAAACTCAAGGTGGATCAAAGACCTGAATGTAAGTCATGAAACCATAAAACTCTTAGAAAAAAACATAGGCAAAAATCTCTTGGACATAAACATGAGCAACTTCTTCATGAACATATCTCCCCGGGCAAGGGAAACAAAAGCAAAAATGAACAAGTGGGACTATATCAAGCTGAAAAGCTTCTGTACAGCAAAGGACACCATCAGTAGAACAAAAAGACATCCTACAGTATGGGAGAATATATTCATAAAAAACGTATCTGATAAAGGGTTGACATCCAAAATATATAAAGAACTCATGCACCTTAAGAAACAGAAAGCAAATAATCCAATTAAGAAATGGGCAGAGGACATGAATAGACACTTCTCCAAAGAAGAAATTCAGATGGCCAGCAGGCACATGAAAAGATGCTCCACATCGCTAATCATCAGAGAAATGCAGATTAAAACCACAATGAGATATCACCTCACACCAGTGAGGATGGCCAACATGCAAAACACAACAACAACAAATGTTGGCGAGGATGTGGAGAAAGGGGAACTCTCCTACACTGCTGGTGGGAATGCAAATTAGTTCAACCATTGTGGAAAGCAGTATGGAGGTTCCTCAAAAAACTCAAAATAGAAATACCATTTGACCCAGGAATTCCACTCCTAGGAATTTACCCTAAGAATGCAGCAGCCCAGTTTGAAAAAGACAGATGCACCCCTATGTTTATCACAGCACTATTTACAATAGCCAAGAAATGGAAGCAACCTAAGTGTCCATCAGTAGATGAATGGATAAAGAAGATGTGGTACATATACACAATGGAATATTATTCAGCCATAAGAAGAAAACAAATCCTACCATTTGCAACAACATGGATGGAGCTAGAGGGTATTATGCTCAGTGAAATAAGCCAAGCCGAAAAAGACAAGTATCAAATGATTTCACTCATATGTGGAGTATAAGAACAAAGAAAAAAACTGAAGGAACAAAACAGCAGCAGACTCACAGAACCCAAGAACAGACTAATAGTTACCAAAGGGAAAGGGACTGGGGAAAATGGGCGGGAAGGGAGGGATAAGAGGGGAAAAGGGGCATTACGATTAGCAGATGTAATGTTGGGGGGGCACGGGGAGGGCAGTACAACTCAGAGAAGACAAGTAGTGATTCTATAGCATCTTACTACGCTGATGGACAGTGACTGTAATGGGGTTGGTGGGGGACCTGATGAAGGGGTAGTTTAATAATCGTAATATTGCACATGTAATTGTAAATTAATGATAATAAAATAAATTATATTTAAAAAAAAAAAAAAAAGATGTGTTAGAACACTGACTGGTATATAATAACATTTTGTTTTAATGAACATATACTACTTTTATAATAAAACATGAACTGAAGAGTGGCATGAGAGGTTTAGCCTCCTCCTAAAACAGCCTATAATACGAATATATAATTAATACAGCTAATCCTGAAAGAGCAACAGGAAAGAAGGCGGCACCACACCCTGGAGAAAAGAACAGACCTCATGGAACAGGGTTGGGAAGTTTCATGATCTTCAGGTGCTCCAGCCCCATGGCTGGCAATGCAGCTCCAAGGCCTCCCTCCCTGATTTGCAGCCTGATGTGCCTTCCTCCTGGCCAGCCCATACCTGGCTCGCAAACAGGCAAACCCTGCCCTCGTGTCAGGCCAGCCAGAGGGAAGCCCCACCTACAGCAGCTACAAATGCAAAGCACAGAGGCTTATACCTGTATGCTCAGCCCAGTGGTTCGGGCAGTGGAGACAGGCATACCAGCCAGGAAGCAGGAAACAGCTCTCTCCTACCCTGAGGCACCAACACCACCCCCTGCAAACCCTGACCTTGTTACAGGGGCTGAGCAGCTCCAGAGAGTAGAGCTTCTGGGCACTAGAGGGTGCCACATATGAAATGTCACAGGAACCTGGTTCAAAGCAAAATCCTACATACACCAGAAAAAGAGTGAAATGAAACTGATCTCATGAATCTTCCTGAAAGAGATTTCAAAATAAAAATCATAAACATGCTCATGGAGGTACAGAAAAATATTCAAGAACTCAGGAATGAATTCCGATTGGAGACCCAATCATTACAGAACACAGATTCAGAAATGAAACATACAATGGAAGGTTTTAATAGCAGGTTAGATATGGTGGAGGAGACAATAAATGAAATAGAAATTAGAGAAGAGGAATACAAAGTAGCTGAAGCACAGAGAGAAAAAAGGATCTCTAAGAATGAAAGAATATTGAGAGAACTGTGTGACCATCCAAATGGAGCAATATTTGTATTATAGGGGGACCAGAATAAGAAGAGAGAGAAAAAGGGATAGAATGTGTCTTTGAGGAGGTAATTGCTGAAAATCTGGGGGTGGATATAGTATCTCAGGCCACAGAGGTGCACAGATCCCCCATCAGAAGGGACCCAAGGGAGACAACACCAAGACATATAATAATTAAAATGGCAAGGATCAAGGATAAGGACAGACTATTAAAAGCAGCCAGAGAGAAAAATAAGATCACATACAAAGGAAAGCCCATCAGGCTATCATCAGACTTCTCAGCAGAAACCTTACAGGACAGAAGGGAGTGGCATGATGTATTTAATGCAGTGAAGCAGAAGGGCCTCGACTCAAGAATACTTTATCCAGCAAGATTATCATTTAAATTTGAAGGAGGTATTAAACAATTTTCAGATAAGCAAAAGCTGAGAGAATTTATCTCCCACAAACTGTCTCTACAGTGTATTTTGGAGAGACTGCTATAGATGGAAGTATTCCTAAGGTTTAATAGCTGTCACCAGAGGTAACAAAATCACAGTAAAGAAAGTACAACAGTAAATTACTAAGCAAATGCAAAACTAAATCAACTACTCTCAAAGTCAGTCAAGTACTAGACAAAGAGTACAGAATGTGATACCTAATATACAAAGAATGGAGGAGGAAGAAAAAGGAGGAGAAAAAAAACTTTAGATAGTGTTTGTAATGGCATATTAATTGAGTTAAGTTAGACTTTTAGACAGTAAGGAAGTTAACCTTGAACCTTTGGTAACCATGAATCTAAAGCCTGCAATGGCAATAAGTACATACCTATTGATAATCACCCTAAATTTAAATGGTCTTAATGCACCAATCAAAAGACACAGAGTAATATAATGGATAAAAAAATAAGGCCCATCTATATGCTGCCTACAAGAGACTCACTTCAAATCTAAAGATATACACAGACTAAAAGTAAAGGGATGGGAAAAGATATTTCATGCAACTAATAGGGAGAAAAATGCAGGAGTTGCAGTACTTGATTCAGACAAAATTGACTTCAAAACAAAGAAAGTCATAAGAGACAAAGAAGGACATTACATAATGATGAAGGCATCAATCCAACAAGAAAATATAACCATTATAAATACTTATGCACCCAAAAGAGAAGCACCTACGTATGTGAAACAAATACTAACAGAATTAAACAGGGAAATAGAACAAATACTATGCATTCATTCTCAGAGACTTCAACACTCCACTCACTCCAAAGGACAGATCAACCAGACAGAAAGTAAGTAAGCAGACAGAGGCACTGAACAACACACTAGAACTGATGGGTCTAACAGACATCTACAGTGCTCTACACCCAAAAGCAGCAGGATACACATTCTTCTCAAGTACACATGGAACATTTTTAAGAATAGATCATATACTAGGCCAGAAAAAGAGCCTTGATAAATTTTAAAAGATTGAAATTGTACCAACCAGCTTCTCAGACCACAAAGGTATAAAACTAGAAATAAATTATGCAAAGAAAACAAAAAAGCCCACAAACACATGGAGGTTTCACAACATGCTCCTAAATAACCAGTGGATCAATGACCAAATAAAAACAGAGATCAAACAATATACGGAGACAAACGACAATAATTCAACACCACAAAATCTGTGGGACACAGCGAAGGCCATGCTAAGAGGAAGTATATTGCAATGCAGGCCTACATCAGGAAAGAAGAACAATCCCATATGAACAGTCTAAATTCACAATTAATGAAACTAGAAAAAGAGGAACAAATGAGGCCCAAAGTCAGTAGAAGGAGGAATATAATAAAGATTAGAGCAGAAATAAATAAAATCTAGAAGAATAAAACAATAGAAAGAATCAATGAAAGCAAGAGCTGGTTCTTCCAGAAAATAAACAAAATAGATAAACCCCTAGCCAGACTTATCAAGAAAAAAAGAGAATCTACACACATAAACAGAATCAGAAATGAGAAAGGAAAAATCACTACAGACACCACAGAAATACAAAGAATTATGAGAGAATACTATGAAAAATTATATGCTCACAAACTGGATAACATAGAAGGAAAGGACAACTTTCTAGAAAAATACAACCTTCCAAGGCTGACCCAGGAATAAACAGAAAATCTGAACAGAACAATTACCAGCAATGAAATTGAACAGCTAATCAAAAAACTACCTAAGACCAAACTCCTGGACCAGATGGCTTTACCACTGAACTTTATCAAACCCATCCTCCTTAAAGTTTTCTAAACAGTAGAAGAAGAGGGAATACTTCCAAACTCATTCTATGAGGCCAGTATCACTCTAATACCAAAACCAGGCAAAGACACCACAAAAAAAGAAAATTGCAGACCAATATCCCTGATGAACATAGATGCAAAAATACTCAACAAAATATTAGCAAACTGAATTCAAAAATATATCAAAAACATCATCCACGATGATCAAGTACGATTTATTCAAGGGATGCAAGGATGCTACAATATGAGAACATCCATCAACATCATCCACCACATCAACAAAAAGGACAAAAACCACATGATAATCTCCGTAGATGCTGAAAAAGCATTTGACAATATTCAACACCTATTCATGATAAAAACTCTCAACAAAATGGGTATAGAGGGCAAGTACCTCAACATAATAAAGGCCATATATGACAAACCCACAGCCAACATCATACTTAACAGTGAGAAGCTGAAAACCTTTCCTTTAAGATCAGGAAAAAGACAAGGATGCCCACTCTCCCCACTTTTATTCTACATAGTTCTGGAGGTCCTCGCCACAGCAATTAGACAACACAAAGAAATAAATGACATCCAGATTGGTAAAGAAGAAGTCAAATTGTCACTATTTGCAGATGACATGATACTGTACATAGAAAACCCTAAAGACTCCACTCCAAAACTACAAGAACTAATATCTGAATTCAGCAAAGCTGCAGGATACAAAATTAATACACAGAAATCTGTTGCATTCCTATATACTAACGATGAACTAGTTCAGGAAAACAATTCCATTCAGAGTTGCATAAAAAAAATACCTTGGAATAAACCTAACCAAGGAAGTGAAAGACCTATACTTTGAAAACTACAAGACACTCATGAGAGAAATTAAAGATACCAATAAATGGAAACACATTCCGTGCCCATGGATAGGAAGAATTAATATTGTCAAAATGGCCATTCTGCCTAAAGCAATCTACAGATTCAATGCAATTCCTTTCAAAATACCAACAACATTCTTCAATGAACTAGAGCAAATCTTATAAAATTCATATGGAACCACAAAAGAGCCTGAATAGCCAAAGCAATCCTGAGAAGGAGGGATAAAACAGGGGGAATTACGCTCCCTGACTTCAAGCTCTACTACAAAGCCACAGTAATAAAGACAATTTGGTACTGGCACAAAAACAAAACAATAGACCAATGGAACAGACTAGAGAGCCCTGATATAAACCCAACCATATATGGTCAATTAATATATGATAAAGGAGCCATGGATATACAATGGGGAAATGACAGCCTCTTCAGCAGCTGGTGTTGGCAAAACTGGACAGCTACATGCAAGAGAATGAAACTGGATTATTGTTTAACCCCATACACAAAAGTAAACTCGAAATCAATAAAAAACCTGAATGTAAGTCATGAATCCATAAAGCTCTTAGAAGAAAAGTAGGCAAAAATTTCCTGAACGTAAACATGAGCAACTTCTTCCTGAATGTATCTCCTCAAGTGAGGGAAACAAAAGCAGAAATGAACACATGGGACTACATCAAACTAAAAAGCTTCTGTACGGCAAAGGACACCATCAACAGAACAAAAAGGCATCCTACAATATGGGAGAATACACTTGTAAACAAGTATCTGACAAGGGGTTAACATCCAAAATATATAAAGTACTCACACGCCTCCGCACACAAAAAGCAAATAACCCAATTAAAAAATGGACAGATGATATGAAGAGACAATTCTCCAAAGAAGAAATTCAGATGGACAACAGGCACATGAAAAGATGTTCCACATCATTAATCATCAGGGAAATGCAAATTAAAACCACAATGAGATATCACCTCACCCCAGTTAGGATGGCTAGCATTGAAAAGACTAAGAACACCAAATGCTAGCGAGGATGTGGATAAAGGGGAACCCTCCTACACTGCTGGTGGGAATGTAAGCTAGTTCAACCATTGTGGAAAGCAATATGGAGGTTCCTTAAAAAACTAAAAATAGAAATACCATTTGACCTGGGAATCCCACTCCTTGGAATTTACCCAAAGAATACAACTTCTCAGATTCAAAAAGACATATGTACCCCTATGTTTACCATTGCAGCACTATGGAAGCAGCCTAAGTGTCCATCAGTAGATGAATGGATAAAGAAGAGATGGTACATATATACAATGGAATACTATTCAGCCATAAGAAAGAAACAAATTCTACCATTTGCAACAACATGGATGGAGCTGGAGGATATTATGCTCAGTGAATAAGCCAGGTGGAGAAAGACAAGTGCCAAATGATTTCCCTCATTTGTGGAGTATAACAATGCAGCAAAGTTGAAGGAACAGAGCAGCAACAGACTCTAAGAAGGGACTAGTGGTTACCAAAGGGGAGGGGTGTGGGAGGGCGGGTGGGGAGGGAGGGAGAAGGGATTGAGGAGTATTATGTTTAGTACACATGGAGTGGGGGGGTCACAGGGAAGACAGTGTAGCACAGAGAAGGCAAATAGTGAATCTGTGGCATCTTGCTACTCTGATGGACAGTGACTGCAGTGGGGTATGGGTGGGGACTTGATAATATGGGTAAATGTAGTAACCACATTGTTTTTTCATGTGAAACCTTCATAAGAGTGAATATCAATAATGTCTTAATAAAAAATGAACTGAAGTTATTTTTTAAATGAGAGTATGCTGTTATTAAAATGGGCAAGTAACTGAAAGCCCTTTAGCCCAGGACCTTGCAGAGCTGTCCTGGAATTCCAAGGCAGGCCCCTCACTGTCCAAGCTTCACACTCAGCTCAATCAGATCAAGCCTCAGAGGACACAGCACTCTGCCCGCAGCCCTGGCCTCTCCTCTTGTTTCCAAGCGTCAGTGCTTTCTGATCCTAACTTGCTTTTTAGGGAAAGAACAAATATTTGGAGGATGAAAAGAGAAAAATCAAAGTGTTTGAGTCACTCTTCAGATTCTTCCTGAGTGCCCATTATGTGTGATCTACCTGACCATGTAACTGCTGCCATTTATGAGGACCTACTATGTGCTGGTCACTTAATGGACATTATCTCATGAAAGAGTTAACCTCCCTCCGCACCATGAGGCAGACACCACCATATCCGCATTTTAGAGAGGAGGAAACGGACGTTCAGAGTTAAGTGATTGCCCCAAATCCTCAAAGGTGGTAAGTGGGAGGGTCAGTCTTGTCCAGAAGTGGCCTCACCCCTGCTGCATTCCGCTGATCAGGCTGCACTGTTTCCGCTGAGGGTCGGCTGAGCCCTGGTCTCTGCTCAGCTGGAGACAATCATTGGACAGACTGTCTTCAGTGAGGTGGGTCTGCCCCTGCTCTTCTTGGTGAGCGAGAACACACACACACACTTCCTCTCTCTCTCTCCTAATTCGCCTCCTGTACCACAAAGTAACGTTATTTGGGAGAAACTGGGGCACTGAAGCAGGCCCAGCTGGTCAGGAATTCAGGGCAGCCAGCCAGCTTCCCCCCAGCCTTGGGCAGAGCCCCCACACATGGCCTCAGGGAAGGAAAGAGCCTCTGGGCTGCCCCTCGCGCTGGTGGCTGGCCAGTGGCCCCGATCAGGGACCCATCTGCGTTAATTGCTGAGCCAGGTGTATCTGGGACAGCGACCCGCTCCAGCCACGCAGAGCGCATGCGCACAGGCACCCGCCTCCACTGCACCTGCTTCGTCCACCTCTGCCCCAGGGTGTCTGCTTCCAGCTCTGGCATCATCTGCCTTGTGCTGCATGCGAACTGAGGCCTGTTGCCTAATTGCATCCCTGGAGACTCTGAAGGGTTTTCACTGCTCCCAAATACAGCCCCATCCTCCTCCAGGAAGCTCACCCGGAGGAGCCCCCCAGCCCACAGGCAGCTCCCAGTGAACGCGCTGGCATCACCCCTTCTTGCATCCAGCGTCGCTCACGCCTCAGGTCTGTGTTCAGGACCTGTTACAGTCCTCTTTCTGAAGCAGGAATTGGGCCTTCCTCTCCTTTGAATTCCTCACTTTGGCCAAGACCTAGGCTCATAGAAAGTGCTTCCAGAATGTTGGTGATGAATACATGAGTCTATAAATGGCTCCATGAAGAAGTTTTAAACTGAACACATCTCCTATATGACCTTTCTTAAAGGAACTGGCTGGTGAATAGCTCAATGCTTTGGGTTAGAATGGAAAATCTGCATTTGAGGCCAGGGTCTGTCCTGCCCAGCTTTGGTCCCTACTCTTACCTTTCTGACCCTCAGTTTCCTTGCTGTAAAAAATGAGCATGACAGAACAATTCCATACTCCTCACAGGGGGAGGAAAAGGGTGGAGTTGACAGCCCTGGGAAGTGTGCTCAGCACGGAAAGCAGCCCTTATTTTGTTCTTGTCCACGGTGAGGTGTGGTGATGGGTACCTGCGGGTGAGGGAGGGTCTTGTTCAGGCCTCTCCGGCCCCATCTGTCCATGCCCACCCAGCAGGCTTCCTTTTCCTCTGCTGGCCCAAGAGCAAAGCTGTCTTCAGACTCTCAGAAGCCATACACTCACAGAAGGGGCCTTGATATTCTGAGGCCTCACTGTATCCCAGAAGCCCATCTTCTTTCCCAGAGCCCTTATCTCCCTTCTGGGAGGTCTGAAGCAGGGGAAGCATGAGAGACTGTTCAGCTTGGGTGACAGGTGCCTGCCAGGGGAACTTTAAGTCTGGGCCACAGCCTGCCAGCCACATCTGAAGCTCTGAGGTCACACCCTTGATCCCAGACGCTTGGCACCTGCCAGAATCCTTGGTGGATTAGAATGCTAGAAGTGCCCCCAGATCTGACACCTCACACCCTGGCACCTGGCAGAGGGGCCTGGGAGGAGCAGACTGCCCTGCCCTCCACTGCCCAGAGGTCAGGGCCTGCTGCAAGGCAGGGGCCACCAAGTCAGGGGAGCCATGAGGGCATTGAGCCGCTCTGCCCTGCTGTGCCCTTTAAGACTGCCTTGGGCTCAGGGGCCCCCACTTGTCAAGAGAAAGGGCTGACCCCTTCTGAAAACCTTAGAGCTATGAAAGAGGATCCAGCTTACTCTTACAGCCCCTTTAATGTTGACACCACCAACAGTTGCTAAGAGACAGAAGGCATCATAGGCGCTGGCAGGAGGGGTTCGCCAGGGCTCTGCACGGTGCCCTGGCCCTCGAGGCTACCCAGGGCTCTGCCCACACCCTTGGCCCTTGGCAGGAGTCACAGGTCACAGCCAGGAGTCAGTGGCTTTGCTGAGAAATCACTTCCTAGGAGCATGCAGGCTGTGCCCAGAGATCCTCAGAGAGGAGGTAAGGGTGGCAGGGAGGACGCTGGATCCAGACACTAAACTGCGTGTGATCTTGGTGCCTCCCTAGCTGGCAAGTCACATTAACCTCTTTGAACTTGAGTTTCTTTCTCAATATATTGAGAATAATTAAACAACATTAATTGACCTCCCAGAGGGATTGTTAGAATTAAAAGAAATAATGGCTGGAGAGGGCTCAATGAGTTGTAAAGTAGAGTTCAGTCATCATTATAAATAAAAAACTGGTCTTAGGGCACCCTGGGGAAGAAGGTACACCCATCTGCCATATGGCCGAACAGGGTTTACCAGATCAGATCTAGGGTGGGCCCTTATCCCGTTCTGTTATAAATATATGTTATCAAATGATATATAAAAATTGTAAAATGGGATATTTAAAATGATACATTTTATTAAATATAATTTCTATAATAAATAAAGTCTGTGAATACACATATTGTCTCATGTAGTCTGTGAGGTTTTTTACTATCTGTTAATAACTACCTCATTAAAAGGGGATTATGGGTGGTTTTAATCTTAGTCTTTTGCTTACCTGTATTTTCTATCTTTTCTGCAATGATTGATTGCTTGAGTATTTCTTATAGGCAGACAACGTGGGCTCTGGACTGCAGCTATTTTGAGGGGGCTACTCCAACACTGGAAAATCCATCTGGTCTAACCTCCTCCCACAGAACAACCCAGAGCCCACTGAGGCAGCCTCCCAAGGGCTGCTATTTCACGGTAGACCCCTTTCTCAAATCTCACACAGAAGCTCATGTACACAGGAGGGGGAGGTGGCCTGCACAGTGGGAGGGGCTCAGACTTGAATCACAGAGGCCTGGGGTTGTGTGGCCTTAAGCCCCCAGCTGCCCACTTTGTCTGTAAAATGAGGCCCAACCTGCCCACAGGGTGGCTGTGAGAATCCAGTGTAATCTCTTTGGGAGTAATGCCTGGCATGCAGCAAACACACAAAATTAGTTAGCAATTATTAAACAAAAAAAATGAAGGCAGAACTGCTCTGGGTGTGGAGGTTCCTTGATCCCCAGCAGTGGCCCCGAAGGGACCTCCAGGGAAGCTTGAGTTCCAAAGAGCAGAGTCTGGGACCGTCTGTAGAGGTAGGAACACTGAGCTGGGTCAGGAGGTAGCGTGCTCAGGCCAGACTGGGCTCCTACCTAGTTCATGGATCCCTTTATCTTTCTGTGGCCTGATTTCATCTGCAGACCAGACATGAGTGATTCTTAATGAGAAGTGTGAAAACTCTTGGGGCGGGCGACAGATTTTGGTTTGTCAGAATGATTGTTGAAATAGTCTCTCCTCTGGCCAAACTTTCACCTGCCCCTCTGAACAGCCTCATAGATGAAACCGATGTTAATTCTCTATTTAACCTATACTCCGCTTTCTGGGATTGCAAATCCTATGTCAGTCAAGGAAAGATGTATTATTTTGTGCATTACTTTACTGAGAATTTCAGAAAATAGAACCACTGATGGCAGTGCAGCTCATGGTATTTGACTTACCAAAACATCACATCACAAAACAACACATAAACGTATGATGGTTCCGCACACAAGTACAAGCATCTGTTTAATTAATTCCACTAGTGTAGTTGGGCCAGGGCATTTACATATTTAAAAGCCTATTATGATAAGTTATTATAAAGTTTTTTCTTTTATATATGTAATGCATGTATGTTAAGTATGTATATATACATATGTTACACTTCAGAATAGTAAAAAGGGTTCACAAAACATTTTTACAAAATATTTGTTATAAAAAAGGGTCGCTGACAACTGTATTAAATTGTGGGAGAAGGCAAAGAGAAAGCGCGGAGGTGTTAGGACTGTGGGCTGAGAACCTCAGCTGACAATAAACCATACATTTCATATAATGGCTCCTGCCCTGCCTTCCCAGTTATTGAGTGGAAGTGGGAGTTTGGAAGACCTCCCAAGATGGACTGGTGTTGGGTCTAGGGAGGCCAAGTCAGATCCAGTGGCCCTGCCCTGGAGCTGCTCTCAGTCTGAGGCTTTCAGTCCAAAGGGGATTTACCAGCTGAGAAAATTCCTCATTAAACTGAACTCGACACCCAACACTGGGAGTCTCCTGATGATACTTGCAGCATTGATGGCTTCCGGTCGGTTGGACTCATCAACCTGAGTGAAGCATGAGCAGCGCACATCCAGCAGCGTCTAGAGGGCATCCCTTGGGTTCTGGTTGCCAGGGAAATGCAGCAGCTGGAGCTCGGAGCTCACAGGCTGCCAGTCATCCCACTAGGGCTCACATCCTAGGACAGAGGGCCTCAAAAGTTGGTCCCCCCCACACACTGTGGCCTACGGACAAATAAGAAATATAAGGTCAGTGTGTGTATATAAAGGCAGAAGCTGTCAAGACTCCGCTCTGTGAAGCACCATCCTTAAATCTGAGGTCAGAACCTTCCTATTACTTTTTATATTAGTATTACCTTGCTTTTATGAAGTAATGGTGATGGTAAGGGAGCTGGCTGGGCATTTTCATAAGCACCCTTTTACACTGTGAAATAGTTAGCAACCCTTCCTGATGGCCCCTCCATTTATTTATCTCTCCTTACCTCTATTCCCTCTCTCTCCCTCCTGTTCTCCCTTTCTCTCCTCCATTTTCTCCTCTCTCTCTTTCTCTCTTTCTCCTCCTAAAACCCAAAAGTCTGGGAATGAAAGGAAATGACGTGAAAACTGGCAGGTACACTGATGGCAGCAGCCATCCTTGGTAGCCATCTGTATCTGGAGCAGTGAAGTCACAAAAAAAGGGTGTGCTTAGCTTTACCTGGGGAAATGTCAAAAGGAGGTGATGTTTGAGCTAGGGCTTGAAATATCAGGGGCTGCTTGCCGGGGATAGATGGATAATGGGAGGAGGGGGTTGAGGGATGGGGCAGAGACATGAGGGGAGGATATGCTAGTGAACCACTTGTCTGTGATGTTGTCTGATGAGGGTCGTGTCTGAGAGGGGCCACATCAGGCCATGAAGGCAGAGCGGTCAGTGAAGGCCAGGTAACAGCTGTCCTTGGGGGGCAAGTTAAGACCAGTAGACTCCAGCCTCAGATTTGGTGTCCTCAGCATCAAATGTTTACTGTCTAGAATTTGAGATTTCAAACTGAATTTAGGCAGGAGGGTGAGTCGGGAGACAGCCTACTGGAGGAGCAGACACCATTCCAGAGGAACAGGAAATCTCCCTTGGGAAGCTCCTCGTGTGGGATGCAAACAGGCCTTCCCCAGACCACAGGGGGATTCTGAGCCCCTGGGCATCCCAAAGTGACGAGAGACCTGCTAATGGGAAGAGACTCCCCAGAGACCTTCATGAAGCTACAAAAGCGGAAAGTTTTGCTGAGACTAATGGTGCTCATACTCTATAAGAACAATATGTCCTTTGCACGTGATGTAGCCAGCCAGGCTTTCTGTCTGGAAACTCGAGGGGTCTGAGGGGATTTCCTACTGGAGTAAAATGGCCTTTACATTTATTTTTTATAATTCAGTTTAATTTTGTTCTGAGCTTCTGTTTTGCTGGTTGGCAGAAGTGTCATTTCAAGCCACCTGGGAGGCTCATCCTTTTCCTCAGGGTCACCTCTAATTTTGGGGGGACTCATCAAGGGTCCAAGGTCCCATCTGTCCTCACAGCTTGCTAGGGGAGAGACATTCCCTCCAGTGCTCTAGGTCTTGGCCTCTCTCAGCAGTGGGGTACTCTTATTTTGCAGCTCCCCATTCTTGGAAGCTGCCTAAGTCCCGAACCCTTTCTTTGTGTCTTGCTACCCCCTTCCCAGGAAGTGGCACTGGGTGCTCTGGTCATTGGCTCCATAGTCTGGCAGGAACCAAAGGCTTAGACAGGGGTCAAGGCCCCTCTCGGGACCCTCACTGCCTCCTGCAGGACTTCCCTCTGCCTCTCTCCCCTCCCCTAACCCATGGAATCCCACCTGCCCTGGGGGAGTGTTGTTCTTACTCATCATGTACCCCTCCATCTTTAAACATTAGATCTATCTTTTCTATTTGTCTAAAGGCATAGGCTTTTGGAATTCTACAGACTGGGAAGAACATTTTCTCCTTCACTTTTATTACATCCTTTCCCCAAGGCATCCAGCAAGTCTGGGCTTAGCTGCCTGAATGGGGCAACAAGAGCCACAGGTGGGTCTGGATTCTACTCTTCTGAGGTCCTGGGGTCCTCTTTGGACTGTTCTATGTCAGATATTTGCTTCTTCATTTAGTTTCCTCCCTGATTATTAAAACAAAACAAATAAACCAACCAAAACTCTCCAGCTCTTTGCTGCACACCTTGCCTAGCACTGCCTGGCAGGTTATCAGTGTGCTCTGCAGGGACTTTGCTGTGCTGGGCGATGGGCCATGGGCAGTGCGTATGGGGCAGGAGCAATGGGCTTGGGTGATGGGCCTGCAAATTGGTGCAGCCACTATTGAAAACAGTATGGTGGTTCCTCGAAAAAATTAAAAATAGAACTATAATGTAATCCAGCAATTCCACTTATGGGTATTTATCTGAAGAAAATGAACACACTACCTCAAAAAGCTTTAAGCAGACTTCCGGGAAGATGGCAGCGTGAGCAGGGCAGCGGAAACCTCCTCCCAAAATCATATGTATTTATGAAAATATAACAAGTACAACTATTCCTAAAAAAGAGAACAGAAGATACAGGACAGGACATAGCCTGTAGCTACACCCACGAAGACTCGGCACCCCGCGAGGCGGGTAAGATACGGAGCCGCGACCTGGCGGGACCCGAGCACTCCCCCACCCCAGCGCACCGGCGGGAGGAGAGGATCCAGAGCCAGGAGGGGGTGGAAGTACAGGCCCGCAAAATAACCAGCCCGGGTGATCTGCTCTGGGAGCGCTGACACACATCGCGCGGTGTAGCGGAGATTGAAGAGACAGAGGCTGCAGGATCTGAGTGGGGAGCGCACCCAGGTCCTTGCAGCCGGCTCCCGGGAAGAAAAAAGAAAAAAGAAAAAAAAAAAGAACAGCGCGTGCTTTTTTCAGCAGTCTTAAAGAGACAAGAGCCCAGCGGAGGAGCTGAATTGCCCCAGCACACTCAGCCCAGCAGACTGAGAGTCTGGGGAGTTTCAAACAACTTCTTAAAAAAATGCAACCTTCCAAGACTGAACAAACAAGAAACAGAAAAACTAAACAGACCAATCACCAGCAACGAAATTGAATCGGTAATCAAAAACTATCAAAGAACAAAACCTCCGGGCCAGATGGATTCAACGTTGAATTTTATCAGACATATAGAGAGGAAATAACACCCTTTCTCCTTAAAGTTTTCCAAAAAATAGAAGAGGAGGGAATACTTCCAAACCCATTCTATGAAGCCAGCATCACTCTAATACCAAAACCGGGCAAAGACCCCACCAAAAAAGGAAATTACAGACCAATATCCCTGATGAACATAGATGCAAAAATACTCAACAAAATATTAGGAAACCGAATCCAAAAATACATCAAGAGGATCATACACCATGATCAAGTGGGATTCATCCCAGGGATGCAAGGATGGTACAACATTCGAAAATCCATCAACATCATCCACCACATAAACAAAAAGAACAAAAACCACATGATCATCTCCATAGATGCTGAAAAACCATTTGACAAAATTCAGCCCCATTCATGATTAAAACTCTCGACAAAATGGGTATAGAGAGCAAGTACCTCAACATCATAAAGGCCATATATGACAAACCCACAGCTAACATTATACTTAACAGAGAGAAGCTGAAAGCTTTTCATCTAAGATCGGGAGCAAGACAGGGATGCCCACTCTCTCCACTGTTATTCAACATAGTACTGGAGGTCTTAGCCACGGCAATCAGGCAAAACAAAGACATACAAGGCATCCAGACTGGTAAAGAATAAATCAAATTGTCACTATTTGCAGATGACATGATATTGTACATAAAAAATCCTAAAGACTCCACTCCAAAACTACTAGAACTAATATCTGAATTCAGCAAAGTTGCAGGATACAAAATTAACACACAGAATACTGTTGCTTTCCTATACACTAATGATGAACTAACAGAAAGAGAAATCAGAAAAACAATTCCATTCACGATTGCATCAAAGAATGAAATACCAAGGAATAAACCTAATGAAGGAAGTGAAAGACCTGTACTCTGAAAACTACAAGACACTCCTAAGAGAAATTAAAGAGGACACTAACAAATGGAAATGCATCCCATGCTCTTGGCTAGGAAGAATAAATATTGTCAAAATGGCTATACTACCTAAAGCAATCTACAGATTCAATGCAATCCTATCAAACTACCAACAGCTTTCTTCAATGAACTGGAACAAATAATTCTAAAATTCATATGGAACCACAAAAGACCCCGAATAGCCAAAGCAATCCTGAGAAGGAGGAATAAAACAGGGGGAATTACACTCCCTGACTTCAAGCTCTACTACAAAGCCACAGTAATCAAGACAATTTGGTATTGGCACAAAAACAGACCCACAGACCAGTGGAACAGAATAGAAAATCCAAACATTAACCCAAACATATACAGTCAATTAATATTTGATAAAGGAGCCTTGGATATACAATGGGGAGAGGACAGTCTCTTCAGCAACTGGTGTTGGAAAAACTGGACAGCTACATGTAAGAGAATGAAACCGGACTACTGTCTAGCCCCATACACAAAGGTAAACTCAAGATGGATCAAAGACCTTAATGTAAGTCATGAAACCATAAAACTCTTAGAAAAAAACATAGGCAAAAATCTCTTGGACATAAACATGAGCGACTTCTTCATGAACATATCTCCCCGGGCAAGGGAAACAAAAGCAAAAATGTACAAGTGGGACTATATCAAGCTGAAAAGCTCTGTACAGCAAAGGACACCATCAGTAGAACAAAAAGAGATCCTACAGTATGGAAGAATATATTCATAAATGACATATCTGATAAAGGGTTGACATCCAAAATATATAAAGAACTCATGCACCTTAACAAAGAAAAAGAAAATAATCCAATTAATAAATGGGCAGAGCTGTGCTGGTAACTTTGCCCCCCAGAAGCTGATGGGACTGTTGCTAAGGGGAGGATGGGTAGGTGGGTGGATGGATGCCTTCCTTATCTTCTGATGCATTGAGTGCCCAGTTGTTTTCACTGGCTGTTCCCCAAAGGCAAGATTAATCTGATGCTTCCTTGGACCCTAGAGGTCCACACAAGTCAGGGTACAGAGGAAGAACTTAGGAAAGGGCCAGGTCAGGGAGACAGGGATAAGGAGACTCAGATCCCTACCCTCAGGAGCTCAGCAATGGTGTGAGGAAAGAAACCTTAAACCAGGCAGAGGTGACATGTAGGAAAAAAAAAAAGAAATGAGCAGAGGACATGAATACACACCTCTCCAAAGAAGAATTCAGATGGCCAACAGGCACATGAAAAGATGCTCCACATTGCTAATCATCAGAGAAATGCAAATTAAAACTACAATGAGATATCACCTCACACCAGTGAGGATGGCCAACATCCAAAACACAAACAACAACAAATGTTGGCGAGGATGTGGAGAAAAGGGAACCCTCCTACGCTGCTGGTGGGAATGCAAATTAGTTCAACCATTGTGGAAAGCAGTATGGAGGTTCCTCACAAAACTCAAAATAGAAATACCATTTGACCCAGGAATTCCACTCCTAGGAATTTACCCTAAGAATGCTGCATCCCAGTTTGAAAAAGACATATGCATCCCTATGTTTATTGCAGCACTATTTACAATAGCCAAGAAATGGAAGCAACCTAAGTGTCCGTCAGTAGATGAATGGCTAAAGAAGATGTGGTACATATACACAATGGAATATTATTCAGACCTAAGAAGAAAACAAATCCTACCATTTGCAACAACATGGATGGAGCTAGAGGGTATTATGCTCAGTGAAATAAGCCAAGCCGAAAAAGACAAGTATCAAATGATTTCACTCATATGTGGAGTATAAGAACAAAGAAAAAAACTGAAGAAACAAAACAGCAGCAGACTCACAGAACCCAAGAACGGACTAATAGTTACCGAAGGGAAAGGGACTGGGGAAAATGAGCGGGAAGGGAGGGATAAGAGGGAAAAGGGGGCATTACGATTAGCAGATGTAATGTTGGGGGTGGGCGCGGGGAGGGCTGTACAACTCAGAGAAGACAAGTAGTGATTCTATAGCATCTCAGTATGCTGATGGACAGTGACTGTAATGGGGTTGGTGGGGGGGACCTGATGAAGGGGGTAGTTTAATAACCATAATATTGCACATGTAATTGTACATTAATGATACAAAAATAAATTATTTTTTAAAAAGCTATAAGCACTCCCTTATTCCTTGCGGCATTATTTACAATAACCAAGATATGGAAACAACCTAAGTGTCCATCAATGGATGAATGGATTAAAATAAGTTTATCTATACGGACAGGAAGAATTAATTTTGTCAAAATGGTCATCCCGCCTCAAGCAATCTACAGATTCAATGCAATCACTATCGAAATACCAACAGCATTCTTCAACAAACTAGAACAAATAGTTCTAAAACTCATATGAAACCACAAAGACCCTGAATAGCCAAAGCAATCCAGAGAAGGAAGAATAAAGCTGGGAGGATTACACTCCCTGATTTCAAGTTCTACTACAAAGCCACAGTAATCAAGACAAATTGGTACTGGCACAAGAACAGACCCATAGATCAATGGAACACAATTGAAAGCCCAGATATAAACCCAAGCATATATGGTCAATTAATATACGATAAAGGAACCATGGATATATAATGGAGAAACGACAGCCCCTTCAACAACTGGTGTTGGCAAAACTGGACAGCTACATGTGAGAGAATGAAGCTGGATTACTGTCTAACTCCATACACAAAAGTAAACTTGAAATGGATCAAGGACCTGAATGTAAGTCATGAAACCATAATATTCTTAGAAGAAAACATAGGCAAAAATATCTTGAATATGAACATGAGCAACTTTTTCCTGAACACACCTCCTTTGGAGAGGGAAACAAAAGCAAAAATGAACAAATGGGACTACATCAAACAAAAAAGCTTCTGTAGAGCAAGGACACCATCAGCAGAACAAAACGGCATCCTACAGTATAGGAGAATATATTCAAAATGACATATCTGACAATGGGTAGCATCCAAAATATATAACACACTCACACACCTCCACACCCAAAAAGCAAATGACCCAACATAAAAATGGGTGGAGGATATGAACAGACACTTCTCCAAAGAAGAAATTCGGATGGCCAACAGGCACATGAAAAGATGCTCCACATCACTTATTATCAGGGAAATGCAAATTAAAACCACAATGAGATGTCACCTCACATTTGTTAGGATGGCCAACATCCAAAAGACAAGGAACAACAAATCTAGTGAGTATGTGGAAAAAGGGGAACTCTCCTACACTGCTGGTGGGAATGTAAATTAGTTCAACCATTGTGGAAAGCAATATGGAGGTTCCTCAAAAAACTCAAAATAGAAATACCATTTGACCCAGGAATTCCACTCCTAGGAATTTACCCAAAGAAAACAAGATCCCAGATTCAAAAAGACATATGCACCCCTATGTTTATCGCAGCACTATTTAAAATAGCCAAGAAATGGAAGCAACTTAAGTGTCCATCAGTAGATGAATGGATAAAGATGATGTGGTGCATATACACAATGAAATATTATTCAGCCATAAAAAGAAAACAAATCCTACCTTTTGCAACAACATGGATGGAGCTAGAGGGTATTATGCTCAACAAAATAAGCCAGGCGGAGAAAGACAAGTACCAAATGATTTCCCTCATTTGTGGAGTATAACAGGAAAGCAAAAACTGAAGTAACAAAACAGCGTCAGACTCACAGATTCCAAGAAGGGAGTAATGGTTACCAAAGGGGAGGGTTGTGGGAGGGCGGGTGGGAGAAGGGGATTGAGGGGTATTATGATTAGTACACATTCGTGTTTTGGGGGGTCATGGCGAAGACAGTGTAGCACAGAGAAGGCAAATAGTGAATCTGTGGCATCTTACTACACCGATGGACAGTGACTGCAATGAGGTATGGGGGGGAACTTGATAATATGGGTTAATGTAGTAACCACAATGTTTTTCATGTGAAACCTTCATATGAGTATATTTCAATGATACCTTAATAAAAAAATCTGAGGCCAATAGACAGATATTTTCTCAAATTAGTATGACACTGCAATCAGGAAGTAACCATTCTTGCACAGAATGGTGTGGAACAGGAACAGCCGGGCACGAGGATCAGAAGGACCTGGATCACCTGAGAAGAAAAGAAATCCCCACAGGACCAGACAAAGGCAATTCTCATCACATCTGACAGAAGTTTTACACAAGTTCCCCAGTGGGGGGCGATTGGAATTAACCCTGTTGTATATTTGTTCTTCTTGTTGGTTTGTATAATTATGTTTAACTTAACTGTATATTACATGGTATGCAGGTAAAAAAAAATTTGTATGTGTACATATATATAACATATATATACAATGGAATATTATTCAACCATAAAAAAGAAAAAGAAATCTTGCAATTTGCAACAACATGGATGGAACTTGAGAGTGTTATGCTAAGTCAAACAAGCCAGATAAAGACAAATACTGTATGATCTCACTTACATGTGGAATCTAAAAACACAAACAAAAACAAAAAACCACCAAGCTCACACTCGTAGTTACAGAGAACAGACTGGTGGTTGCCAGAGGTGGGAGTAATGGGGTAGGCAAAATGGGTAAAGGGGAATCAAAAGGTACAAACTTCCAGCTCTAAAATAAGTAAGTCATAGGGTTGCAATATACAGCATGGTGACTATACTTAACAATACTGTATTGCATATTTGAAAGTAGATAACAGAGTAGCTCTTATTACAAGAAAAAACTTTTATAGCTGCATATGGTAATGGGTGTTAACTAGATTTATTGTGATCCACTTGATCATGATGGATGATCTTTTTGATGTATTTTTGAATTCGGTTTGCTAATATTTTGTTGAGTATTTTTGCATCTATGTTCATCAGGGATATTGGTCTGTAATTTTCTTTTCTTGTGGTATCTTTGCCTGGTTTTGGTATTAGAGTAATGTTGGCCTTGTAGAATGAGCTTGGGAGTATTCCCTCCTCTTCTACTTTTTTGGAAAACTTTAAGGACAATGGGTATTAGGTCTTCACTAAATGTTGATAAAATTCAGCAGTGAAACCATCTGGTCCAGGCGTTTTGTTCTTAGGTAGTTTTTTGATTACCAATTCAATTTCATTGCTGATAATTGGTCTGTCCAAGTTTTCTGTTTCTTCCTGGGTCAGCCTTGGAAGGTTGTATTTTTCTAGAAATTTATCCATTTCTTCGAGGTTATCCAGTTTGTTATCATATAATTTTTCATAGTGTTCTCTCATAATTCTTTGTATTTCTGTGGTGTCTGTAGTGATTTTTCCTTTCTCATTTCTGATTCTGTTTATGTGTGTAGACTCTTTTTTTCTTGATAAGTCTGGTTTATCTATTTTGTTTATTTTCTCAAAGAACCAGCTCCTGCTTTCATTGATTCTTTCTATTTTTTTTATTCTTCTCAATTTTATTTATTTATGCTTTAATCTTTATTATGTCCCTACTTCTACTGACTTTGGGCCTCATTTGTTCTTCCTTTTCTAGTTTCATTAATTGTGAGTTTAGACTGTTCATTTGGGATTGTTCTTCTTTCCTGAAGTAGGCCTGTATTGCAATATATTTCCTTCTTAGCACAGCCTTCGCTGCATCCCACAGATTTTGTGGTGTTGAATTATTGTTGTCATTTGTCTCCATATATTGCTTGATCTGTTTTTATTTGGTCATTGATCCATTGATAATTTAGAAGCATGTTATTAAGCCTCCATTTGTTTGTGGGCTTTTTTGTTTTCTTGGTGTAATATATTTCTAGTTTCATACCTTTGTGATCTGAGAAACTGGTTGGTACAATTTCAATGTTTTTAAATTTACTGAGGTTCTTTTTGTGGCCTAATATATGATCTATTCTTGAAAATGTTCCATGTGCATTTGAGAAGAATGTGTATCCTGTTGCTTTTGGATGGAGTGTTCTGTAGATGTCCGTTAGGTCCATCTGTTCTAATATGTTGTTCAGTGCCTCTGTCTCTTTACTTATTTTCTGTCTGGTTGATCTGTCCTTTGGAGTAGGTGGTGTGTTGAAGTCTCCTAAAATGAATACATTGCATTCTAATTTCCCCTTTAATTCTGTTAGCATTTGTTTCACAAATGTAGGTGATCCTGTGTTGGGTGCATAGATATTTATAATAGTTATATCCTCTTGTTGGACTGACCCTTTTATCATTATGTAATGTCCTTCTTTGTCTCTTGTGACTTTCTTTGTTTTGAAGTCTATTTTGTCTGATACAAGTACTGCCATGCCAGCTTTTTTCTCACTATTAGTTGCATGAAATATCTTTTTCCATCCCTTTACTTTCAGTCTGTGTGTGTCTTTGGGTTTGAAGTGAGTCTCTTGTAAGCAGCATATAGATGGGTCTTGTTTTTTTTATCCATTCAGTAACTCTGTGTCTTTTGATTGGTGCATTCAGACCATTTACATTTAGGGTGATTATTGATAGGTACGTACTTATTGCAATTGCGGGCTTTAGATTTCTGGTTACCAAAGGTTCAAGGGCAATTCCCCTACTATCTAACAGTCTTATTTAATTTACTTCGTGTACTATTACAAACACGACCTAAAGGTTCTTTTTGTTTTTCCTTTTTCTTCCTCCTCCATTCTTTGTATGTTATGAATCATATTCTGTACTCTTTGTCTTCCCTTGGATGACATCTATTTAGCCTTAGGAATACTTCCATCTATAGGAGTTCCTCCAAAATGCACTATAGAGGTGGATTGTGGGAGATAAATTCTCTCAGCTTTTGCTTATCTGAAAATTGTTTAATCCCTCCTTCAAATTTAAATAACCTTGCCAGGTAAAGTATTCTTGGTTCAAGGCCCTTCTGCTTCATTGCATTAAATATATCATGCCTCTCCCTTCTGGCCTGTAAGAAGTCTGATGATAGCCTGATGGGTTTTCCTTTGTATATGCTCTTTTTTCTCTCTCTAGCTTTTTTGAAAGTCTGACTTTATCCTTATCTTTGCCATTTTAATTATTATATGTCTTGATGTTGTCTTCCTTGGGTCCCTTGTGTTGGGAGATCTGTGCACCTCCATAGCCTGAGAGACTATCTTCTTCCCCAGATTGGGGAAGTTTTCAGCAATTACCTCCTCAATGACACTTTCTATCCCTTTTTCTCTCTCTTCTTCTTCTGGTACCCCTATAATGAGAATATTGTTCCATTTGGATAGGTCATACAGGTCTCTAAATATTCTTTCATTCTTAGAGATCCTTTTTCTTTCCGTGTCTCAGCTTCTTTGTATTCCTCTTCTCTAATTTCTGTTCCATTTGCCGTCTCTTCTACTACATCTAATATGCTTTTGAATCCCTCCACTGTATGTTGCATTTCAGATATGGAATTTCTTAATAATAGAATCTCCAACTTAAATTCATTCCTGAGGTCTTGAATATTTTTCTGTACCTCCATAAGCATGTTTATAATTTTTATTTTGAACTCTCTTTCAGGAAGATTGGTGAGTTTGGTTTCATTTGGCCCTCTTTCTGGGGTTTGTGAGATTTCGTTCTGAACCATGTTCTTTTGACCTTCCATATTTCTGTGCGGTGCACACTAGTGCATAGAAACTCTAGACTCTGGAGCTGCTCAGCCCCTAGAGTGAAGTTGGGGTCATAGGATAGCGGAGCTGGTGTCTGGGGGGAAGAAAGAACTGTTTACTGACTCCCGTCAGCAGTGCCTGTCTCCCGTGTCAGAGCCAGTGGGCCAAGCACACACGTGTAATTCTCTGTGCTTTGCGTCTCTAGCTTTTGTAGGTGGGGCCTCCCTCTGGCTGGCCTGACGCCAGTGCAGTGACTGTGGGTTTGTGAGCAGGTGCCTGCAGGCCAGTAGGAAGGCTCTCCAGGCTGTGTGTCACAGTGGGGGCCTCGGAGCTGAGTAGACAGCCAGGGGGATGGAGCACCTGAAGCTCCCCAAAGTTCCCAACCAGCTGGGCAGAGCACCCACACAACCTTGTCCAGCTCTCCCATCTCCAGCACAGCAACCTCGGTGCAAACCCCGCCCCTTCAGCAGCCCTCTGGCTGCTAGGAAGCCTCTCAGACTCCCTGCCTTTTACTCTGACACAGAGCAGCCGGGTGTGGATCCCCTCCTCCACAAACGGCCGGAGTGTCAGTCTCTCAAGCACTCCGCCTGTCAGAGCTCCCCAACGTCCAGAGCACAACACATTATAGGATTCTGCTCACAAAGCAGATATTCAGGGCTAGGTGTCAGCAGTCCCAGGCTTCAACCCCCTCCCCAGCTCCATTTCTCTTCCTTCCCCTGGTGAGCTGGGGTGAGGGAAGGGCTTGGGTCCCACCAGTTAAGGCTTTCGTACATTACTCCGTTTTGTGAGGCCTGCTCTGTTCGTGAGGTCTGTATGCAGTCTGGTTCAGCCTTCTTTCTTGTTGCTGTTTTAAGGTTAGTTGTATTAATTAAGTATATTTTTGTACTGTTTGGGGTTTTCGTAGGAGCTCTCTCTGTCTCGCCTCTCACGCCGCCATCTTGAATTCCTCTATTTTATATTTACATTAATATTTAATTATACTTACAGGTAGCAGGTTTTCTACAACCACACATTTGTTTACTCCCATTTCTGGAATTTCTTAGCTTGTTTTAAGACAAATCCCATTGGGAGAAAAACGGACAGTCTAAATCTAAAAAATTCTCCTCTGAGCAATCAAGCAGTTGATGATGTCTGCCAGTTGCCTCCTGCTGGGACTGGGACTGGCCCAAGTGAGACAGCGGAGACCAGGGAAGAGGAAGGGGTTCACTGAGCCAATCAGGCTGCTTGGGAAAGTACAGCCATCTAAGCCATATTCTCTCTGGGATTCACTTATTTTTCTTCAACATTATTTGATTTCTATATGGTGTTACAGGATGCAAGGTAAATATTAGTACAAGTACTTCTTTGCAAAAAGAAGCCGTTTAATCTGACTAAATATGGTTCATGGTGATGGATGATGTTTGGACAAGCTGACTTCATACAAAGTCAACATTTATGGAACTCTCAGAGCAGGCTCCTCTGCTAAATAAAGCCATCCTACCTCTGCTCAGCTTGATCCTCCAGCAAAGAGAGTCAGAGACAGAAATAGGAGACAGAAAAAATGGCAATCCGGCCTAAAGCAATCTACAGATCCAATGCAATCCCTATCAAAATACTAACAGCATTCTTCTAAGAACTGGAACAAACAGTTCTAAAATTCATATGGAATCACAAAAGACCCCAAATAGCCAAAGCAATCCTGAGAAGGAAAAATAAAGCAGGGGGAATCTCCTTCTGAACTTCAAGCTCTACTACAAAGCCACAGTAGTCAAGACAATTTGGTACTGGGCACAAGAACACACCCTTAGACCAGTGGAACAGAGTAAGAGTCCAGATATTAACCCAAGCATATATGGTCAATGAATATATGATAAAGGAGCCATGGATATACAATGGGGAAATGATAGCCTCTTCAACAGCTTGTGTTGGCAAAACTGGACACCTAAATGTAAGAGAATGAAACTGGATTACTGTCTAACTCCATACACAAAAGTAAACTCTAAATGGATCAAAGACCTGAATGTAAGTCATGAAACCACAAAACTCTTAGAAAAAATACATAGGAAAACGCTCTTGAATATACACATGAACAACTTCTTCATGAACATATCTCCATGGGCGAGGGAAACAAAAGCAAAAATGAACAAGTGGGACTATATCAAACTAAAAAGATTCTGTACAGCAAAGGACACAATCAGTAGAACAAAAAGCCATCCTACAGTATGGGAGAATATATTCATAAATGACATATCTGATAAGGGGTTGAAATCCAAAATATACAAAGAGCTCACGCACCGCAACACCCAAAAAGCAAATAATCCAATTAAAAAATGGGCAGAGGAACTGAAGAGACACTTTTCCAAAGAAGAAATTCAGATGGCCAACAGGCACATGAAAAGATGCTCCACATTGCTAACTATCAGAGAAATGCAAAATAAAACCACAATGAGATATCACCTCACACCAGTTAGGATGGCCACCAACCAAAAGACAAAGAAAAACAAAATGTTGGCAAGGATGTGGAAAAGGGAATCCTACTACACTGCTGGTGGAATTTAAAATAGTTCAGTCATGGCGGAAAGCAGTATGGAGGTTCCTCAAAAAACTCAAAATGGAAATACCATTTGACCCAGGAATTCCACTCCTAAGAATTTACCCTAAGAATGCAGGAGCCCAGTTTGAAAAAGACATATGCACCCCTATGTTTATCACAGCACTATTTACAATGGCCAGGAAATGGGAGCAACTTGTGTCCATCAGTAGATGAATGGATAAAGAAGATGTGGTACAGATACACATGGAATATTATTCAGCCATAAGAAGAAAACAAATCCGAGAGGGGATTAAAGATGGCAGCATGAGAGGTGAGACACAGGCTTCCTCCTAAAACTGCATATAATATGAAAATATAATTACTATGACTAATCCTGAAAGAGCAACAGGAAACAGGGCTGCGCCAAACTGCATACACCTGGAGAAAAGAATAAACCTCATGGAGCAGGGTAACATACCAAAGCTGTGGCCCAGCTGGACCCAAGTCCTTCCCCCACCCCAGCTCACCAGCGGGAGGAAGAGAAATGGAGCAGGGAGGGATTGGATGCCTGGGACTGCTGAATACCTAACTCTGGAGATATGCTCATGGTGCTTTCATGGTACTCTCATGACTAGGGGGTGGAAAGCTAAGACAGGCAGAATACCTAGAGAGACTGATTCCAGACACTTGTGAAAAGCAGAGATCCGTATACGGCTGGCCTGGGAAAAAAGAAAGGTGGGCAGTCTGAGAGACTTCCTAACAGCAAGACGGCTGCTAAGGGGGCAAGGATTGCACAGAGCTTACTGCTCAGGAGAAAGGAAAGGTAGACAAAATTGTCCAGGTGTACTCTGCCCTGGAGGTTGGATCTTTCATGATCTTCAGGTGCTGCAGCCTCCTGGCTGCGTACACAGCTCCAAGAACCCCTCCATGATAGGCAGCCTACTGCACCTTTCTCCTGGCCAGCCTCACCTGGCTCACAAACTGGCAAACCCTTCCCTGGCATTAGCCCAGCCAGAGGGAAGATCTGTCTATAGCAACTACAAATGCAAAGCATAGAGGCTTATACCTGTGCGCTCAGCCCACTGGTTCAGACAGTGGAGACAGGCATAGCAGCCGGAAAGCAGGAAACAGCTCTTTCCTCCCCCCAGGCACCAAACAACTCCCTGCAACCCCCAACATTGCTTCAGGGGCTGAGCAGCTCCAGAGAGTAGAGCGCCATATGCAAATATGAAATGCCAAAGGAACCTGGTTCAGAGTAAAATTATTAATACAACTCCTGAGAAAGATTAAATGACATCAAACTCATGACTCTCCCTGAAAGGGAGTTCAAAATAAATATCATTAACATGCTTATGGAGGTACAGAAAGATATTCAAGAACTCAAATGAATTCTGGTCAGAGATCCAATTGTTGAAGAGCACAATGGAGGGTATGAAAAGCAGATTGGATACAGTGGAGGAGACAATAAATGAAATAGAAATTAGAGAAGAGGAATACAAAGAAGCTGAGGCACAGAGAAAAAAGGATCTCTAAGAATGAAAGAATATTGAGAGAACTGTGTGACCAATACAAACGGAACAATATTCGCATTATAGGGGTACCAGAAGAAGAAGAGAGAGAAAAAGGGATAGAAAGTGTCTTTGAGGAGGTAATTGCTGAAAACTTCCCCAATCTGGGGAAGAAGATAGTCTCTCAGGCTATGGAGGTGCACAGATTTCCCAACACAAGGGACCCAAGGAAGACAACACCAAGACCTATAGTAATTAAAATGGCAAAGATCAAGGATAGGCACAGACTATTAAAATCAGCCAGAGAGAGAAATAAGGTCACACACAAAGGAAAACCCATCAGGCTATCATCAGACTTCTCAGCGGAAACATTACAGGCCAGAAGGGAGTGGCATGATGTATTTAATGCAATGAAGCAGAAAGGCCTCCAACCAAGAATACTTTATCCAGCAAGATTATCAATTAAATTTGAAGGAGGGATTAAACAATTTCCAGATAAGCAAAACCAGAGAGAATTTACCTCCCACAATCATCTCTACAGTGTATTTTGGAGGGACTGCTATAGATGGAAGTGTTCCTAAGGTTTAATAGCTGTCACCAGAGGTAACAAAACCACAGTAAAGAAAGTAGAACAGTTAATTACTAAGCAAATGTGAAATTAAATAAATTATTCCCAATGTCAATCAAGGGATAGACAAAGAGTACAGAATATGATACCTAATATATAAAGAATGGAGGAAGAAGAAAAAGGAGGAGAAAAAAAGAACCTTTAGATTGTGTTTGTAATAGCATACTGAGTTAAGTCAGACTGTTAGATAGTAAGGAAGTTAACCTTGAAACCTTGGTAACCACAAATCTAAAGCCTGCAATGGCAATAAGTACATACCTATCGATAATCACCCTAAATGTAAATGGACTGAATGTACTAATCAAAAGACATAGAGTAATAGAATGTATAAACTTTCAATCACTACCATAAATGGATAACCTTATGGTGTACCATTAATCAACCAGGTAAAAATATTAAGAGGGAGAATAACCAAAAGTTACTAAACTTTAGCTAGATCCTATTGCCGCTACCTTAGTTTCCCTTCAAGTAAAGTCAGGAATGAAGGTTTTTGCACAAGTGATTTATTGAGGGATGACTTTTGGGGAAGGGGGAGGTGAAAGAGGCTGAGCAAGGGGTGGACTTGCTTCTATCTTCAGCCTGGTCTGGCTGGGAGCTCTGGAACATGAATGACACCTCAGACTTGAATCATCTTGATGCATGAACACTGGGCTACCGTCACCTACATCAGCTAGTTATTACCTTCAGATTGCCCTGGGGCTGATGGTACTCTCCCACCTATTTCCAGGTGAGGCAATGCCCAAGAGAAGGCTGCAGCTGTAAGCGTTAGCAACTGGCACTCACAGCAGCTGGGAAGTGAGCAGATCAACTGGGCAGAGGACCCGAGCCAGCTAACAGCATCCATCACATCAGCCAAAGGCTTGGACCCTAGATCACTATCTCTCCAAGTTAAAAGAGAGATTAGCACATGTCAGAGAGATGCCAAAACTCTGTTAGCACCAAATAGAGACCTTTCAATAATGCCTTCAGGTGACTGGAAGGAGAACTGAAAAGAGAGTAGCTTTCTCGCTCACCGAGAAGCTGTCCCTGATGCCCTCCTGGTCTGTTTGCCACCTTCCTCAGCTCCAGTATCTCAGCGGCGTGTCTGATGCCTTGGGACACCCCCGCTGTAAGGCTCTAACTGGGGCCCCAGCCCCCAGAGTGTGTGCTCACCTCCCCGCTCTCTCACTGCTTTCTTATTTCCTGGCCACTTCATGTGGCCGCCATGGCCTGTTGGAGACGCTGCCTGCTCTTTGCTCCCAGATCCGTTCCGTTGCTCTCTGTACTTCCCAGGCTCCCTTCCCAGTGGCCCCCAGCTAGCTCTGCCCAGTGGAAGATGCTGGTGGAAGGTGGAGTACTGGAGGAGGGGAGAATCAGCATCTCCCCTCCTGTTCCACCTTAGGCGGCACCTTCAGCAGTGGCTGTGTTTCCACCTTCCAGAGGATAGCCCTTACCTGGCTCCAACTCCTGCAGAAAGCCCTTCTCGCCAGGGGGCCAGCTCCCACAGGCAGCCCTTGTCCTGATCTGCCTTCTGCCAACCAGCACTGACTCTGGGCTTTCACGCACAGACTTGGGGTAAGAGGCTTCCTGCTGTTGCCGTGTCCTTAGCTATACCCTGTTTTAGCTTCTTGTCTCCTCCACTATCAGTGTAGCAAATTGCTTGTATTCAATTCCTCTGTTGAAAGGTCGAGTAGTTTCTGGACCCTGACTGACACAGAGAGCAGCAAGGTAGCCCCCAGCTAACCAATGGTTTACAAAGTTACCCATGACAAGTTCTACATAAACCAGTCAGGTGCTAAGGTCTTTTGGCTGTGAAAGTCATCCAAGGCTAAGGCCCCAGCTCCATCCACTTAAAACCCAGATAGAATATGGGAAGGGAGAGAAGGAGGAGTAATGAGCTGTTCACATACCTTCAAAAACCCACTGTGCCAACACTGTTCCCGCCTTGACGCCCCATCCCCTCAGAGTGGTGCCACCCTCCAGGGCTGGCTTGCTTATCAGGATGAACTCCTTCCTGCTGGTCTCCAAAATACTTTTTCTCATCCTCCAGTGGGCCCCTAACAGCCAGGATGTAAAGAAACAGCGATGACACAGTGGGACTTAATTTAGAGCCACTTAAACAGATGGTTTTCTGAGACCTAATTCCCTTTGTTATTTATGAACGGTGCCACTGAGAATTTGAAGGCTTGCACACAGCACCTACTTTCGGTTGCAGGTGGGCATTACCCTCCAGTTGGGAGAGTCAGGGAGGCAAGCAACCCATCGGAGGAGGATAAGGCCGAGGCTGGACTCAGTGCTTTGCCTAGGACCCTGTGGTCATTTTCTCCTCAGAAGTGGCCATGCTTAGAGGAAGGACCAAAAAAGGAGCTCTGGGAGGTGAGCCAAGGAGCAGAGTGGCCTAATGTGGAAGCAGCCATGAGCTCCTGGGAACACCCCTTTGCTGTGGGTGTCCTGAGACATCACCTTCAGCAAGGGATTCCCTCCCAACCAGGCACACAGAAGAGCCTCCAGGAGGCAGTACCTACTCCACTCACTCAGCCCATAATAGTGCTGTGTAGGTCTGTTCCTGTCTACGGATTTTACCACCATCTGGGCAAAGACAACTTGCTGTCCATGAATTTGGAAATCTTGACAGCAGTCTACCCTTCCAGGTCCTGGTTTTCTGTAGAAACCAGGGATTGCAGCAATTCTTACTCCACTCTTCCTTCCTCCTCCACTATTAGCAAGAGATTTTCCTCAGAAGACTCCTGTTCCCTTGAGGATGACTTAGTCCGTCCACAAGTTCCTTGTGGCTAAACATAAAATTACCATTTCCCAAGGGAGACTCTGCTTCTAGAACATGGTGAAGTGAATGGAGCACTGGACGGGGAGACAGAAGACCCAGGTTCCCATCTGGACTGTCACCAGCAGGGTGACCTGGGATAAGTCACTTCTTTCTCTGTGTCTTGGGTTTCCTCGGAACAACTGAGCTAATGACCTGCCAACTCTATGAATGTGACACGGGGCCCAGGCGCACAGAGTCTCCCCCTAGGAGGAGTACACATTTTTGTGTAGGTACTTTTTTGAGCATCTAATGGACACTATACCTTATGCCAAGGTTGTAGACATAAGAATGAATAAGTTCAGATCCTCAGTATCCAGTGAAAGAGAAAAATAAGTGAAATCAAAGGGACAGAGTGTTGAGAGCACCTGGCAACAGTTGGCCAGGCATAGCAGGGCTCCGAGTTAGGCTTGAGGAGGTCAAAGAGGGCCTTACAAAAGAACCGAAGCTTAAGCCACCATGTGAAGGAAGGATGGGTATGTATTGCCAGGAGGATAGGACAGCAGCGCCTTCCAGGCAGAAGCAGCTATGTGCACAAAAGCAGGGAGGAAGGCAAGACTGTCATGTGCAGGCCGACAAGTGCAAAGGTGGAGAGGGAGTGGGCGAGGAGAGCCCAGCAGAGAGATGGCAGCTGAAGAAGGGATGAGAGTCCTCTGGCCACGGGAGAAGTTCCTTGGGGCTGCCTGCCAGAACCATTAGTCCGATCTGTGGGTGGTGGCAGGCTGACTGGAGCACCCCACAGAGGGGCCCATGCAGGCTCCCTGTCCTCCCCTGCGGTCCTTGCTTCCCCGAGAGTAACAAGGCCGAGGTGACTCGCCACAGACTGCTTCCTACTTGGGAGCAAGCAGGGTGGAAAACAGGGCTCCCTCCAGGCGGGAATCACAGAGGGCCTCGGTTATGCAAGGTCAAGGAAATGAGGACCCCTGCCCCTCAAGCTGCAGTCTGAGCCCTCACAGCATTACTGTTATCTGGGCCAAAGAGAATGAAAGATTGGGCTGCAAGGATTCAGGACTCAGGGACCTATGCTAGGGCCCACTCCTCCAGGCTAGGCATGTAGTAGTAAGCATTTAATAAATATTTTAATTTTTATATGTGCCCTGATACTCCAATAAGAATGATGCCTTTATGAGGCTAAAAACAGTCCTGTTTGCCGTCTTGATAATCCCCTCGGCCTTTGGTCCCTGCTTTGAGATTACCAGGAATGGTTCTACCCCCACCTCAGCTACTTCGTGCTGTGTAACTTTGACTCTCTGACTCTGGAGACCAGGCATAATTGTTCCCAACAGGCTTACGGAGGAAGGATGACTACTGGAAAGAGTGCTGAGGCTGCAGATGTAAAGTGACTGCCACTCCCAGGCCCTCCACTGATGGCGGCTACTGTGACAGCAGTGATTGTGAACGGATGAGGAATTTGTCATACTTCCTCTCTCTGGACTCCGGCACTCAACTTGCTCTCCTTGTTTCTACCTGGAACATCGCGGTCTCCTAGCTACTAGCTTCCCAAAGAAACTCCTTTGCCCTGAAGTCATAGACACAGGGTGTCCTCTGGTCCAGACAGTGACACTTAGGGCGACAGTTCACAGATCCTTCCTTGGACGGGCCTCAGGGGTGACCCAGGATCCTCTTAAATTGGGTGCAAAATGGTGTAAGAGTGCATTTTCCTGGAGAGAAGTTCCATTTAAATTCACCAATCTAAAAGGGTCCTCAAGGTTTTGGACCCAGTCTCCAATGCCTAGCACAGTATAGTGAAATTAATGAACACATGTGAATTGATAGAATCTCCCAGCTCTTTTTTTTTAATCTCTTTTGTCCAACATATGAACCAGACCTGAATTTAAAGTGACTACATTCAATTCCATGGCAATTCCATTAATCTGAGATTGCAATGCCCTAACATTTATCAAGTTTTAAGAAAGTTCCCATACTCCCTCATATCCCCACCCCAACAGTTCCTACAAATGCAGATGGGTATAAATTGCTTTTTAAAACATAAAATATATTAAAACTGATTTGTTTGTAGCATCTCTGAGACTCTCCTAGCACTTTTACAAGTCACTGATGCTTCCCCAAAGGTACTGAAAAACCAGGATTTGGAAATATCATCCCCAATCCAAGAAATAAAGATGATTAAGGAAAAATGCCTTTTACAGCCTCTGTCCTAGGAATTTTTCAAAGCCACGGAGTCCATTAGACTTTCAAGGTCAAAGAGTTAATCTAGTCTTGAAACATCACGATTCGCTTCTCAGCTCCACTTCACCCTGTACATATTGTATCATACAATTTTAGCACATACTGAATTGTTTTTAAGTTTTACATTATTCAATTAATAGGAGCACATGGTAATAAATTAAGTAGTTCAGAATTACTGATGACAACTGTCCTGCATCCCAGTCTTCGTTACCTCAGAAACAATCCCTTTAGCCACTTCGGTTCTTCATGTGGTTAATTCCACCTTACGGACTTCGATTGACTCATGCCATGAAGCGTGGATCTCTCTCACTCTCCCTCCTCTCCACTAATCTCTCAATGTTCAATAGTTCTAGTATTACCTTTATGCTGTCTCCTGGATGCCTTTTTAAATTGAAATATTCAGGACTTATTTTCCGTGAACCTGACATACTCCCTTAAGTCCTCACTTTGTAGGATAAAGAGATCAGAACGCTTCCCCATTTTCTCCATTCTCCTTCCCCCACCTTCCATACTTCATCTTATGTCAGTTACACTTAAATGAAAAGAATAAGAAAAACCTTTTATTTTAGTACAACATAAAGAAAAGTGCACGTACCGTAAGAGTACAGCCTGATGATTTTTCATAAACCAAACACACTGTGTAACCAGCACCCAGATCAAGAAACAGAAGATTATTAGCTCCCCAGATACACTCCTTGTGGTACTGGAAAAGTCTCAAAGGTGTCCCATATATTAAATTCATGTTTTAAAACCCAGTTTATATCATCAGCATATGTAGGGATTATCAAGCATGGGGAATGTGGAGGAGCCATCGGAGCTAGCATATAATTAGATAAACACTAGGATTCTGTAATTAAAAAAAGCACTGGGGTTTGCTATGGCATTGAATATAGTCTCCTTAAATTCATTTTTGTTTGCTTCTAATTCAGACCATAATTTTCTTGTACAACCCCACCAACAACAACTTTCTAATTGACTTAGTTTTCATATCCCTTACATTATATGTCTTTATCATAGTCTTAATTTTAAAAGAAAATAACAACTCAACCAAAGTCCCCCATTTTTCCAGGTGTTTCTGCCCTGAACTATTCCACCTTTTGTTCTGAGTTGAGCTTGTTTCCTTCTTGGAAATACAGTGTCTTGCTTTCACTGCTCTCCTGAGTTAGCTCTCCTGTTTTCCAGTATCCCATTTTTTTCCTATTTATTGATTTATACATCCCCAAATAGCTTCCTATGAGGAGGAGATGGGAGTTAGATTTTCTGAGACCTTGTCTATTTGGAAACAGCTTTTTATTTTGCTTTCTTACCTGATAGAGGTTTGGCTAAACATAGAATTCCAGCTTCAAAATAATTTTTTTTTCATAACTGAGAAAATATTTTCCTATCATGTCCAGAGTTGCTACTGAAACCAGACTGATTCCTGTTCCATTTTAGAGGACTACTTTTGTCTCTTTGGAAACTTTGGAGATTTCTATTTACTTGATATTCTGACATTTCCCTAGATATCTTTTTCATTCATTGTGGGCTCCTTCAGTGTAAAAATTTGGGTCCTTATTCAACTCTGGGAACTTCTCTTCCTGCTGCTTTATTATTTCTCTCTCCATTTTTTTTGTCTTTTTCCCTTCTCTTTTATTCCTACTTTTCTCTCATAATCTGACTCTCTATCAAACTTTACTTTCCATCCTTTAAAATTTTATTTTATTGACTCTTTATCCTTTAATTATTTATTCTATTTTGGCAGTCATTTTTTAATCCTTAAAAGTGTCTTCTACATTCTCCATACACCGTCTTCTTGTTTTATTGGTGTAATACTGTCTTGAATCTCTGCATGCATTCACTAGATATTTTTTAGAATACGGCTTCTTTCTGATCCTCATCTTTCTGTTGTTTGTTTGTGTTTAAAATTTTTGGTCATTCCCTTTCACGCTGATGCTTGCCTCCAAAGCCTTGTGACTGATGGTTTCCCATTCATATTTAAGAAAAAAAGACAGGAGAGCAGGGGTGGGTTCTGCTGCTATTGGGTGTGATGGACTCTCTTACTATATCTTCTCCAGAGAGGACCACTTTGTGAAGTGGTTGGATGTATTAACTTCCTAGGGCTGCCATAATGAAATGCCAGAGACTGGGTAGCTTAAACAACAGAAATTAATTTTCTCACAGTTCTGGAGGCTGGATGGCTAAGACCAAGACTGTTAGCAAATTTGGTTTCTCTGAAGGCAGTTCTCCATAGATGGCAGAGGGCCACCTTCTCTCTGTGCCCTAACCTGGTCTTTCCTCTGGGAATGTGCACTCTCGGTATCTCTTCCTCTACTTATTTATGAAGACACCAGTCCTTTTGTGTTAGGGCCCCATCCCTATGAACTCATTTAACCTTAATTACCTCCTCAAAAGCCTCCTCTGCAAATATAGTCACATTAGAATTTGGGGCCTCAACCCATGAATTTTGGGGAGAACACAGTTCAGTCCATAAAGGTTGGTCACAGATGCTACAGCAGACTGCCAGGTACTGTCCCAGGGTGAGCAGGAAGAAAGCCAGCTCCAAGGCAGCTGGACCGCAAGTGTTGAATGAGCAGGTCTCTCCTCTGAGACACTGCGTCAGTTAGGTATGTTTTTAAAAACACTCAATTAGCTGAGGTTTGTTTTTATTTTCCCACATAAGAATCTGGAGGTAGATATTCAAGTACTGGTACATAATGTCTTTCTATGCTGACAAATGGTAACTACCATTATTGGGGTCAGAATGTAATAACATAGATAACTTGTCGAATCACTATGCCATATACTTGAAACCAATAAAATACTGTTTATCAACTATACTTCAATGAAAAAAAACATGAGATAGTGAAGTACTGACAGCAGATGAGCAAGGTATTCAGGAAGCCAAACTCTTTCATCTTTGCTATCTGCTGCCTCAGCACTTTCACTCTCATCGTCATGATCACTAGATGGGTCTGCAACTCCGGGCGTCACATACACACGCAGGGCAGGAAGAGGGGAGGGCCTGCCCTGCCACATCTGTCCTGTTTGTTAGGGAAGCAGAAGCTCTCTAGCAGTGTTTCTCTTTGGCCGCATCTGGACCTGAAGCCCCAGCACTGCAGGGAAGTGAGCTGGGAAATAGTGTCTGAGAGTAGAACCGGAAGTGATCATGTGTCAGGGCTAAGGATGGACACACAGGCAGCCATGAACAAGATCAGAGTTCAAGCAAAATTGAGGAAGGATGAAGGCGAAGAGCAGTTTTGGGGTAGTTAACTCACAGCCAACATCTACACCAGGGGTGCCAACACTCCTCCTGTGAGACTCATGCACCTTCCCTCACCCTGACTCACAGCCAACATCTACACCAGGGGTGCACACACTCCTCCCGTGAGGCGCATGCACCTTCCCTCACCCTGACTCACAGCCAACATCTACACCAGGGTGCACACACTCCTCCCGTGAGACGCATGCACCTTCCCTCACCCTGACTCACAGCCAACATCTACACCAGGGTGCACACACTCCTCCCGTGAGGCGCATGCACCTTCCCTCACCCTGACTCACAGCCAACATCTACACCAGGGTGCACACACTCCTCCCGTGAGACTCATACACCTTCCCTCACCCTGACTCACAGCCAACATCTACACCAGGGGAGCACACACTCCTCCCGTGAGACTCATGCACCTTCCCTCACCCTGACTCAGCCAACATCTACACCAGGGTGCACACACTCCTCCCATGAGACTCATACACCTTCCCTCACACTGACTCACAGCCAACATCTACACCAGGGTGCACACACACCTCCCGTGAGACGCATGCACCTTCCCTCACCCTGACTCACAGCCAACATCTACACCAGGGTGCACACACTCCTCCCGTGAGACGCATGCACCTTCCCTCACCCTGACTCACAGGCAACATCTACACCAGGGTGCACACACTCCTCCCGTGAGACGCATGCACCTTCCCTCACCCTGACTCACAGCCAACATCTACACCAGGGGTGCACACACTCCTCCCATGAGACTCATGCACCTTCCCTCACCCTGACTCACAGCCAACATCTACACCAGGGGTGCACACACTCCTCCTGTGAGATGCATGCACCTTCCCTCACCCTGACTCCTCCTGCTCACAAGGTGTCCATGGGTACCTCAGCATTGGCAGTAATTCCCTGGTTTGGAAACTGCCTCATCTTTGGCTTCCCTCAGGTCTGTGAGCTCCATGCTGGAGGAATTGTGTCTTGGTCATCTTGGGACCCCAGAGACTGTAAAGAGTCTGACCCAAAATGGGGCCTTTGATACTTATTGATGAAGGGTTTGGGGAAATGGGAAAAGGAAGGGGAGGGGAGGCATTAATTAGTACTCTTTGGATTATTTTTTTGGTTTCTGATAACGATGTCTGTAGATTTGGGGTTCTGGAGGTTTTAATGTAGTGAGGTCTAAATTGAACTTTATAGAATACTCGAACATATAAAGAGAAAAAGGCTTTTTAAAGGTTTCTGTGCCTGATACCCTGCAGAGAGGTGAGTGAGGAAGGAAAGCTATATCTAGGCTAGTTTAATAAAGAGGAGTCCAGAGACATAATTTCACAGCTCCTCTGAGGCACGCCCCTCCTTCCCCAAGATGGTGCCTTGGTATAGAGGGTCACTGATTCCTGGAGGTGCCAGGAGGGTCCCTCTGACCCAAGCAGTGCCCTGTGAGAGCTCGCTGCTCTCCAAAGCTCAGTGTTTCCTCTGCCCTGCTCTCTGGCACTGGTGGCCCCTGAAGTACCACTACCCAGCTGGCCTCCACTGCTAATGTCCACGGTTCCGGCCGTGGCAGCCCTTTCATCAGGCACAGGCCTCTGAGTGTCCACAGGTTCTCTCAGTTTCTCTGCATCCCCTCACTGCGACGTGGGCCCTGCACACCACACCTGCAAGACCCGAGATGTTCCATCATAGACTAGTTGTTGCAGGCCCCTCTGGCATTATATCCTCACCATCTCTTCTCTGTCACGCTGAAAATGGGGCTAAACTAGCGGGTTAGTTTAGTGGCAGCCCCCCCCAGATGCTGTTCAGAGAGGCAGATCTCAAGGCTCAGTGCTCCGAGTCTCCGTCCTCCCCAGCAGGAGGAGCCAGACGCCCCTGCCCCCTCACTTGAGGGCTAGCCGCAAAGGACGGGGGACATGGAGGACCCAGCCCTCTCGCCCTACCTCAAGACCCTTCTTCTCACAATCCTCTGAGGAGGAAAGAACAAGCTTTCCGTGTTTTCCATCTGGCTGGGATTTCAACTAGGCTGTACTCTCCTTCCCAGCTTTACTTTGATAGCTGAACGCCAAGTGCAGACAGGGTCTCTGCAGGGAGGGAAACCAGCCCACCAATATGGAGACATAAATGCTATCCAAAAACATTATGTTAGTACAAAAGTAACCCAAATAAACTTGCAGAGAAGAAATATTAATTACATACAGAGATCTTACATGGATCAGCAGCAAGGAACAAAGCGGAAATAACAGGACATGGCTGCCTCACAATCCCCTAGTACAACATTTCTCAATCTTGTATACAGATTCTCAAGGAAGAAACTGATTGCCCATCGTGAGTCCAGACCAGGGGGATGGGATCCATGTACAAACATGGCTTCCAGGGACTACCTATGCAGCAGGGGACACTTTGGGGGCAGTGTTTGTAGAAGGAACAATGGTTTATGAGCTAGGCAGACATCTCTCAAGTGGTCCACCTGGATGGAGACTTAAATAACTGGTGAAAATGAATTAAAAGAGCTTTTTAGAGCAATATAAACATACTTCATTAAATAACACAAATGTCTTAGAAAAAATCTGTTATGCTTTTAGCCAATATTCAGTGTAAATATGTGGCTTTCCAAATATTCTCTTCATAGAAATATAGTCAAGTGACCTCTATTTCTGCCATGTTAATTCTCTGTGGGTCATTTATATGTCCTGCCTCTCTTCCATAAGAGTCATGAGGTGGCAATGGATTCTTAGACATGACACCAAAAACACAAACAACAAAAGACAAAAATAAATTGGACTTCATATAAATTAAAAACTCTTGTACATCAAAGGACATTATCAAGAAAGTGGAAAAACAACCTACAGAATGGAAGAAAATATTTGCAAATCATATGTCTAATAAGGGTTTAATATCAGAATATTTGAAGCACTCCTAAGAAACAACAAAGAGACAAACAACCCAATGCAAAAATGGGCAAAGGACTTGAACAGACATTTCTCCGAAGAAGATATACAAATGGCAGCAAGCACATGAAAAGGTGCTGTACATCATTAGCCATTAGGGAAATGAAAATCAAAACCACAATGAGACACCACTTTACATCTACTAGAATGACTATAATTTTTTTAAAACACTGAAAATAAGTGTTAGTGAAGCCATGGAGAAATTGCATCTTGTGCATTGCTGGTGGAAATGTAAAATGGTGCAGCTGCTATGAAAACAGTTGCTGTTTCCTCAAAAAGTTAAATAGAATTACCATATGACCTAGCAATTTCACTCTTAGGCGTGTACTCAAAAAAAATGAAAAAAGGGACTCAGATATTTATGCACCAATGTTCATTTCAGTTCAATAGTCAAAGATGGAAAGAACCAAGTTATCCATCAACATATGAATGAATACATAAAAGTAGTAGATCCATACCATGGAATATTACTTAGCCATAAAAAGGAATGTGTCCAAAATTCTGATCCTTGAACCTTGTAAACATAACCTAAGTGAAATAAGCCAGACATAAAAGGACAAATATTGTATGCTTCCATTTATATGAAATATCTAGAATAGGCAAATTCATAGAGACAGAAAATAGATTAGAGGTTATCAGGTGTTGAGGGTAAGGAGGTCTTTCTTAAGTACAGACTTTCTGTTAGTGATAATGCAAATATATTTGGAAACAATAGTGATGGTGTACAATGTAATTAATGCCACTGAATTGTATACTTAAAAATGGTTAAAATGACGTATTTTATGTTATATATTTTTTATCACACACAAGAAAAAAGTCATGAGGATGTTGGATGAGAATTTTCAGCACTGTTTGTACAGAGCTTCACTGAACCCCCAAACATGGGAGTTAGGTCTGCTGAAATCATTGTATTATTAGCTGTTTGCTTCCTTCATGAATAAAAAATTTAAAAACAAGTATGTGAGGAGAAGGCAAAAAGGACATGGTTATCTGTGTCCTCTCTACTCTTGTTTGGAAGGGGAAATATGCTGTAATGATTAAATGTAATTAAAAGGAATGGGGGATCACATCTTTCAGACATGTGGATGCTGTGAAGTATTTATCTCTGGTTACAAGCAATGGCAGCACCCATGTCATATTAGTTAAGCAGTCTTCTGTCACATGAACATCAATATCTAAGGATGTGGTTATTTGGGAGGTAGAGTTTTCCGGGTGGAAGGAAATTCACCTAGACTATGAGATCTATTTCTGCTGGATGTCTAAACTAATACATTACTATGATCTTATATACTGATGAGGTTTGCTCCAACAATCCCAATCCTAGTTATGTACCCAAGAGAAATGAAAGTGTACCTCTCTACAAAAACTTGTACACATTCATAGCAGCTTTATTAAAGTAACGAAATATCTACCAACTAATGAATGGATAAATAAAATGTGGTGCAGCCATACAGTGGAACACTGTTCATCAGTAAAAAGGAATGAATTCCTGATATGTGCTGCAACTTTTATGAACCTTGAAAACACTATGCTGAGTGAAAGAAGCCAAATGCAAAAGACCATACATTGTATGATTCCATTTATATGAAATGTCCAGACCAGGAAAATTTATATAGACAGAAGATTAATGGTTGCCTAGAGCTAGCTGTATGGGAGAATGAAGGGTGACTTCTTCTTTATGGGATGATGAAAACATTTTAAACATAGATTGTGATGATCATTGCACAATTCTGTGAATATACTAAAAACCACTGAATCATATGCTTTAAGTGGGTGAATTGTATGGTATGTGAAGTAAATCTCAATAAGACTGTTACCCAAAAAAAGTTAAACTGAAGAGAATCTCCTGGCCATACGTACTAAGGAAAAGTAAGAGGTTCAAGGGTGCCTCTGAGTTTACATGGTATCGATGCAAGGATGTATCTTCAGCAGCATGTGTAATTCCCTATGAGTTACAGTGTTCTCGTTTGTAAAAAGTGGTTATTAGACTATCATCCCTAAGACGAAAACATGTGCATTGAATTAAACAAAATCAAAAACCTAAATTATAAAACCTGTAATTTAAAAATTTTAAACCAACGATGAGTGGTTTAAATTGCATTTAACAGATAATTTCTTCAAAGGTGCAGAGAGAAAATTACCATTCTTGAGTTACATTAATGTAATCTTTTTTTACAGCTTTATTGAGATCTAATTCACACACTATGCATTTCAGCCATTTAAAATGTACAATTCAATAGTTTTTAGTGTAATTGCAGTAGTGCAACAACCATCACCTCAGTTTTGGAACATTTCATTTACCCCCAAAAGAAACCCCATAATCTTTAGCAATCATGCCTCATTCCCCCGGCATCCCCCCAGCCCTCGGCAACCACTCTCTTTGTCTGCACAGATTCGCCTATTCTGGACATTTCACATAAATGGAATTATACAATATGTGGCCTTTTGTGATTAGCTTCTTTCCTCAGCATAATGTTTTCAAGGTTCATCATATTGTGTGTCCGTTCTTCGTTCCTTTTTGTTGAATAATACTCTGTTGTTTGGCTATGTGACATTTTATTTATCCATGTTTCAGTTGGTGGACATTTGGATTGTTTCTGCTTTTTGACTATAATGAATAATGCTTCTATGAACATTGGTGTGTAAGTTTTTATGTGGACATAGATTTTTTATTTTCTTGGTGTATACTTAGGGGTAGCATTGCTGGGTCATATGGTAGTCCGCTTTTGAGGACATGCCAGACATTTTCCAAAGGTGCTGTACTATCTTACATTCCTACCAGCAGTATAGGAGGGTTACAGTTTCTCCACATCCTTGTCAACACTTGTTACTATCCATCTCTTTTTCATGACAGCCATTGAGTGGGTGTGAAGTGGTATCTCATTGTGGTTTTGATGTAGGTTTTCCTGATGACTAATAAAGAGCATCTTTTTGTGCATTCCGTTTACATTTGAATTCTCTCTGATCTCTAACTACCCTGACCCGTGATTGCTTAGGCCCTCACCATCTCACTCCTGACCAGTTTGCATGCCTCCTTACTGGTCTTTCTATCTTCTATTCCACTCCCTAAAATGCAGTCTCAGACCCTATCACTTCCTGCCTAAAAGGACAGAACCCACACTGCTGAGTGTAACATTCAAGGCCCTTCATGCTCTATCTCCAACCTCTCTATGCCACATCTCTCTCTGTTCCCAGCTGTGCAGCTGGGCTAGCCTTTGCCCATGCTGTTACCTCTGCTTGTCATTGCTTCTTGAAGTATCAACCTGATCAGCAGTAACTTATCCTTTAAAACTTAGCTCAACTAGAATCTCCTGAATCAAGTTAGACAGGACCCTCATGCTGCTGCACAGCCCCAGGGGGTGCAGTTCTCATTGCAATCCATGTCAGGGGTCAGCAAAGTATGGCCACAGGCCAGATCTAGCCAACCACCTGTTTTCATATAGTGCATGAACCAAGAATTGACGTTTACATTTTTTAATAGTTGAAAATAATTAAAAAGTAGACGATTTCATGACACAATTTCAACGCCTATAAATAAAGTTTAACTGAATGCAGCCACTCTCATTTGTTTACGTATCATCTGTTGTTGCATTTGTGCTATAACAGCAGAGTTGAATAATTGCAACAGGGACAGTATAGCCCACAAATCATAAAATATTTACCATCTGGCCCTTTACAAAAAACGTTTGCCAAACCCTGGTCTATGTGAATGGTGCCCTGGAGTCATGCAGTATAAACACTACATGGATGTGCTCGACAGCCCTGCTTTCAGGCTCCCCTGGAGCTGTCTTCATACCTTTACCCTAACATTTATCACACGGTATAATACTTGGTCTTCTTTCCCCACAGACCTTGTGCTCTAAAACCTGAGGCTGTCCATCTGAGTCTGGTTCCCCTTTGCATCCTTGGAGTATAGCCCGGGATCTAGCAGGAAGAAGGACCTCAGTAAATGTCTCTGTTACTGCATTGAAGTAAATATTTCCAGGATACTGAAGATGAACTAATAAAACATCAAATAGTTCATGATTAACATAACTCATAAAAATGATAGTAGCACTGCTGGCAAAATTCTAGAGCCACTGTTTCTGACTTTAAAAACATTCCACACTCCAGTATAACATGTGTGATTTTACCTTCTCTTCTCCCAGAGAAGTGCCAATTGGCATATTTCAGTGCATCACATTAAAGTCCCTGTGGTTGGTGTAAGATGCTGGGGATGCTGTAGCACCCCTTAACCAGCCGGAGAGCCCAGGCTGCATGTAGTTGAAAGTCAAGCCTCTGGAACATGGTTCCAATGAGGGTAGGTTAATGTAGAGAGTTTCATCTGGTGAAATCACAGAGATCTCAGTGAAATGGAAGACAGGGCTTAGTTTTGAGGAGGAGGTACAATAAGAACTTTTAAGCCATTATGCCCAAGAAATATTTTGGAATGCAGGTGAAAGGCACCAGCCAATATTGATCCCATACTTTTGTGCTAAGTGCCATGGAAAGGAGGCATCTGCCCTTCCTCAGCTCATTCAGACCTTGAAAAAACCTATTTCCATGGAGGGCACAAACCCAGAGAGATGACACCACTTGTCCATATCTCTCAAGTGTAGGTCACATGGATCCCCAGCCTGTATCTTTCTATCTACCACAGTGTCTTGCCAATGGGTTTCAGCCCCAGACAAGTTCACTATGGATTCATGAGACTGAAAAATGACAAAGGAACGTTCTTGGGGTGAAAGGGTTTATACTGAACTTTATATCCGTGGCGGCAGGTCAATCACTAGAATCCTGTCCACTCAGAGCGAGTCTGCATGCCGCCAGCCGGTCTCTGCCTCTGGGCCTCTCCGCCCCCACAGCCGTCTCAGTCTCTGTCCTCGGCGCTGCCACCCCTCCAGCCTCTGCTCTCCTGCAGCCGTGCAGTAGCCCAGAGCACTGGGTGGTGCTCTTTATATAGAGACAATAAGAACGTATGGCGCACACAAGTGCAGTGAGCAAGCCGACCAGGGCCAGGTGGGAATCCTGGCCGCAGGAACCTTCCTTTCTCCACACAGAGTCACTTGATGAAATCACCAAGAGCTTGCTCTTTCAGCAAGGGACTCCCCCAGGCCTTTTGCCATTCTTGGTTTCTTTTAGTTCCCTGAAATGTATTTATTTCCCTAGAGAAAAGTCCTAAGCTCTTAACATGAATTAGGAGGCCTTTCAGGAACTGTCCTGTGTCTCCCCCAACCATCATCATCTTCTTTCAGTCTCTCTTCATCTCCCTCCACTGAGGTCTCCAGAGCAACTAAATAAAACTTTTAAAGAAGAGCTAAGGCTTATTTGGTGCTTCCCATGCTCTGGTCTTAACAACTTCACCTATACTGTCTCACATCCTATGAAGTAAGTGCAATTGTCAGTTCCATTTTATAGATGAGGGAACTGAGCACAGAGAGGTTAAATAACTTGCCTAGACTCACACTGACAGTAAGTGGTAGAGTTGGAATTTGAACTCAGGTAGCCTAATTTGAGAAAGTATAATGGTTTAACAAGTATGTTCTTCAACTCTTGCAAATGCCATTTCCTTTTTTTTTTTTAAATAGGCCATCCTCCATCTGCCTCTAATCTTTGAACCTGCAGTTCCCTCTTCCTAATACCCTCTCCACCTTGCCTGGCCAATTCTACTCATTCTTGAGACCTCAGCTAAAATACTCCTTCCTCTGGGAGGCCTTCCCTGATTCCCTGGTCTGTTTACTTTTCAGCCATCTCTTCCATTGCACCCTCTTTTTCCCCTCCATGGTACTTGTCATCCTTTTTACTGTTTGCCATCCTGCCTTCCCGACTAGACTGTAGGCTCTGTGAGGCCAGGAAGTAGGCTTTGGGAATGTTGTTCCTGCTCCGACCCTTGGCCTGACCCAAACTAGGCTCTTAATAGATATTCGTGGAATGGATACATTTGGCAGTGAACTTCTCAGCAAAACATTTACCATGGATCAGCCTGAAGATAAAAACTCAAATCAGGGTTTCAGGCTACTTGTTGTAAGACCTACAGGGGTGTGGGAGGCAGTACAAGAGGAAGGAGAAAAAGAAAGAAGTAGAGAGCAAGGGTCAGTATATTGTTGGTGACACTCAAATAACTTCTCTTTTCCTCCACTCCCATAAGTTATCAAGAATTGGTTGTATTCAATTTGCACATTTTTGGCACTGATCCAAACCACTGGTTCTCACCCTCAACCTAACAGTTCCAATGTCCAGTCTATCCAAGGTCCTGACATTCTGTGGTTAGCCCAGGTGCTTGCTGACTATCATGCCACGGAGTTACAGTAGACAGAGCAATGGCGTTTGACTCAACTGCAGGTGAGGATTGAGGTAAAGATGGTGGGTGGAATGATACGGCACCACTAGTATAAAAAGGAGGGAGCCAGGTACCTCCATACGACTTGGCTCCTGGAAAGAAATAGGACATCTAGTAACAGTGTTTGCCCTGGGAGACCACAGGACAGAGATGGGAGGGAGAAATTCATTTTTCCTGTGGACTCTATGGAATGTTTGGATTTTATTTTTCTACTATGGGCATGTATTGTCTATTTAAAAATAACTGAAATGTTGATTTTTCAAAATGAAAGTAAAATGAGTATTTGCAGACTTCCTAACTCACTCATGCTTCTGCACTCAAAGCCTCTGAGGAGGCGGCCCTGGCTGATGGCCAGAGCACATTTCAGCGGGTTGGCTAACTGGGCAGCACAGGCTTGCGGCCTTTCCCCTCCTGACACTGCAGTTCCTACTCGTTCCTGGAATTTCAGGCCATCTCAGCTTTTCTCCAGTGACTCATGGAGGGTGTTTCCCAAGGCCCGGCTGTTTGCTAGCAACCTCAGGCATTGTTAGGGAAGGACGTACCACTTTTAGATACCAGATGGCCAGTTAGACCACTTTGGTAAAAGCGAACATGGGTCTGGAGGGATTAGGAAGGACTCTAATTTCATAGGGCTTTTCATTTTGTTTTTAATTTTCCATACTAATTGAATTTTACAATGTATATGTTACTTCTGCAAACAGAAAAAAATTAAAGGTATAAACAGTGCCTGATGAACTACCAGCTGCAGCCAGTGTGCCCAGGACCGATTCTGTGTCCCGGGGGGAGGCCCTGGCCCGTCAGAGGAGTAGGAGTCTACCTGCATCCAGAGGACTCACATATGATGCAGAAGCACAGCCAGATTAAAAGGTGTTTTAGCAAGAGGGAGTCATGGAGGGTTTTATGCTGGGGAGTATAGCCTCTGCTCTGCCACAAGCATTCTCGTTGTTGAATTGTTTCTCCAGCTTGCCCCGGGCATATTGTAAGCCTCTTGTGAATACTTCTTACACTCATTCCAAACTTTTGATTTTTCCCATTCCATTCTGAGCACACCACCTCCTACCTTCCCAGTCTTTACCATCAATAAATAAATCCACCTGGTGCTCAAGCAAGACACTTAAAGTTTATTTATTCTTCATTTTCTCTCCCTTCCTGATAGCTAGTCCTATGGATTTCTTCTCTAGAACATTTCTCCTGTTCACCCTCTTCTCTCTACACTCAAACTATGCCCAAAGGGCAGGCCACCCTTCACCTGGTCACTGCCTCTTGCTGGTCCCCTGATGCCACTCCTGCCCCCTCCAGCCCCTCTTGGGCTTAGCTGCCGGAATGCTCTTGCTCAGGCACGAATCGGATCTAGATACTTGCTTAAACTCTCTGATGGCTCCCCAAAACACCTAAGATGAAATAGAAACTCTGTGATATGACCTACAGGCTTGTCTCCAGCATCATCCCAAATTCGTCTCCTAGTGATTCCCCACATGCACTCCATTTTCCACGTGACATTTATTGGTAATTTCATGGTTTTCATGCAGTTGTGTGTCTTTGCACGTGCTTGTGCTCCTGGGATCTGGATTTGATCATAGGAATCAGCTCCTTTCCTCTCCCACATCTTCTGCCCAATTATATCCACTTGACCCTATCAATACAGACTAGTAGAAAAATCAAAATTTCAGTTCCTCACCAAACCCTCCCCTTTTCATTGACCAATTGATCGGGTCCACCTAAACCTGACAAGTCATCTGGTTGATTTTTTTTTAATTAACCAGTTAAATTCAGAACTCAGCCAAATCAGGGGATACCATCTGCCAGTTCTTAAAGGGATCCAGGGAACAGTGCTGTCCCTTGGAGAAGCACTGAAGCACACCTTGGGAAGGCAGTTCCGACCTGACCTCCACTATCCTATGTCATGGCTGCACAGCTGCTATTGCAAGAGCCTGGGTCGAGCAGTGCAAGAGGTGTTTGGTTTAGGGCCCTTGCGATGAGAAGTGTGTAGGGCTAGGAATATAGTAATGCTGGTTAACTAACCCTCAGAGCAACATCTACCACCTACTTTTTCTGACCAGCTAACTTCCTTAGCCATAAATATATTTTTGTGCTCTTTATTCCCTAACCCAACTCTTGCATACACTGTTTTCACAATTACATGCATGATTCCATTCTGATGAATCCACATATAAAGACTGGTGGACAAGACTGGCATTTGGCATACCCCTGGGGGTAGCCAATTTTCTGAGCTAGGCCAAATCTCTTTGGTCACTAAATAACAATTTTGTTTTTATTGCACAAATTGTGTGAGGTGAGGGTTGTGCACTCACGTTCTTGTCCTGACTACCTACCTTTCTAGCAAACGTATTTCCATCAGCAGAGGCTGTCGCCCATCTTGCTGAGGCAGTCATGTGTGTAGGCACATGTGTATAAGTAGCGTTTAGGAGGTGCGGAGGGATGGCACAAAATTCTTGTGTGAGTGTCAAGGACAGGCGGGACTAGAGAGCCTGCCCTGAGAGCTCAAAGGGCAGACCCCACTTCCTGGGTGCTGAGCTCCGAGGAACCGTCCCCAAGGAAACCACCTTGCTGACTGTTCAGGCTCCACGACACAGGAATGCTGGGCAGTGGCTGAGGCGGGAGAGTGTACTCAGCTACCTTGCAGCCTCTTTTTAAGCATTACCCAAGTGCCTGCACCATGACCTCTGGCCTACTTCTGGTTTGTTATTGCACGTTAGGTATGTGGAGGGCGGAGCTGACTTATGAAAATGACTGATAAGCCCTCTGTCTTTGCACTGAGGTGCAGATTTGAGTCTTTTTTGGGAAGAATGGTGTGTGAGGTCAATTTAGAGTAGGTCAGGCCATCTGGAATGTCTCCTCTAACAAGGCCTCATAATTCCCACCTAATAAACAGGTTTGTCTATTTGTTTTTGTAAAAAGTGCAAAGAGAAAAACTCTTATTTCTTGCCCAATCTTAAAGGATCTCAAATTCATTTTTTAAAAATTGTATATTAAATAAGTATTTGAGGAAATTAGAACCATAACCATAGATGTTTCTCCAGCTCCAACATTTTAGAATTCCGTGAATTGCAGAGATTTGTGTCACTCGTAATGTTCTGCAAAGTACAATGAAGCTGACATACCAGAAATATGACTTAAGAATTCACTAAAATTGAAAGATTGAATCTGTAACTTCCTTGAATTGATGCTCTGAAGTAGGAAGACAAATGAAGGACTTCTGTCGATCCTTCCCTCCGTAAGCTTGCATCTCACAGCAATCCCTCTCTGACTAGGGAGAGGGGAGCAAGTTCCCTGAGGTGGAGTAATTTCATTCACTCCCTGGCCTACAGTCCTGTTACCTGCCTTCCATATTTGCCTTTCCTTCATCCTGGCGTGGCCCTCCAACATTTCACAAGGGTGACATTCTTCCACTTGTTACCCTTATATGACCTTCCTTCTCTACATAGCAACTTGATTCCATATGCTCACAAATATCCACTCATCAATAATAAATATAGTCCAAATCTCTTAGGAATTCAGACCCAATCTGACTCCAACCTGTGTGGCCAGAGGTAGCTGCCCTCTTCCCCAGCACAGACCCACTGCCTGGAGCCCATGTCCCTGTGCCCCCCTGAAATGCTTGGGCCACTGTGGGGGCTGTTCTTCTCACAACTCCTTTGGTCCACATTAAATGCTGCCTTTGAGGGGTGCCCCCTACACTGAATCCCTGCCTCTTCCACAGCATGACTCTCCTCTGCTTTTATTCAAACTATGTGTGCACAAGGCACTTTCTTCATGAGATGGTAAATTCCTTAAGGATAGGGAATGAGATTTTTCTATTCCCCTATGAGCTTAGTATAGGTAGGAAAATAATATTTTTATTTTGAGTGATTTAATTTTTAAAGAACTTCTCTTTGCCCTATTGCAGTCCAATTATTGATCCCCTTCCATGCTTTTCCCACAGAAAACAAAGAAACTCATCTCTTTATAAAACAAGGGAGGAGAAGGGACTAGTACCCAAAAATGTTTAACAGGCTTTACAGTTTTCTTTTGATTTGATATTGGAGCTTATTTTTGCCTTATAATAAATTGTGTTTTACAGCAACAGACTCACAGAACCCAAGAACGAACTAATAGTTACCAAAGGGAAAGGGACTGGGGAAAATGGGCGGGAAGGGAAGGATAAGAGGGAAAAAGGGGCATTACGATTAGCAGATGTAATGTTGGGGGGGCACGGGGAGGGCTGTACAACTCAGAGAAGACAAGTAGTGACTCTTAGCATCTCACTACGCTGATGGACAGTGACTGTAATGGGGTTGGTGGGGGGGACCTGATGAAGGGGTAGTTTAATAATCGTAATATTACACATGTAATTGTAAATTAATGATAATAAAATAAATTATATTAAAAAAATAAAAATAAATTGTGTTTTATTTTTAGTATTTAAAAGCTCTTAAATTTTAAAATATGTGATTTGTAAAATATTACAAGGATGTAATGTGGGAACAAAAGTCCCGCTGACTCCAGGTTGCTATGTCAGGCCTAAGGAGGGGAAGCCCCATGGTGCCATCCAGCGTCATGCTCGCGGGCAGCGGTGTCAGCCGACACAGATGCACAAAAAGCTGGTGCAGGGTGCCTGGCGAGCCTCCCTCTTTTCTTCTTCTTTTTTTTTAATGATGACGCAAAACTGGCAACATCTTAGTACCGCAAAGCTTACAGACATTGCAGCGCTAATGCGACTCCCTCACAGAGCTAAGACAGCTTCAAAATAAATTCCCTGGCAATTTTATACTCCAGAACTGAGTCTATACTTCAGGGTCACTATAAGTCTGTTTTATCACAGACGCTGGGAGCATGAGTGAAGTGAATCGAAGGTGAGTCACCTGAAGCAAACTTGGCTGTGGGTGTTAAGAACTGCAAGTTTGGGACTTTACCTCGCTTGTTATGCTGCCACAGTTTCATGGATGTTGGCAGAAGACAGGAGACTCCTGAGTCACAGACAAAGAACTCTGTTATAGCGCTAGCAGTAGCAGATATCAACATTTTCTTGTGTCACTTCCCCAAGTTCCCATTCCCGCAGGGTGATGTGGAGAGGGTCAAGGAACATGCACGCATAGCAGGTGGCATGACAGGACAGGAACCTTGTGTGTATTTGGAAATTCACATCTTTTATAATGGACAGTAAGTACATTTGCTCTTCCAAGGCTGTCAGCAAACCTGCTCTTTGCTCTGGGTGGGGAGGCACTATTTCCATTTTCAAAAGCTGTCCACTACACAAACATCCTTGAAAAGAGTCCAGAACAAAGGCCCTTGCACCTCTGTTCTATTGAAGAGACCCATGGAAAACTGTCTCCCCAAAGCAGGGTTCTACTTCTGCTGATGCCTTGGGGTAGTCAACAAAGATCAGAACAATAAATGGCAGCAAATTCAAATAAATCAAAATTCACTGTGTGTTCCTTGGTAGAGGAGGGCAAGGTGGTCAGAAAATAAATTAATAAGCAAACTAAAAGGGCACATTTAAGACATATCAAATAAGCTGAAGTCAAATTTATTCAGTCATTAGAAGACCTAGGTAAGAGAGATAGGCGAGGGCCAGAGGAACATAGGGAAGATATTTGAGTTTTTATTCTGGTGTGGTGAGAAGCCATTGGAAGGTTCAAAGTAGGGTTCTGGGTTACATTAAAAAAATGGAAATACAGTGGCTCACAGGAGCCCCTCCTTGTTCTAGTGTAAGAGGCAGTGGATCAGCCATGGGAACAATGGGAACATTCAGCCAAAGCTAGTTAAAAACTAGTTTCCAGTTAAGTCCTCACAGAGATGCAGAAAGCTGTAGCCTCCTGCTGAAAGCGGATGGTGTCCTCTACACTCCCAGACGTGCTTTCAGAAAACAACTGAGGAACAGATTGAGTTGAACTAACATCAAATTTTCAACTCTGGGACAATGGGCTTTTTAAAGCTGATCTCTCTGGGTTCTGGAGCATGCATAGCTCTAGGGGAAAGACCCTCTGTGTCATCAAAAGGCAGCACTGTAGCCTAATAGATGAGACCATCTGGGTTCCCATCTCAGCCCAGCTGTGCAGCCCCTGGCAAGTCCGTCAACCTCTCTAGCTTTGTTCTGTCCCCTGCAAAGTGGGAATAACAACGGTGTCTATTTCTTAGGGTTGTAACGTGGGTCATGGCTGCACGTGAGGAGCTCAGCACAGTGCCTCACGCCAAGGAGGGTTCAACTCATATCTGCAGTCAAGTCAAGAGATGTAGTGACCCAAAGATCAAGACTGTTGGGGAACACCGTCTGTGAAATGTACATGCAAAGCACAGATGGCTTCATCTGCCATTTCTATCAGGTTTGCCGGGGCCATTACTGGTAGTAGAAAGTGGTAAAGAAATAAAAGGCAATAGGGAGGCAGAGTGATATAAAGAAAGGGACTTTGAACCCAGACAGACCTCACAGCCAGTATATGCCTGCCTAACTGTAATGACCTCATTTGGGCAAGTTACATTTCCTAAACTTTATTTCCTTGGTTATAAAAATGGAAGAAACAATTGATAAAATGGGGAAATCCTACCAAAGTTGTGAGGATTAAGTGAATTAATATGAAGCAACTGAGACATGGTAGATATACAGTAAATATTAATAACCTTAGAAGAGCTTTTTCTTTTTTGTACAGATTTTCTTCTACATTCAGAATTAGGGTGGGAAAGAGTTTCTAGGCCAGCACCCTCCCCCCACAGATGGGAAAGTCCCCAGAGGAGTACTGCCTGGCCTGGGCCCTCGGAGGGCCAGGCTTAGAGGTCTTTTCCAGCTCCCCTTGCCATTACTTTGCCCTGTGTCCATGGGGCCCTGACCCAGCTTCCCTGAGAACAGAGGATATCTGAGATCCCAGTGAGGGAATGAGTTGGAGAAACCTAATCTAGCTGGGAGTTTTGTCAGCTCCCCAACTAGGCCTGCGTCAATTAGTTTAATGGACTCTTTTGTGTAGCCCCAGCCAGGGAGTAGGAAGGGACAGTATTTATTTACTTTTTTCTTTCACTGCCTGGGGCTCACAAATGCGCATCCTTATATTGACTTAGAGGCCCTCAGCGTCAGGGAAATCTGTGCTTGCCCATCCCTGTTGCCGTAACAAGGTCCCGAAGGGTGCCAGAAGCATAATGTCCTGCCTTGTTCCTTAATACCCAGGAAAAAAAATGTGACCACTCGTCTCTTACACTTTTTTCAAGAAAAAAAACAAACACTGTAGTTAACATAGTTTAAAGAATCACACAAAAAATTATTTGGAAGCTACTGAATGACTTGTTTAACAAGAGGCCGACCTACCCTGGGCTTCTGCTTCGTGTCTTAGCCCTGGATGCTATCTATCACGTCCTTCAAGTTTTGCAATGCTTATCAAGCTGGCAAAGAGCATTTAGAAATCTGACAATTCCCCCTGCCCTCCCAACCCCAGTACCAAGTCCAGGATTAGTGGCAAAGGTTCAGTTCTTCACTATATGAATATCTAACTTTCCTGGGCCAAAAATTTAGCAACTCGCTGGGGATTGAACACCGCAAATACATCTTTATATAAATGTCCTGTGTTTTCCACTAAATCTTATTCTATCAGGTAGAGGTGGGCAGGAGAAGTTTGCATTATTACTGAAGGAAACACTTAAACTAGGTAGAGAAACAAATCATTTTGTTCTCCCTGTGTTTAGAAAATCATTTTGGTTGGCATGTTTTGCCAGCAGAAAGAGGAATCAATAAATTGTCTACAAATTGGAGCCTTTTAAAATCTAGAATCTCTCAATGATCTCTGGTTTTCTATCTGTAGTCTGTTTTTATCCTCTAACTTCCCTTGAAGGAGTCTACAAAGTGTGAACTCAAAGAGAACAAGAAATGGATACACATTGAGGGAGCTGCCCAAGACAAAGCAAAGACGAAGGAAATGGTCTTTGAAGGTAAATGTGAAGGTACCAGAGGGTTAAGGTGTTCAGGTACAGCCCTGCTCACATCACCACAAACAAAACAGAGACACTTTGAACATCACCAACTTATCTGAAATTACAGTTAGGATTCTGGAATTAAGTCCTGTCTCCTTATTCTCCATCCCACCTACCTTACTTCCTTCCTTCACTGAAAAATTTTCAATCACCTTTACTGTCTCCTGTGGGGAAAATGAACACAGAGAAGTCACAGTCCTTGTGTGCTTCAGTTAAGGGGGGCAAGACTTGGAGACATCTAACAGAGAACACAAATGAGGGATGATGGCTACATTGTGTTCCTACTGCCTGCTGAAGGGGATTTTGGTCAATGGTCAGTCACACCAGAGCTGGGAAGTTCTGACAGAGCACTCTCCGGACTGTATCTTCTAAGAACTGAGGAGATGGATTGGAAGAGAGGTGGCCTGCCTGGTAGGGAAGGCAATGAGATGTAAGGGAAGGAATAATCAGCGGAGAGTTAGGAGAACCTGGGGGTATATCCAAGCTGCAACTTGAAATGGTATCTGTATTTGGGGGTGGGATGGCCCAGGGTCTTCAAAGCCATTTTCCAGTGCTAATAATCTATGATTTGTCCATGACTCTGTGATGGGTCAGGAATACAGAGCTGTTCCTAATTTGTGTTACATCCTTTTATAGCCCAATGGGATTCCCGTTTTTCTCAAAATCTTTGCATGTGCCCTTCCATTTGCCTGGAACTCATTTCCGTTGGATCAGCTCTGTTCAACAGAACTTTGTGGGATGGTAGAAATGTTCTATCAGCTTGTGGTATCCAATGTAGTAGCCACTAGCAAAATGTGAGTATTGTACACATGAAATGTGGCTAATGTGACTGAGGAATAAGTTTAATTTTAATTAATTTAAATTTAAATAGTCACGTGTGGCCCCCATATTGGACAGTATGACCCTAGATTTTCTCATGGCTGGCTCCCTTGCAATGTTCAGATCTCAGTTCTCGATCACTTTCTCAGAGAAGCTATGTTTTAGGATCGCCACCTTCAGCAGGCGGAAGAATGCCGCTCAGCAGACACCCATGTGTTAATCCCCAGAACCTGTGACTATGTTACACTACAATGTAAAAGGGAATTAAGGTTGCAGATGGAATTATGTTGCTAATCATCTAACCCTGAAATGGGAAGGTTAACCTGGATTTTCTGGGTGGGTACAACTTAATCATATGAGTGCTTAGAAGTAATTACAGAAGCAGTATGGGCTGCAGAGATGAGATGGATGGAAAAAGAGGAAAGATTTAGTGTAAGAGAGAATCAACTCACTTCAAACCGGCTGCTGCTTTGAAGATGAAGGAAGGGGGCCACAGCCAAATAATTTTGGTGGCCTCTAGCAGGTGGGAACTGCCCTCAGCCGACAGCCAGCAAAGAAATGGGGATCTCAGTCCTATAATGGCTGGGAACTGAATCCTGCTAACAGCCTGAATGAGCAAGGAAATGGATTCTCCCCTATAATTTCCAAAAGACATGCAGTCTGCTGACACTTTGAATTCAGTCCTGAGATCCTCCAGACTTCTGGCCTACAGAACTATACAAGCTAATAGATTCCTGTTGTTTTCAGCCACTAAGTTTATGATGACTTCAGAAGCAATAGGAAACTGATATACTACCTGTAATAGACCAATTCTGGCCCTCCTCTGTCTTTGTCCCTCAGATGTGAAGAGTCTAAGGGGCCAGGAAGAGCTGCCCACCTTGAGCCCCGCCTCTGGACCTCCCTTCACCTACCAGTAACCTCTAAAGGGCGGACAGAACCTCAAGAGAACACCTAGTTAGGCATGTGTTTGGGAATGGGGTGTGCCAGAGCTGGGACATCACAGTGTCCACATGGGCATATGTGAGACCCCTTGATGTGAGGGACAGAGTGGGGTGGGGGACAGGCAGGGAGAGGAGGAGGTCAGGAGGAGGGCTAAAGGGGGAACCAGCTCTCTCTGTGCTGTCATGCTCCAGTGTGGGATTCTGGGAAGTCTGCAGATTCTAAGTTCAAACCTGGTATTCCAGGTCCCAATGAGGGCATATTTGTACTTTTAAAATACTTAGCCCTATGCCTGGGGCCCCATGTGTGCTCTCAAGCTGGCCCCCACAATGACAGGGGCACCTATTGCTTACTCCCCACCTATAGTCTCACCCCCACCCCTTTCAGTCAATCTCCTCATCACCTACATTATTTTCTCCAGAACCCAGTGCTTTCTGAAATTCTTTATGTGCTTGCTTGCTTGTGTCATCTCTGCCTTTCCCCCCATTAAAATGTCAACTCCAGAGAACAGGTCTGCCTTGCTCAATGCTGTGTTGCCAACACCTGGATAGAGTAGGTGCATAACTGGTATTTACTAGACAAGTGGATAGGCAAATGCATTAAGGAGGAAGGGCCTTGTAGCTGGGCAGAGATGTTTGGAAATGTGGGTCTTTGTGTAACCTGTACCACCAGCTCTTCTTCACTCTGGAGAATTGAAATAGGAGTCCCTGAGGTCTACTTAGGTTTTAAATTTCTAAGATATTCTAGGAAAGGGGAAACCATAGTGATTCCTGGTTCAGAGGCTCTTATTGCTAACTTTATTAGTTATCTATCGATGTATATCAAGTTACCCCCAAATTAGTCACTTAAAACAGGAAACATAGATTATTAAACAGCTTCTGTGGGTCAGGGATTTGGAAGCAGCTCAGCTGGGCAGCTCTGATTCAGCGTCTCTCATGAGGTTGCAGGCTAGTTCTTGGCTGGGGCCGCCATCATCTGAAGGCTGGACTGGGGCCAGAGGAGCCACTCCCAAGGCGGCTTCCTCACATGACTGCTGGCTGGAGGCCTCGATTCCTCACTGGCTGTTGGTAACAACTTGGAGGGTCCCCATATGGACTTCTCCAGAGGGTCCCTTGAGTGTTTTCTCAACAAGGTGGCTGAACCTCCTAGAGTGAGTGATCCAAACGAGAGACAACCAAAAGGAAGGCAAAATGCCTTTTGTTGACATGTCTTGGAGGTGACACACCATCACTTTCATCTTATTTGTTAAAAATGAGTTGCCAAGTCCCACCCACACTGTAGCAGTGGGGGATTAAGCTCCACTTTTTAAAAGAAAGTACATTTGTGGATATATTTTTAAACCATCACACTGACCAAGACAGGCCTTATTTCCTTGCCCAGACTAATCTCCCTCCCTGCTTTCTTCACTTCACCTCTTACTTCTTTTGGATCTTGGAGCCTTTTATCATTTTCTCCCTACCTTGCCTCTTCTATTTTCTCTGGCCACTGTACACAACTCTCCAGCATTCTTAAAAAGCTCCTTTTATTCCATGTCATTTTCCTTCTTAATTTTGTGATTGGCTCCCCACTAGGTCCCTGCCTCCCAGCTGCTCTCTGTCTCTGTGCTCTGCTGGTTCCTCTTCTCCATCCTCTCTCTGAACACAGACAATCCCTAATGCCCTTTTGGTTCTCTGTACGCTCTTGCCCTTTAAAATCTCATTGCCTCCTATGATTTTAGCCATCCGCTCTAGGGAGACGATACCCCAAAGCATCCTATTCAGTCTTCCAAGTTCCATTCCCAAAGGTCTTCCTGTCTGCTATATTTCTCCATCGGGATACCTTGGAGCATTGTGTACACTCAGCCTGCCATGTCTTCATTTCACTTCAATATGCCATCATCCTCTCATCACCCAGAGGCAAAACCTGGGGCACTCTGGCCCTTCCCTCTCCCTCACCTCACATGTCCATTTCACTGCAAAGCCCTTTGGATTTTCCCCCATCACAGTGTCACTAACCTACTATGACAGGCTATGAATTGGTCTCCCTGTCTCCAGGGTACCAGGTCTAGTCCTTCCTTGCTCAGCATGCCCAGACTGATCCTAGTACAGCAGGGCTCTGGGTGTGTGACTCTCCCTGCTCAAAAACTTTCAAGGGCTCCTCCTGGTCACAGACTTAGGAAGGAACTTTTCAGCTTGGCATCCCAGTATGTGAGATTATGGTGCTTTTAACATTTAATTGGCAACAGGCTTACTATCCCAAGACCTGAGATGAAATACTGGATGTGTCCCTTGCTGATGAAACGACCCTAGGCAAGTTGCTTCACCTTTATGAGCCTGTGTTTTCTTATCTCCAAAAGGGAAATAGCATTATTTCCAACATGGGGTGTTGAGAATTAAATGAGATAACATATGTAAAGTACACTTTTCCTTATTCACATTAAACCATGAGCTACGTTGTGACTACTGTCATTATCATCCTTTATAAAGATACCGAGCAAAAAGTGCCTCTCACAGTGTAGGTGCTCAACAAATCAGTGCCTTCCCAAAGTGTTACGTGACTGTGTACCTCTTGTGTTATTTTTTTTTCATTTTTAATTGTTTATTAAGGTATTATTGATGTACACTCTTATGAAGGTTTCACATGAAAAAACAATGCTGTGACTACTTTTACCCATATTATCAAGTCCACACCCATACCCCAATGCAGTCACTCTCCATCAGTGTAGTGAGATGCCACAGATTCACTGTTTGCCTTCTCACTGTTTTCCCGGTGACCGCCACAAAATGTATACTAAACATAATACCCCTTAATCCCCTTCTCCCTGCCTCCCCACTGCCTTTCCACACTCCTCCCCTTTGGTAACCACTAGTCCCTTCTTGGAGTCTGTGAGTCTGCTGCTGTTCTGTTCCTTCAATTTTGCTGCGTTGTTATACTCCACAAATGAGGGAAATCATTTGGCACTTGTGTTTCTCTGCCTGGCTTATTTCACTGAGCATAATATCCTCCAGCTCCATACATATTGTTGCAAATGGTAGGATTTGTTCCTTTCTTATGGCTGAATAGTATTCCATTGTGTATATGTACCACCTCTTCTTTATCCATTCATCTACTGATGGACACTTAGGTTGCTTCCATATCTTGGCTATTGTAAATAGTGCTGCAATGATAAACATAGGGGTGCATATGTCTTTTTGAAACTGAGAAGTTGTATTCTTTGGGTAAATTCCAAGGAGTGGGATTCCCAGGTCGAATGGTATTTCTTTTTTTAGTTTTTTGGAGGAACCCCCATACTGCTTTCCACAAATGGTTGAACTAGCTTACATTCCCACCAGCAGTGTAGGAGGGTTCCCCTTTCTCCGTATCCTCACCAGCATTTGTTGTTGTTAGTCCTTTTGATGCTCGCCATCCTCACTGGTGTGAGAGGATATCTCAATGTGGTTTTAATTTGCATTTCCCTGATGATTACTGATGTGGAGCATCTTTTCATGTGTCTGTTGCCATCTGAATTTCTTTTTTGGAGAATTGTCTCTTCATATCCTCTGCCCATTTTTTAATCGGGTTATTTGCTTTTTGGGTGTTGAGGTGTGTGAGTTCCTTATATGTTTTGGATGTTAATCCCTTGTCAAATATGTCATTTACATATACATTCTCCCATACTGTAGGATGCCTTTTTGTTCTTTTGAGGTGTTCTTTGCCATACAGAAAGTTTTTAGTTTGATGTAGTCCCATGAGTTCATTTTTGCTTTTGTTTCCCTTGCTTGAGGAGATGCATTCAGGAAGAAGTTGCTCATGTTTATATTCAGGAAACTTTTGCCTACGTTGTCTTCTAAGAGTTTTATGGTTTCATAACTTCCATTCAGATCCTTGATCCAGTTCTAGTTTGCTTTTGTGTATGGGATTAAACAATACTCCAGTTTCATTCTCTTGCATGTAGCTGTCCAGTTTTGCCAACACGAGTTGTTGAAGAGGCTGTCATTTCCCCATTGTATGTCCATGGCACCTTTATCATATATTAATTGACCATATATGGCTGGATTTATATCAGGGCTCTTTAGTCTGTTCCATTGGTCTATGGTTCAGTTCTTGTGCCAGTACCAAACTGTCTTGATTACTGTGGCTTTGTAGTAGAGCTTGAAGTTGGAGAGTGTAATCACCCAAGTTTTATTCTTCGTTCTCAGGATATCTTTGGTTAATCGGGGTTTTGTGGTTCCATATGAATTTTAAAACAATTGCTCTGGTTCATTGAAGAATGCTGTTGGTATTTTGTTGGGAATTGCATTAAATCTGTAGATTGCTTTAGGCAGGATGGCCATTTTGACAATATTAATTCTTCCTATCCATGAGCACGGGATGTGCTTCCGAGAGTGGGCGTCCTTGTCTTGTTCCTGATCTTAAAGGAAAAGCTTTCAACATCTCACTGTTAAGTATAATGTTGGCTGTGGGTTTGTCATATATTGCCTTTATTATGTTGAGGTACTTGTCCTCTATACCCATTTTGTTGAGAGTTTTATCATGAATTGGTGTTGAATTTTGTTGAATATTTTTTCAACATCTATGGAGATGGTCATGTGGTTTTTGTCCTTTTTGTTGATGTGGTGGATGATGTTTATGGATTTTTGAATGTTATACCATCCTTACATCCCTGGAATAAATCCTACTTGAGCATAATGGATGATCTTTTTGATGTATTTTTGAATTCAGTTTGCTAATATTTTGTTGACTATTTTTTTTTTGGTATCCTTAATCTACAATTACATGTGCAATATTGTGGTTATTAAACTACTCCCTTCATCAAGTCCCACCCACCAACCCCATTACAGTCACTGTCCATCAGCATAGTGAGATGGTATAGAATCACTACTTCTCTTCTCTGAGTTGTACAGCCCTCCCCATGCCCCCCCAACATTACGTCTGCTAGAAGTAATGCCCCTTTTTCCTCCTTGTCCCCCCTTTCCCACCCATCCTCCTCAGTTCCTTTCCCTTTGGTAACTATTTGTCCGTTCTTGGGTTCTGTGAGTCTGCTGCTGTTTGGTTCCTTCAGTTTTTTTCTTTGTTCTTATCTCCACATATGAGTGAAATCATTTGATACTTGTCTTTTTCGGCTTGGCTTATTTCACTGAGCATAATACCCTCTAGCTCCATCCATGTTGTTGCAAATAGTAGGATTTGTTTTCTTCTTACGGCTGAATAATATTCCACTGTGTATATGTACCACAACTTCGTTATCCATTCATCTACTGATGGACACTTAGGTTGCTTCCATATCTTGGCTGTGGTAAAAAGTGCTGCAATAAAAATAGGGGTGCATCTGTCTTTTTCAAACTGGGCTGCTGCATTCTTAGGGTAAATTCCTAGGAGTGGGATTCCTGGGTCAAATGGTATTTCTATTTAAAGATTTTTGAGGAACCTCCATACTGCTTTCCATAATGGTTGAACTAATTTGCAGTCCCACCAGCAGTGTAGGAGGGTTCCCTTTTCTCCACATCCTTGCCAACATTTGTTGTTGTTTGTGTTTTGGATGTTGGCCATCCTTACTGGTGTAAGGTGATACCTCATTATGGTTTTAATTTGCATTTCTCTGATGATTAGCGATGTGGAGCATCTTTTCATGTGCCTGTTGGCCATCTGAATTTCTTCTTTAGAGAAGTGTCTATTCATGTCCTCTGCCCATTTCTTAATTGGATTATTTGCTTTTTGTTTGTTGAGGTGTATGAGTTCTTTATATATTTTGGATGGTAACCCTTTATCAGATATGTCATTTATGAATATATTCTCCCATACCATAGGATGTCTTTTTGTTCTACTGATGGTGTCCTTTGCTGTACAGAAGCTTTTTAGCTTGATGTAGTCTGACTTCTACATTTTTGCTTTTGTTTCCCTTGCCTGGGGAGATATGTTCATGAAGAAGTCGCTCATGTTTATGTCCAAGAGATTTTTGCCTATGTTTTTTTCTAAGAGTTTTATGGTTTCATGACTTCAATTCAGGTATTTGATCCATTTTGAGTTTACTTTTCTGTATGGGGTTAGACAGTAGTCCGGTTTCATTCTCTTACATGCAGCTGTCCAGTTTTGCCAACACTGGCTGCTGAAGAGGCTGGTATGTCCCCATTCAAGGCTCCTTTATCAAATATTAATTGACTATATATGTTTGGGTTAATGTTTGGATTTTCTCTTCTGTTCCACTGGTCTGTGTGTCTGTTTTTGTGCCAATACCAAATTGTCTTGATTACTGTGGCTTTGTACTAGAGCTTAAAGTCAGGGAGCGTAATTCCCCCTGTTTTATTCCTCCTTCTCAGGGTTGCTTTGGCTATTCGGGGTCTTTTGTGGTTCCATATGAATTTTAGAACTATTTGTTCCAGTTCATTGAAGAATGCTGTTGGTATTTTAATAGGGATTGCATTGAATCTGTAGATTGCTTTAGGTAGTATAGTCATTTTGACAATATTTATTCTTCCTAGCCAAGAACATGGGATGAATCTCCATTTGTTAGTGTCCTCCTTAATTTCTCTTAGGAGCGTCTTGCAGTTTTCAGGGTATAGGTCTTTCACTTCCTTCGTTAGGTTTATTCGTAGGTAATTTATTCTTTTTGATGCAGTTGTGAATGGAATTGTTTTCCTGATTTCTCTTTCTGTTAGTTCATCTTTAGTGTATAGGAAAGCAACAGATTTCTGTGTGTTAATTTTGTATCCTGCTACTTTGCTGAATTCAGATATTAGTTCTAGTAGTTTTGGAATGGAATCTTTAGGGTTTTTTATGTACAGTATCATGTCATCTGCAAATAGTGACAATTTGATTTCTTCTTTACCAATCTGGATGCCTTGTATGTCTTTGTTTTGTCTGATTGCCGTGGCTAGGACCTCCAGTACTATGTTGAATAACAGTGGAGAGAGTGGGCATCCCTGTCTTGTTCCCGATCTTAGGTGAAGAGCTTTCAGCTTCTCGCTGTTAACTATGACGTTAGCTGTGGGTTTGTCATATGTGGCCTTTATGATGTTGAGGTACTTGCCCTCTATACCCATTTGGTTGAGAGGTTTTATCATGAATGGTTGCTAAATTTTGTCAAATGCTTTTTCAGCATCTATGGAGATGATCGTGTGGTTTTTGTTATTCTTTTTATTGATGTGGTGGATGATGTTGATGGATTTTCGAATGTTGTAGCCATCCTTGCATCCGTGGGATGAATCCCACTTGATCATCGTGTATGATCCTCTGGATGTTTTTTGAATTCGGTTTGCTAATATTTTGTTGAGTATTTTTGCATCTACATTCATCAGGAATATTGGTCTGCAATTTTGTTTTTTTGTGAAGTCTTTGCCAGGTTTTGGTATTAGAGTGATGCTGGCTTCATAGAATGAGTTCGGAAGTATTCCCTCCTCTTCTATTTTTTGGAAAACTTTGAGTAGAATGGGTGTTATTTCTTCTCTATATGTCTGGTAGAATTCAGAGGTGAATCCATCTGGTCTGGGGGTTTTGTTCTTGGGTAATTTTTTGATTACTGATTCAATTTCGTTGCTGGTGATTGGTCTGTTTAGTTTTTCTGTTTCTTGCTTGGTCAGTCTTGGAAGGTTGTATTTTTCTAAGAAGTCGTCCATTTTTTCTAGGTATTCCTTCTTGTTAGCATATAGATTCTCATAATATTGTCTTATAATTCTTTGTATTTCTTGGGATCCGTCGTGATTTTTCCTTTCTCATTTCTGATTCTGTTTATGTGTGTAGATTCTCTTTTTCTCTTAATAAGTCTGGCTAGGGGTTTATCTATTTTGTTTATTTTTTCAAAGAACCAGCTCTTGCTTTCATTGATTTTTTTCTATTGTTTTATTCTTCTCAATTTTATTTATTTGTTCTCTGATATTTATTATGTCCCTCCTTCTGGTGACTTTGGGCCTCATTTGTTCTTCTTTTCCAATTTCAGTAATTGTGTCTTTAGGCTATTCATTTGGGAATGTTCTTCCTTCTTTAAATAGGCCTGGATTGCAATATACTTTCCTCTTAGAACTGCCTTTGCTGTGTCCCAAAGAATTTGTGGCTTTGTGTTATTGTTGTCATCAGTCTCCAAATATTCTTTGATCTCTATTTTAATTTGTTCGTTGACCCATTGATTATCTAGGAGAATGTTGTTAAGTCTCCATGTATTAATGAACCTTTTTGATTTCTTTCTAAAATTTATTTCTAGTTTTATACCTTTGTGGTCTGAGAAGTTGGTGGGTAGAATTTCAATCTTTTTGAATTTACTGAGGTTCTTTTTGTGGCGTAGTGTGTGGTCTGTTCTGGAAAATGTTCCATGTGCACTTGAAAAGAATGTGTATCCTGATGCTTTTGGGTGTACAGTTCTGTAGATGTCTGTTAGGTCCATCTGTTCTAGTGTGTTGTTCAGTGCCTCTGTGTCTTTACTTATTTTGTGTCTGGTTGATCTGTCCTTTGGAGTGAGTGGTTTGTTGAAGTCTCCTAAAATGAATGCATTGCTGTCTATGTCCTCCTTTAATTCTGTTAGTATTTGTCTCACATATGCTGGCGCTCCTGTGTTGGGTGCATATACATTTATAATGGTTATATCTTCTTGTTGGACTGACCCCTTTATCATTATGTAACGTCCTTCTTTATCTCTTGCTACTTTCTTCGTTTTGAAGTCTATTTTGTCTGATACAAGTACTGCAACACCTGCTTTTTTCTCTTTGTTGTTTGCATGAAATATCTTTTTCCATCCCTTCACTTTTAGTCTGGGGATATCTTTGGGTTTGAGGTGAGTCTCTTGTAAGCAGCATATAGATGGGTCTTGCTTTTTTATCCATTCTGTTACTCTGTGTCTTTTGATTGGTGCATTCAGTCCATTTACATTTAGGGTGATTATCGATAGATATGTACTTATTGCCATTGCTGGCTTTAGATTCATGGTTACCAAAGGTTCAAAGGTTGCTTCTTTACTATCTAACAATCTAATTTAACTTTCTTGTTAAGTTATTGTAAACACCATCTGATGTTTCTTTATTTCTCTCCCTTGTTATTCTTCCTCCTCCATTCTTTATATACTAGGTGTTTTATTCTTTGCCTTTAGTTAGTATTTGGATGGTCTACTTTCTCTGCCATGATTTTATTTTCTCTGATGACATCTTTTTCGCCTTAGGAGTGCTTCCATCGAGAGCAGTCCCTTAGAGATATCCTGTAGAGGTGGTTAATGGGAGGCAAACTCTCTCAGCTTTTGCTTGTCTGGAAATTGTTTCATTCTGGCATATTTAAATCATAATCATGCTGGATACAACATTCTTGGTTCGAGGCCCTTCTGTTTATTACGTTATATATATCATGCCATTCTCTTCTGGCCTGTAAGATTTCTGTTGAGATGTCTGTTGATAGTCTGATGGGTTTTCCTTTGTAGGTGATCTTTTTTCTCTCTCTAGCTGCCTTTAATACTCTGTCCTTATCTTTGATCTTTGCCATTTTAATTATTATGTGTCTTGGTGTTGTCTTCCTTGGGTCCCTTGTGTTGGGAGATCTGTGGGCTTCTGTGGACTGCGAGACTACTTCCTTCCCCAGCATGGGGACGTTTTTGGCTATTATTTCTTCAAAGACACTTTCTATCCCTTTTTCTCTCTCTTCTTCCTCTGATACTCCTATAATGCAAATATTGTTCCATTGGGATTGGTCATACAGTTCTCTTAATATTCTTTCATTCCTAGAGATCCTTTTATCTCTCTCTGCCTCAGCTTCTCTGTATTCCTGTTCTCTGATTTCTAATGCATTAACAGTCTCTTGCATCTCGTCCAGTCTGCTGCTAAGCCCGTCAATCGCTTGTCTCATTTCTGCATTGTCTTTCCTCACTTCCCTCACTTCCTCCCTTCATCTCTTGCATATTTCTCTGTAGATCCATCAGTATGGTTATGACTTTTATTCTGAATTCTTTCTCAGGAAGATTGTGCATTTCCATCCCATCATACTCCCTCTGTAGTGTTGTCTGGGTCTGGGTAACTTTGTTTGTACCATATTCCTCTCTCTTTTCACAGCGATAGAAGTGTTCGCTGATAGGTGCCACATATGTTAGATGGGCTCTTTAAATTTTTTTTAAAGGAAAAGAAAGAAAAGAGAAAATAAAAAAAAAAGGAAAGAAAGAAAGAAAAGAAGAAAAGAAAAGAAAAAAAACACGCCTGCCGGGAGTAGATTCTGTGAAGATGCTGTAGGTGGCACTGCTGCTCCACTATTCCACAGCTGCAGCCGCGTTGCTCCACAGGGCCCTTTGTTGTTTTGGCCAGGGCAGGAATGAATGGAAAGCTGCTGATCTCTGTGGGAAGTCTCCAAGCGGCTACTTTTTCCAAGTCACCAGCCAAGGGGTCCAAAATTCCCCAGGGCTCCCAGCCTGCTGGGCTGAGTGTGCTGGGACAATCCTCCACCTCCGTTGGCCCCCTGCCTCTTTAAGACTGCTAAAAAAAAGTGCACGCTTTTCTTTTTTCCTGGGGAGCCGCCTGCGAGGACCCGGTGTGTTCCCCAGCTCAGAATCTGCACCCTCTGTCTGTCCAATCTCCGATACACCACGCAATGTGTGTCAGTGCTCCCTGCACAGATCACCAGGGCTGGTTATTTCTCGGGCCTGTACTTCCACTCCCTCCCGGCTCTGAATCCTCTCCACTCACCGGTGCGCTGGGGTGGGGGAGTGCTTGGGTCCTGCCAGGTCGCAGTTCCATATCTTACCCACCTCACGGGGTGCCGCGTCCTCTCAGGTGTAGCTGCAGGCTGGGTGCCATCCTATATCTTCTGGTCTCTCTTTTAGGAATAGTTGTATTTGTTGTAATTTCATAAATATATACGGTTTTGGGAGGAGATTTCCGCCGCCCTGCTCATGCCGCCATCTTCCAGAATTCTCCTTTGTTGAGTATTTTTGCATCTGTGTTCATCAGGGATATTGGCGTGTAATTTTCTTTTTTTGTGGTGTCTTTGCCTGGTTTTGGTATTAGAGTGATGCTGGCCACATAGAATGAGTTTGGGAGTATTCCCTCTTCTTCTACTTTTTGGAAAACTTTAAGGAGGATGGGTATTAGGTCTTCACTAAATGTTTGATAAAATGCAGCCGTGGAGCCATCTGGTCCAGGTGTTTTGTTCTTAGGTGGGTTTTTTATTACAAATTCAATTTCCGTGCTGTTAATTGGTCTGTTGAGATTTTCTGTTTCTTTCTGGGTCAGCCTTGGAAGGTTGTATTTTTCTAGAAATATATCCATTTCCTCTAGGTTATCCAGTTTGTTAGTATATAATTTTTCATAATATCCTCTAATAATTTTTTGTATTTCTGTGGTGTCTATAGTGATTTTTCCTTTCTCATTTCTGATTCTGTTTATGTGTGTAGACTCTCTCTTTTTCTTGATAAGTCAGGCTAGGGTTTTATCTATTTTCTTTATATTCTCGAAGAACCAGCTCTTGCTTTCATTGATTCTTTCTATTGTTTAATTTTTCTCGATTTTATTTATTTATGCTCTAATCTTTATTATGTCCCTCCTTCTACTGACTTTGGGCCTCAATTGTTCTTCTTTTTCTAGTTTCATTAATTGTGAGTTTAGACTGTTCATATGGGATTGCTCTTCTTTCCTGAGGTAGGCGCTGCATCCAACACATTTTGCAGAGTTGAATTATTGTTTTCATTTGTCTCCATATATTGCTTGATCTCTGTTTTTATTTGCTCATTGATCCATTGGTTATTTAGGAGCATGTTGTGAAGCCTCCATGTGTTTGTGGGCTTTTTCATTTTCTTTGTATAATTTATTTCTAGTTTCATACCTTTGTTGTCTGAGAAACTCGTTGGTACAATTTCAATCTTTTTTAATTTACTGAGGCTCTTTTTGTGGCTTAGTATATGATCTATTCTTGAAAATGTTCTATGTGCACTTGAGAAGGATGTGTATTCTGCTGCTTTTGGGTGTAGAATTCTGTAGATGTCTGTTAGGTCCACCTGTTCTAATGTGTTGTTCCGTGCTTCTGTCTCCTTACTTATTTTCTCTCTGGTTGATCTGTCCTTTGGAGTGAGTGGAGTGTTGATATCTTCTAGAATGAATGCATTGCATTATATTTCCCCTTTTAATTCTGTTAGTATTTGTTTCACATATGTAGGTCCTCCTGTGTTGGGTGCATAGATATTTACAATGGTTATATCGTCTTGTCGGATTGACCCCTTTATCATTATGAAATGTCCTTCTTTGTCTCTTGTGACTTTCTTTGTTTCAAAGTCTATTTTGTCTGATACAAGTACAGCAACTCCTACTTTTTTCTCCCTGTTAGTTGCATGAAATATCTTTTTCCATCCCTTCACTTTTAGTCTGTGTATATCTTTGGGTTTAAAGTGAATCTCTTGTAGGCAGCATATAGATGGGTCTTGTTTTTTTATCCATTCAGTGACTCTTTGTCTTTTGATTGGTACATTCAGTCCATTTACATTTAGGGTGATTATCGATAGGTATGTACTTATTGCTATTGCAGGCTTTAGGTTCATGGTTACCAAAGGTTCAACGTTAACTTCCTTACTATCTAAGAGTCTAGCTTAACTCACTTAACATGCTATCACAAACAGAGTCTAAAGGTTCTTTTTTCTCCTCCTTTTTCTTCCTCCTCCATTCTTTATATATTACATATCATATTTTGTACTCTTTGTCTATCCCTTGATTGACTTTGGGGATAGTTGATTTAATTTTGCATTTGTTTAGCAATTAACTGTTCTACTTTGTTTACTAGGGTTTTATTACCTCTGGTGACAGCTATTAAACTTAGGAACACTTCCATCTATAGCAGTCCCTCCAAAATACACTGTAGAGATGGTTCGTGGGAGGCAAATTCTCTCAGCTTTTGCTTATCTGGGAATTGTTTAATCCCTCCTTCAAATTTAAATGATAACCTTGCACGATAAAGTATTCTTGGTTCAAGGCCCTTCTGCTTCATTGCATTAAATATATCATGTCACTCCCTTCTGGCCTGTAAGATTTCTACTGAGAAGTCTGATGGCCTGATGGGCTTTCCTTTGTATGTGATCTTATTTCTCTCTCTGGCTGCTTTTAATAGTCTGTCCTTTTCCTTGATCTTTGCCATTTTAATTACTATATATCTTGGTGTTGTCTTCCTTGGGTCCCTTGTGTTGGGAGATCTGTGTACTTCCATGGCCTGAGAGACGATGTCCTCCCCCATATTGGGGAAATTTTCAGCAATAACCTCCTCAAAGACACTCTGTATCCCTTTTTTTCTCTCTTCTTCTTCTGGTACCCCTATAATGCGAATATTGTTCCGTTTGTATTGGTCACACAATTCTCTCAATATTTTCATTCTTAGAGATCCTTTTTTCTCTCTGTGCCTCAACTTCTTTGTATTTCTCTTCTCTAATTTCTATTTCATTTATCGTCTCCTCCACTGTATCTAATATGCTTTTAAAACTTTCCATTGTATGTTTAATTTCTGATACTCTGTTCCATAATGATTGGATCTCCAACCCAAATTCCTTCCTGAGTTCTTGAATATTTTCCAGTGTCTCCATGAGCGTGTTAATGATTTTTATTTTGAAATCCCTTTCAGGCAGATTCATGAGGTTGATTTCATTTGAATTTTTTCTCAGTGGTTATATTCATAATTTTTCTTTGAACCAGGTTCCTTTGGCATTTCATATTTGTATATGGCGCCCTCTAGTGCCCAGAAGCTCTACTCTATGGAGCTGCTCAGCCCCTTATGCAATGTTGGGGGTCACAGGGGAGTGGTATTAGTGCCTGGGGGGAGGAAAGAACTGTTTCCTGCTTCCCAGCTGCTATCCTTGTCCCCACTGCCAGAACCAGTGGGCTGAGCACACAGGTATAAGCCTCTGTGCTTTGCGTATGTAGTTGCTGTAGATGGGGCTTCCCTCTGGCTTGCCTAACACCAGGGTAGGGTTTGCTGGTTTGCGAGCCAGGTGGGCCTGTCCAGGAGAAAGGCTCAGTAGGCTGTGTATCACAGAGGGGGTCCTTGGACCTCTGTAGCCAGCCAGGGAGCTGGAGCTCCTGAAGACTGTGAAAGCTCCCAACCTGCTATGCAGAGTGCAGCTGGACAATTTTGTCTACCTGTCTTTTCTCCTGAGCAGTAAGCTCTGTGCAATCCTTGCCCCTTTAGCAGCCCTCTTGCTGTTAAGAAGTCTCTCAGACTGCCCACCTTTCTTTTGTCCCAGAGCAGCCAGATATGGATCCCTGCTTTCCACAAGCAGCTGGAATCTCAGTCTCTCCAGGTATTCTGCCTGTCTTAGCTTTACAACCCCTAATCATAAGAGTACCATGAAAACACCATGAAATGTAGGTTTGTGCTCCCAGATCAGATCTCCAGCATTAAGTATTCAGCAGTTCGAGGTCTCCACTCCCTCCCTGCTCTGTTTCTCTTCCTCCTGCTGATGAGCTGGGGTCAGAGAAGGGCTTAGGTCCTGTCAGGCCATGGCTTTGGTATGTTACTCTGTTCCATGAAGTTTATTCTTTTCTCCAGGTGTATGCAGTTTGGTGCGGTCCTCTTTCCTGTTGCTCTTTTATGATTAGTTGTATTAATTATATTTTTGTATTATATGTGGTTTAGGAGGAAGCCTCTGTCTCACCTCTCACATCACTATCTTTTTCTCCTTTTTTATTTTTAAACTACTTCTTCCAGTTGTTTCTTATTTATGATGAGTGACAGAATTTCCAAATGCATATGTTAATGTATATACTCCTTATCAGAGGTTGGCCAATTTTTTCTGTAGAAGACCAGAGAGTAAACATTTTAGCCTGGGTGGGCCATGTATGGTTTATGTCACAAGAATTCAATTCTGTTGTTATAGCACAAAAGCAGTCATAGACTGTACATAAATGAGTAGGTATGGCTGTGTCCAAAACAACTACATTAATGGATACAAAAATTTGGATTTCATATGATTTTCACATGTCATGAAATCTTCTTTTGATATGTTTCCTACCATTTGCATATATAAAAACTATTCTTATCTGGTGGTCCCTAAACAAACAGATGGTAGGCTAGATTTGGTCTGTGTGGCTATTTGCTGCCCCTTGATATAAAGTGCTCATTAAATGTAAGGATAAAACAGTGAATTAATTTAAGAATAATATGACGTATAGAGGAGTACATATGATTTGTGGATCTGGAGAATATTCTGACAGTGGTGCAAGAATAATCTAAGTTGCACAACACATCAATGTTTATTACCCATAAAGCTCTACAATCTGGTTCAACCTAGCTGTTCAGCTGTATCTCCTCCAGGGACCAGCCAAACTGGGCTTCTGTTTTCCCACACACACCCTCCACATTCTCCAGTCCCTCCATCTGGAATACCCTCACTGAGTTATTTTTATTCACAATACTTCTGACACCAAATGTGTGAGATTTTTCCACATCAACAACCAGTTCAACTCTCCAGACACCAGCTGGGTGTCCTACAATTCAATTCAATTCTGACACTACCTGGAGCCAGCATCAGACTCCATGGGTTTAAGGGCTCCATCCCACAAGGATGCCCTCACTTCAGATGCCTGTTGCAAGGATTGTTCATCAAAGTATCCACACTCATGTCTGACTTGACGATAAAATTGGAGGTTTCCATAACCCCCTTCTTTCAGGGTTGACAATTTGCAAAAACAGCTCACAGAACTTAGGAAAGTGCTTTACTTACCATTACCAGTTTATTATAAAGGATATTATAAAGGATACAAAAGAACAGCCAGATGGAGAGGTATGTAGGGTAAGTGGCAGAAAGATCTGTAATGCAGGAGTTTCTGCCAGGGATGAAGACCAAATATATATTTCTTATTATATCATGATATTACCTCTTCCCATTACACTCATCAAAATCATATTATTTAAGGGCCACACTAAGTACCACCTCTGTTAAAAAACCCTGCAATTATTCCTTTCTCTCCCCACAAATGGCATTTTCTCTTCTCTTCGTGCCCTCTTCTCTTGATAATAGCTTGTTGGCAACTCCATTGTTGTATTATGGTGATTTGGCTCATTATCTTACTTAAAACCAAGGTTATCGAGGTCTAGGACCTTATCCAGCTAAGGTCCTGTAGTGCCTGGCACATAGCAGGCATTCAGAAAGCATTTCTTGAATTTTGTTTCCTTTAATTGAAAATGAGATTTGACGGTATTCTGGCCACCACATAATGGAATGGAAGAGATTAGCTGGTTCAAAATTCTAGTAAGTGGAGTGGACTTGGGAGGCTGAGGAGGGGAAAGGCTGCCTGTGTGGGCAGGGCTGGCAGAGTCCGGTTTGCTCTGCAAGGTTGCATAACTCGTCTCTATTGGTGAAACCTTTGGCAGAAGTGTCTGAATAGAGAGACAACTAGGGCTTCCTAGAACTTCCCATGCATCTGAGAGGCTAAGCAAAGAGCGGGTGAGATTCAACTGCTGATTCTCGCTGGGCCCCAGGAGAGCGGTGGTCTGAGAAGGGCCTCAAGATACACACCATGCCCCAGTTCCGCGAAGTGAACCAGGCTCTGAAGCAACTGGCAACAGGCCTTAATCACAAGCCACATCTCGCGAGTTCAGTACAGACAGGCTTTGTCATTTCTCTGAGGGAATCACTGCCATTTCTCTTGCAGGCCCAAAGCAGCATCCCTTTTCCCTTCTAATCCTGATGAGAGGGCAATTTAAATGGCTCCGATTACCACGTTTCATTAGGCAAGGAGGACAAATTAAGCAACGGTGGCCCAAAGCCTTGTGGCACACATACTTTTTCAAAACCAGTGGAAGTCTTGCCAAATTAAAGGATGTTGGGATGAGTTACTTGAGTATCAGTTTCCTTCTCTCTGGCAGTGGAGAGGATTAATTAAATGCTTGTGAAGTGCTTTGAAAATTTAAGCTGTTAAGAATTATTGTTCTGTGTAATAGGGAAAAAATAGAATTGCTGGCCCATTAAAGCTGTAATGTTGTAAGCCTGAGTGCTTTTTTCAGGATATCTTTGAGAGCTACATTTTTATTGAAAGAAAGAAAGAAAAAGAAGAGAAATGTGTCTGTGAATACACATGCTGAAAGGTCAGCTGGGTTTATCAATTTTTCTGTTGATTAAGTAATGAGCTTCCCAGAAGCTATTTCTTATTGATTTCCAGAAGGGACAGTTACTAAGAATAAACCATCGAATGTGTAGGGACAGTTTCACTAAAATATCAGCAGACAGGCACTTTCTTTCAATAAGGTCAAGGGACTAAAGGGCTGTGAGCTCAAATGCATGTAAATGCAGTTCAGTGAGCTTTGATGGTCTCTTCCATCTCCACACAACTAACCAAGGCAGACACCCTTCTGCCTTCACTCTGATGGCAGATTTGCCCAGGAGCATTCCTGCTGTGTTCCCAGATGATCCTTAGTATTTGAAAGGGCACCATCCTCGGTGGACTCCCGCTGCTCTTTCAGTCTATGTTGACTGAGGGCTTCCTTTTGTGTCTGTGCTAGTTTCCTGTAGCTACCATACAAACTGCTGCAAACTTAATGGCTTAAAACAACACAAGTGTATTATTTTCCAGTTCTGGAGGGCAGAATCTGAAACCAGTCTCCCTGGGCTAATGCCAAGGTGTTGGCAGGGCCAGTTCCTTCTGGAAGCTCCAGGAGGGAATCTGTTTCCTTGCCTTTTCAGCTTTCTGGAGGCTGTCTGCCTTCCCTGATCTATGGCTCTTTCTCAGTATCACCCTGACTTTGGCTTCCATCCCCACATTTCCTCCTCTCGGACTTCCCCAGTTTCGCTCTTTCCTTCTTAACCTTTGTGATTACATTGGACCTTCCAGGACAATCCAGGATAATCTCATCTCAAAATCCTTAAAGCAATCCCATCAGCAAAGTCCTTTTTGCCATGTAAGGATACATACTCAACAGTTCTGAGGATTAGGTTTTAGATGTTGGGAGAGGGGGGCATTATTCTATCTGCCACAGTCTCATCTCCCAACCCTCCTCCGTTTTTTCCTGTCTACTCAAGCCAGGCCCTGTTATAAATTTTCTACATGGATTAACTCATTAAATCTTCACAATCACCCTAGAAGGGAGGTCTGTTAATACAGTTGAGGAAACATTTGTCGAGTGTAACAACGAAGCAAAACTAAAGGAACAAAACAGCAGCAGACTCATAGACTCCACGAAGGGACTAGTGGTTACCAAAGGGAAGGGATGGGGGAAAGGGCGGGTGGGGAGGGAGGGAGAAGGGGATTGAGGGGTATTATGATTAGTACACATGGTGTGGGCGGAGGGAGATGGGGGAGGGAGGGTCATGGGGAAGACAGTGTAGCACACAGAAGACAAGTAGTGACCTCTGTGGCATCTTACTACACCGATGGACAGTGACTTCAATGGGGTATGGGGCGGGGACTTGATAATATGGGTGAATGTAGCAACCACAATGTTTTTCATGTGAAACTTTCATGAGTGTATATCAATGTTACCTTAATAAAAAAATATAGAGAGAGATGAGGAAATGGAGGCAAAAAGGTAAATTACTTTCCTAATTTAGTACTCAAGCCTAGAATTGACAGACTTTGTCCTTAAAGGCTTTTTATTGTCTTTGTTTTTAATTATGTGAGTAACATGTGTGATTTTAAAAAAATTCAAATGAAAATCAGGCTTCCTCTCCTCCATGCTGTCTTCATCTGGATCCCCCCAGGCCTCACCTAGTAGCCCTTTGCAGCCTTAGTGTTTCCAGCAGTCACCACTTACCCTAAATGTTAAAATACACCTTCATTTTTCAAATTAACATAGACAGTTGTAGGGTAATTGTTCAGGTAATATAACATATATGTTTATTAATTCTTTTAAAATTAGTAAAATGAAAATGTTGATTTAAAAATTCTCATAAAAGACTTGAGGGCTCTGAAGAATTCATGTGTAAATCCTTGTAGATCAGTGTACCTCAGCCGGAACACACAGGCAGCCCTGGACATTTACTTTCACAATACCACTTATTAGTATGTGCCCTTGGAAAAGTCACTTACCTCTCTGAGTTTCAGTTTCCTCATCTGTGAAATGCCCCCATCATACATGTTTTTAGTTTTAAATTAATTAATCTGTAAATTTAAGCATGTTAGAAATTCAATAAATGCTAGTTCTTCCAAGGAAGAAAGAACAAAGATCTGTTAACAAGCAATGAATGAAAATATATAGCAGAAAAACTGTAAGTAGATTCCATAGGCAGCCAGAGTATTTAGGGACACAGTCCTTGTCTAATATTTCTTTATTTGTATAGCAAATTTATTGAGGGCTCTTTATGCACCATACACTGTGCTAGGCCTCGATAGGGATGCCATGCTGAATGTGTCACGACCCTTGCCTTCAAAGGGCTTGGTGGACTTCTCTGCATATAGCTGGAGCTCAAATAGTTTTTTAAAAGGGTAAATTCTGATGACAATAAAGATTTGGATCCATGGAAATGAGTGTGTGTGTATTGAGGGTGAAGCGGGTGAAGGAGTTGGGGGTGGGCCATGGATTGTACCAAAAGCACTGGACAGATACTAACTGCATTTCATTGATTTAAGACTGACATTTAGAAAGTAATTGTGGTTAATATCACCAACCTTGTCTACCAGGTACATAAAAACCTAAATGATTTTCCAGCTTCTTGCAAAATGTAGTGTCTAGCACACATAACTTTTTTTCCTGAAGAAATAGATTATAAATTCAAGGAAAAAAAACAGCTGTTAGCTAATGTATTTTCTGATCATTTGGGCTTTCGGGAATTTTCTGCAGTTAGTCCCAGGCACGTTTTTGGATGTTCATGCTGTATCTTCTATTTCTTCTCATTGTGTTTGGCAGAATTTGTTTTGGATGTTGTTTAATACCTTCTTTAACCAGACAGTGCGTGAATGGCAACAGGTGTGTCTGATAAAGAAAACATTGTTTCTGCTCTGCTTCAGGCATGTCTGACATGCTGGGGACCTGCTTTCCTTTGCAAAGCTGATAGGAATCTGTTTGGTAGGGAAGAGTGCCTCCCAGTTTCAGGCCAAGAAAAGCTCTCTGTTTGGCTAGCAGCAGAGCTAAGCTTGGAAGGGAATGCTAATATGTATTCAGATCTATCTATGTAATCTGAATGATAAATGGGTATTAATGGTCTAACATAAGAGTAGATAGCAGTAGTTTACTGTGCAAGAGACATCTGTGATTGTCTAGAAACAAACACAGCCCATCAGTGGTCCAGGAGTGATGGCTTTGGTCTTGCGAACTAGTCTGTTGTAAAACAATTGCATTAACATTACATGCTTGGAAATCATCTGTACTGTTTTAACTGGTTTGCCAACTTTGACAGTGTTATCTAGGATTGTGTGTAATGCATGCAAAGGACAACTTGCTTAAAAGCACTAACACATTCATCAAATGAGTCAGTGAACTAGTAGAGGCTTGATGGAAGAGAAATACGAGAAATGGGCCTTCCAAAAATTCAGAGGCTGCAGAGACCCATACAAAAAGCTATTAATTAGAGCAGCAGCACAGCAAGGACTTAAAAGGCAGGACTTGTGCAGGAAGGCACTAGTGACTGGGAGGTGGGGGTCATGCTAGGTGGGGCTAAGGCTTTGAGATTTGGGGCACATTTGGAAAGTCACTATAGGATTGAATTGTTATATTGGAGGGTCTATAAGGAGTTTAGAATTTTACATATCTGATATATACGTTATATAAATATATATATAATTTGTATACAATTATTTTATTATATATATTATACATAGAGAATTTGAATTCATGGTTCTTAAATTAAGTACACTGATTTGCCAAAGATATGACCAGTCACATGTGTCTGGGTGCTCTTAATTTATGGCACAGTGTAAAATTAGTCACATAAGAGAATGTAGAAGAGGAAAAGAATGTTGCATATGTGTTATTTTTAGGTAATTCCCACGTGAAAGAAATAGTGATGTCTAATATTAAACATGGTTCAATTGTTAGAAATCATGGACCTAGGCAGAGAAAGACAAATACCATATGATTTCACTTATTTGTGGAGTATAAAACCGAAGCAAAACAGAAGGAACAAAATAGCATTAGACTCAGAGACACTGAGAAGTGACTAGTGGTTACCAAGGTGGAGGGGAGGGGAAGAGAAGGGGGATAAAAGGGCACAATAATTTGCAATCACAATGTAAGTTGATCACAGGGACTGTTGAACTACTGCAATGTACATTTGAAACCAACGTAAGATTGTATATTAATGATACTTAAATTTAAAAAATAAAATAAAAGTCATGGACCAATGCAGTAAGTCAAAAACACTTTCTACTTATCCCACTTGCTTCTTGCTTCATCTCTTGGTAAAAAGTTACCAGGCATGATGGAAAGAATAGTTGTTTTTGAGAAGATGCCAATGACTTGGTACCTAACCTATATTAAATATCAGGTTACTATGAATTCATATAAGATCCTAAATATAAATAGTATTATCTGTACATGCTTTATTTATAATTAGGACAGAGGAAAGTAGTCACTATCCCTGGAGCATTTACTGTGGGTTAGCTTTGGGACAAGCACTTTATATTCCACTGGAGTGGATGGAATTGCATTTGATGTGATTTGATCAGGAAGGCTGAAATAATTAGACTAGGAGCCCTGAAATAATTTTCTCACATGCCCTGAGAATATTTGGCATTCATCCTGAAATCCCATCAAATAAAGCACTATTTGGGTTAGCTTTACAGTTTACAAAATGCTTTTCTATAGATTAACTGTTATGGAAGCAAAGTTGCCTCCCTTTTCAGAAAAGGATTAGTAGTTACTTCACAGTGGGGCTGTTTTCCTTCAAACTTGTTTAAAATTTATAGTAGTGATGTTCATGTCCCACCATACGTATTAGCCATTCATATTTTAGGTAGGAATGAACTAAATCAGACTGAGGCTCTCCTAAATCTAGTTAAGATAGTGGAGATGAAATTAATCAAGTGAGATTAGTTTTGTATAAAAAGGAAGTTGAGAAGGAAGAACTAATTTTGACTCTAGAAGAGAGCAGGCATGAACCAAGCCAAGAAAAGCAAGTGTGAGAATTCCAGAGGCCGAGGTTGCTTTTGAGTGGCTGACTTAAATGCTTCAACACTTTGAGACTGACCTGCATGTGGTGTCTCCAGGGAACACTCTGTTCTGGGCACCCCTGCTGCTGAAAAGAATCCACCAGTTTATAAGGTGAGTCCCTGACTGTGAGCAGTGGGCTAAATGAGGTATTGTCATTTCTAGATGGACAAAAGGCTGTTGGGTAGGAGAAGAGATGGGGATAGGAGCGGGCCAAAATTTGATTTTGGCAAAGCAAGGTGTTTGGAATTTTAACTGCCACACTGATGAGTTCTCTTCATTCAATGTCCATTACACTGTCTGCAGAGAGACCAAGAGGCTCTGGGGGGCAGGCAACAGTGATATCTCGCCCCAGTGCTGTTCCCAAACATTTAGGGCCAGAAAGTGCCACCTGTATCCTTTACCACCCAGTACAGGGTCTCATGGCTATTCCTAGTACATCATTTGTGAAAATGGAGAATTTACCTCCAAACTGGAGCAAGATTGAACTCTGTTGACCTTCCTATATGCAGAGGAGTTATAACTCCCTCCAAAAATATGGGAGAGGAAAACTGCATTTTAAGTAGTGTAATTAGGAATACTGTAAAATTGTATTTTACATCAATAAATTTTATCATATGATTGGCATTTATATATATATACATATATATATACATACTTGTATGGGATTATATAAACAAAACGGTATATTCTGTAATTCATGGGCAGTTCAAAGGATTTTACAGGGTAATTTTGATTATACTTATTTTTTTCTTATGGGCAGGGTTTAGAATCTAATCCTGGTAGGATGCCACTATATATTAAGTCCATCTACACTTCTGTATGTACCATGTACTTGCCTCATGTCTACCTTGTTTTTTACTCAGCTTGTTGAGATCTAGCTTATATCTTTAAAAACATGTCCTATATTCTATCTTTAATGTCTAGTTTTGCCTTAATTGAATTAAAGTTGACAAACTTCAAAATGACCACTCAAGAATCTTCTTGGCTTTCCTCATTAATTCACCAACTAGGCCTCCATTCTCTCTGACTCCATGGAGCACACAGGCTGGGGGAGTGACCTGCAACCTCCTTTCTGAGTTCTGGGCCCCTATTTCCAGTTGCTTTCTGCATGTACTCCAGGCACTTCACACGTAACGACTCTGAAACCAGAATTCACCTTTCCTCCCTCACCCTGCCTGTCACCATTTGCCAAGCTAGAAATCTCAGAACAGGCTGTAGTGCAGAGCAATGAGGCAGGGCTTGGGTTTGAGTCCTGATTCTGCCATCGAGCAGCCGTGTGACCTTAAGCAATTTATTTGACCTCTTTGTGCCTCAGCGTCCTCATACATCAAATGGGGATAGTAATGGTTTTCATGAAGGTTTTGTGAGGACTGATGTGGTCATACATGTGCCTGGTACAGAGCAGATGCTTTAAAATGGCAGCTAATACCATTTCTACTATATCTATGTCTTATTCGCCTCAGCTCTTCTCCCTCTTCACATCCTACCCTTCCTAAACCCAAATGATTCCACTCCAGATCCTACTCCATTTCTCTCCAATATCCTCCTCAACATGTCCTTCGCTATCTCCCTGATTCAGGTTTCCATTTCTTGTGTTAGACGTTAAGTGTTCTCCCTGGTCAGCCTTTGGTCATTTTGGCCAGTCTCCTCAGCCAAGCCCTACCTTCCTATCACATTCAGTCTTGGACACAACCATTCTCTTTTGTGATTGTCTCTTCACATGTTACCTCAGTTTGTAAAGCCTTTTCATCTCCCTCCAAACAATTCCTACCCTTTAGCCAATGCCCAATTCCAACTTTATTCCACAGTGAATCCTTTCTTGGTCTCACCAGCCTGGCAAGTATTGCCGGTTACCTTGGTCCACAAAGCCCAGCACCCTGAACCCCATCAACTTGAGCATTGTCGCCACCTCATCCCTGTGCCTTGTACTCTCCCAGGTCTGTCCTAGTTCCCCCCCAAGGAAGAAAACCGCATTGGAGGGTTTTTTTAAGTTCCTGGAAGTAGGTGGGTTTCTTACCATACAAGGCCTTCCTCTGAAATGCTTTCCCCCTTACTCGTCTACTTCCCACTCACCTGCAACCTATTTTCTTCTAATTCTTGGTTCTTTGCTCAGTCACCTGTTCTTTATATGTAGCCTATTATATACCTTCTTAGGGTTATGAACCATTTTTTTGTAACATTTTTCACTGTTGTAGTGATATGTTTGTGAAACTAATGTTTGTGTCCCACGCTAGACTATATATTCAATGAGTGCAGGGCTCGTGGCTCTGTTCCCAGAACCTAGCACTGTGCCTGGCATTGGCCAAATGAATGAGTGAATGTCTTCCTCACAAGCTAAGCTCCATGCATGACCAAGCACGGAGAGTATGAGACAAGGTATTGAAATCCCTCTGTAAATATTTCTTGCTGAAGAAAAGCACAACCCCATGAAAAATTGCACGGACCTACATAACTCACCTAAGTTCCTCTACTAACTTTTGCTCTTTGGGGACCAGCAATTTAGTAGTATATTATTAGTATATAGCTTGCGGTTAAGAGCACGTGATTTTTTTACTTTCCCAATTTCAAATGTGTTCTGATGTGCTAATGGCCCCAGAGGAAGACAGCAGCCACAATAGCGAAGTACTAGGTTGAGAACAGAAGTAGAATCATCGACAGTCTAAAAATTTGTTGAAAGAAGCCAGAAATTGGCAACTTGCATTAGTACCTAACTTTCCATCCCTTTGGCTTTGGAGCAGCAACTTTTGTGTGTGTTCTCAGTGGAGTGCTTGCCTAGAAAACTTCTCGAGAAAGATTTTCTATTAGTGGGAGCTTGGAAATAATGCAGACACTACTCCCTGATGGTTTCTAATAGCTCTTACAAAAAGCACCTTTTTTGTTTTCACAGAGAATTTTTATGGAGGATCTTACCTGGAAATCCAATCAGTGTGTAAATGTCTCACACTGGTGTTTGCTCACATACACACATTGTACCCATCAAAGAATTGTGGATGACATTTTCCTTTTATTGTTTTATTTAAAGAAAACAGTCCCCTTGAGCTTCCAGATGACTAAGGACAAGGGAAAAGGGAACTTCCCACCACCCACTTACCAGCTAAAACAAGCTTTTGAAACTCGTCCGGCTTTTGCTGAAGAGCGGCTCGGACCCAAGAGAGGGACTTGAACCTCTTTTTCTTTCGGGCTGAGGCTCCGGTCCATCAGTGGCCAAGGTAGCCGGTTTCTTTCTCTTGGGTTAAGAGTGGAGTTGGGAAGGGTAGGGGGAGGCGCTGTGTGAAACCCGCACACACACTAGGAGGGCCTGAAAACAGCGGGGCGGCGGCGCGGGACGACCCCTTGGCCCGAGGAACAAAGCCCCCCGGGGTGCGCGTGACAAGGGGTCCCTGGCGCAGCAGGCAATCCCGTTTCTCCCCAGGTGGGGACGGTTGCAGGCAAACGT
>JAVSCE010006881.1:0-34556 GCA_032199065.1 Smutsia gigantea | reverse complement strand
GGTGTCACAGAGGTCATTTGTGTTATTGGTCTGTAAACTAGCAAAATCAAGGGATGGTGTGAAATCCAGTACTCGTGCAAATATCTGGTCCCACACTTCCATTTGCTTTCCATTCCCAGCACCTAGTAGTCAGCCGCTGGCCTTAGAGAGGCCACCTCCCCTAATGAAAAGAGCCAAGGGCTTTACCTTCAGAAGACTCCAGGTTTAAGCACTGTCTCAGCGACTTACTAGTTGTGGCCTTGTGTTGTTAATTTAATCTTTCCAAACCTCAATTTCATCATCTGAAGGATGGGAATTAGACTGTGAAAAATGAAATCATCCTCACTAGGTAAGGAAGCGTGTTGTAAAGGTGTCTTTTATAGCTGTAAATCTGGGTGGTTGTTTCTATTGACTCAGTGCTGACCCTAAGACAAACATCACGAAGTAGGAGAGGTATGGTCCCTCGGCTGAGGCCTGCTTCCCTTCGCTCACCATCTCCTAATGCCAGTGGCTTCCCAGCCTCACCCAACTCTTCCCTTTCGGTACTTCACTCAACCAGTGCTTTACCTGAGGCTTTGTCCCAAACTCTACTATCTTTGGGAAAAAGGCATGTCAGAACACACAGCCGTGAGCATTGCCCAACCTTCTTTGGGACTGCCAGTGGCTCTCAAAACCTTGAAATCATTTTGCTCTCATGGAGATATATTTCAGCACTCCATCCATGTGCAGGCCAATCCTGGACATTAAGCATCTGTTCTAACAGATATTCAGGTGCCATCTCACCCTTGCAACAGAATGTAGAACAACTGTGGTTTACAAAAAAAAAAAAGTTTATTTGATCTTGAACTTAAGCAAGTCACCTACCTTTCCTGAGTCAGTTTACTTAATCTATAAATAAGGAAAATATTTCCTTAAGGGTGTTTTTGGAAGGATTTAATGAAGTAACAAATACAATAGTTAAGAATTACCTAGAATTTATTGTGTGTGAGGAATTGTTCTAATCGTTTTATATGTAGCCACTCAAATCTCTTTCCAATGACCTTATGAGGTAAGAGTGTTCTCTCTATTTATAGATGGGATCCAAGGGGAGTAAGTAATTTGCCCCAGACTGCACATTCAGTAATTACTAGAACTGAGACTTAACTCTGGATAACGTGTCTCCCAAACCCAAGAGCTTATCACACGTACAAGGTGTTCAGTTAATTGAAGCTATACTTATGCACAGCAGAGAATATCATAAATTTACTGACGGACAACACAATTCAGAAAATGCTAGGTGTAATAGAAGGGGCATAAAACTCAGAACAAAAGAATTTAGATTTGAGCCCTACTTGATTTTATCATCGTATGATCTTTGGCAAGCTACTTACTTGCTCCTAAATTGTTTCCTCCTGTGGACAGGAATACTTACCCCTAAATCACAATGTTGTTGGAGAAACAAATGAGAAAATCTCTTTAAGAATGCCTTACGGATCCTAGCTGAATAAATATGGAAGTTTTTTTTTTTTAGGAGAACATTATTTCTGTTGCCCAATCTTCTTTTGCACTTCTTTGTAGCAACTGTACCCTATCCCCGCTTCCATATCAGGGCCCAAATCACTCATGAAGGAAAAAAAAATCCTTGACACAAATATGCCATGTTTTTACAGAGCATTCTTTTCTTCTTTTCTGAGGCATGCAAAAGGAGAGATGGGTTAATCTAAAAGAGTGCTTCTGTTAACAGTGGAATTTCAAACACTGTTCATCCCAGGTAAGTGAGCTAAGTAAGGCTAAAGGAACTTTTTCCAGTGTGCCGGAAATCATAAATCATACCATGTAGGTCATCCCCAAGACACTGGGTGCAAACTGGTCCAACCAGTGTTATTTGTCAAATAGTGCTTCTTTAAAAAAAAAAAGGGAATATGAATGAATGAATTAACTTCACTAGAGATGAAATACCAGCTCAATGTTCTCGCATTATCTTAAATCTCTTTAGTTTGCCAGCAACATAGGCAGTTGAGTTTGCCACCCCCGCAGATTAACACCTTTCTACAGCTCTGGGGAAAGTTTCAGTTGTTTAGATATGCCACAAAGGATTGAAGGCCATCTGCTATTTTCACTCATTCAATTCTGTACTTAAAGAGAAAAGACCTTAGAATTTACTGTCAAGGGGAAAAATAACAAACCCTTTGAATCTTTACCTCCAATCAGTTTTAGTCCACTCCAAAGCTCCCTAAAGTACCTAGACATGTTGTATAGCACGGACTTACAGGATAACAATATTTAACTAGGCTATAACTAAAGTACCTGCACAACAGACCCACAACTCAGTGAAAACTATAGTCACTTATATACTCATGAAATAATACAGATGACTTTCATCTCTATAAAAACCTATCTGGGCATTCAAACAGCTGCCTCAAAAGAATCCCTTGAGCGGATCCCTGCAGTTCTATCTGCTCCACCAGCTGGCTTGGAATTGACTAGTGTACGACTGAATTGATAGACAGGAATCTGAGGATTAAGACTAGGATGTGGACATTTCCCAGCCCATGAATCTCTGGAACAGTAAACAGAATTACTATCTGGAGAGACAATGTGTCTAGGTAACCACAGTGAAACTGACTTGCAGGCATCAGCTATCACACATGTGACCACTGTTGTTTATTGAACATCGTTACACTGTACTTCAGTGTAAATGAGTCAGGCATACAAACTTTGTGTTGATTTGAGTTTGTGCAAGGGAAGTTAAGGGGCTTTAGTGCAGGTGAAGAAATCAAGGTAAATACTTTGGGGTAAATACCCCACCCAGCTTTCCCTTGTGCCATCATTGCAAAGTTGATCACTCGGACCCACTTAGAACATTTGTGGAGCCCAGAGCAAGAATGCAAATGGTGATCCAGGCATCATATGTCAAATATTTGACAGTTAGAAACTAGCTAACAATCTAATAGATAAAACATGTTCTTTTTTTCTGCCTTGAAAAATAAACCTTCAAAATTATCTGGAAGGTAAGGTCTGAATTTTGCATTCTCAAAGTTCTATGCCAGAACCTGGCCTCCAGCCTGGAGTGGTTTACACCACCCATCTCATACCTAAGGGGCCGCACTAGTGTGTGTGTGCCATCCACAGCCCTGAAAACAGCCCCGCTTAGGCCAAATCTCAGCCCAAGGGAGCGCACACTGACTGCACAGGCCATCCTTGGGAGGACAGACCGTGCAAGAGGCCCTACAGGCCTGGATGCTGGCTCAGAACCATTTGGCAAAGGATTCTGGGGTCAGCCTTATCTGGACCACAGACGAGAGAGGCTGAGGGACCCCAACTTCAAGTGGCTCATTTTCTTGACTGCTTTGTAGGGAGGGACACATCCAGAGAGGACCAGAGCAGGACTCCCTAAAGTGGAGGGCTCAAGTTAGAGGTCTTTTACACCCTCTTTGCTCCTTCTGCCTAGGCCTAAGGCGACACCGGGTCTACTTGAAGCCAAGTCACAGCACTTTATTCATACTTTTATCTGCAACCCTGTATAACACCATAATTCTTGGTCAATCCAGAGAATTCACAGAAGCCTGTGTGGTTTTAAGACACGCCAAGAACTTTATTGGTCTGAAATCTGAACTGCTTTGCGAAGAATCTGAGGCCCATGGAAGATCCTGGGCTCAATGACACTCCAAGGGCTGTGCCAGGAAAGCGATGCCCCAGCAGCTCGCTGTCACAGCCCAGCCTGTCCACCTTTATTCCATGTGGAGCCAACGCCTGACTCAGATGTTTTGAGTTCTGGGTCAGAACCAAACTGATTTCTCAGGGTATAAGCCATACTTCTCGCCAGGACTTTGATCTCCTTTTTATTAACCAACTGAGGGGATAGATAGTTGTTTGTACCCCATGTTTGTTTTCTGTTTTTCACGTACACTTTCCTAGAGCCAAGTAATGTTTATTATTTTCTTCTTCACAATCTCAAATGCAGTGCTTTTCTTAAAATATGTTCTTAGAAAAGGTTAGCTGGTGTTGAGTCCTAGGTGCATCTTATCGCCGCGTAGTGCATTAATGAACGAATCAATGAGTGACTGCGGCCGTCAGCCTCACGATGGCCCCCGCACATGCCCTCCTTCCGCAGCCCCCGCCCACAATAAGCAGGGCCGACCTGAGTAGCCAGGAGCGCGCTGTGAAGCGATGGTGTGTGACTGCAGAGGCAGGCCGCGAGAGGCGTCACGCCTTCCACCGTCATCCCTTGGCCCGGTAGCTGTGCTCTTGGGGGAAAGCTGGTGCCATGTACCAAGGACGCTCAGACAGCCTCAGGAAGAGGACCAGAAACCTCCTGCCGGCAGCCAGCACCCCAAGGCCAGCGCACGAGTGGCCAACACCTTGACGCGACATAAGGGGACATGCTCAGCCAAAGCCTCCCAGCTAAACCACCCTCAAAATTCTGAATCACATAAACTACGTGAAATAATGTTTATTATTGCTTTAGCCACTGAGTTTTGTGATAATTTGTTATACAGCAATAGATAACTGATGTTGTGCCTTAGAAACAATTTTCAAAATATGATTTCTCTTTCCACTTAATTGTTTAATGTCAGAGACAGTTCTATCATTCCTGAAGTGTTTACTTTGGCCCCAGACCAAATGCCTGGTGAATGAGTAGGTTGATTTTCAGAACAATTATTTTAGTAGCTCTTGAAGTACATTTCATACCCTATTACCGACAAGACAATTGAACACACGAAAACCTGGTGTGTATATAACATGAATTATTAGCATGATGATCATTTAAAGATTACAGGATCCCAATTTTGCCAATACTCTTCCAACTGACGACCCTAAAGCACTCAATCCAAGGGTCCCTGAAGTTCCAGCTACACCATCACTTTTGGAAACAGTTTTTGTGTTTCTTTTCTTTGCTAAAGGATAAGGAAACAACTAACAAAATACCCTTGATTTATTCATTTAACATGTGATTTTTATGGATGAATGTGCTCATTTTCCGCACAGAAAGGAATGTGTGAGTGCATTCTTTTATGTGTATAAAAAGAAATGGTCTTAGCAAACGTACTTAAAATTTGACTAGGTGAGTATATGCTATTAGGCAAAATGGAAAGACAAGATGAAGGCCTGGAAAGAAATTTGAGGAGAGGCAGACTTCCAACACTCGGAATCCTGTCTAACAGACACATGCTATGGTTATGAAATGGTGGGAATTACTGGGTGTTTCTGTGTAAAGAATTCTGGTGGACACGTGGAGGCAGAAGCAAGAGGCATGACTTCTCAAAGGCACCTGCGAAAGATGTCATTATGGCTGAAAAAAAGTGTGTGAGCTGAGCATAAGAGAATCACAATTTGTAAATGAGATTAAAGGGAGCTTCTCGAATTATAATTCGATTTTCTGTCTCTTCAATGGAAAGCATCACATGAGAATTGAATGCTTTGTGCACTTACAAAAGGAAGGTGCTACCTTTCCTTCCTGGGACCCTTTACCTCCTGGTCACAAGCCCCTGAAAACAAGCGGAAAGTAAAATACTTACCACTGGTTTGAGCAAAGACAGAGATGGGCATCCCAAAAGAGGGAGCTGGGAAGAGTGCATCAAAGAGAGAAAGAGAAGTGCGAGGATGGACTGCATCAGAGCTGCTGTGACCTTGGGGCCCAGGGTCACAGAGCACACAGGGCCGGGTGATAAAGTCAGAGAGGCAGGGGAGGGCCTAAGGAAGGATGATTTGGGGTCAACAACTGAGGGTTGCATTTTCATTCCATGTTCATTTGAGAGTCACCAGACTTTTAAAGCAATTTTTAAGTATTTGGCAAACTAACTTGCACTGACACCAGATAACATCCCTTCGAGAACTTCAGAAGATAACACATTAAAGTAGAGACTGGGCTGCTCTGTGCCCTGGGAGGCTGACTTCCACTGCAATATTCCAGCCGGGGCAAGAGGCTTGGATTTCAGCGATACATTGGAGATGGAAAGAGATGGACAGATTTGGGGTGTATTTTGGAGGTGAAGTCACAAGACTTCTAATATATTACAGCGGGGACATGAGGAGAGAAGACTCAAGGATGATGGTGTTTTTTGGTGGATGGTTGCACCATTTCCCAGGATAGGAAAGAATCACTCAGGAGCAATTTGGGAAGGAAAAAGCCACGTTGCATTTGTCATGTTTGAAATACCTTATTTTATATCCAAATGAATATGCCGGACAGGCAACTGGCCTTAAGATTCAACAGTTCAATGGCGACGTCAAGAGCTGGAAATAAAATCAGGTGTAATCAGCACATACATGGTAGTTAAAGCATGGGACTTTTCTAGAATTCACACATAGAAATAAGCAGAATCTCCTCCAAGATGTTTACTTTTCTTAAGAAGCTTCACGGTATACTTTTTCTAGTGATATTGCTCATTTGCAAAGTATTTCTGGACCCCAGATTATTTATTAATTAAAAATAAAAAAAGAAAGAGAAAGAAATGTCAGTGTTCTAAGAGTTCAACAAATTGAAAAACAAGCAAATGAAAAAGCAGACTGTGACTTAATATGTCTAATTGCAAACTTTCCAGACTTCTGAGCCTAGTAAAAACACTGAGTAAATCAAGAGACAATGTTGTGTGATGAAAAGAATTCAGATTTTAGTATCAGGAAAACCTGGGTTCAAATCATGGTTCGGCCACTAACTAGTTCTGTGGCTTTCATGAATTTCCCACTCTGAGACTCACTTTCTTCTAGTAGAAATTGGAAATTGTAACATCAGCCTTTGGTGTTTTCATGTAGATTCAACCTGAGATATATAAATACCTAGTAACAGAAGTAACATAGTAAGTGCTCGATACATCTTAACTATTCAAAAACATTTTTATGCATTAATAAGCTGAAATGAAACAAACCATCATAAAATCATCAGAATGGAAGGGTGCTTGCCTAATGCTACCAGAGTGAAAAGTCTTTTATCATTAGAAAGATCACAGTGAGATTTACTCTTTCCATGGGAAGAAAAGCAGTGAAATATGGAAAAGCTATGGGGTACTTCTGCCCACTGCGAGCCTCCCTGTAATGTAAGCTCTGTGATGTAAGGGCATAATATCTAGTAGGCATTGTATAAATAATTGTCTAGTGCTCTAGGCAATAAGGAAAACGGCTCTCATCGAGACTCATTGTGAATGAGTTTTTCTCCACATTTGCAAAACTCACTATGACCATTTGTTCCCAATCTATAATCTAAATAATTCATGTAAAAATTAAAACAAATATTACTCCATCAAGGGCCTTCAATTTTGTTCTTGCTTTTTTAAACATAACTGATCAGTAATAAAACTAAGATCTAATAGACACATGGCATTTTGTACATGCAGTTTCACTAGTCTTAAGCTACCCTGAAGGTTTGTAGTGATTTTTAAAATTCTGCTGAGAAAGTTACTATGAATCTGATGAGTTATAAGGCTGGTGTGCTGAGCTGGTAAATAGAGCACAGTCGAGGTCACTAAACTTCTTTGATTGCTGACCATTATTAATAAAACATTTGGACTTTGGTCTGTCTCTTCCCCCTCCCTCCCTTCGTCCTTTTCCCTCTTTGGAGAACAGTGGTTGAACCTACGGGCTAGCACAGCTTCTTAAGGGGGCTTGATTATTCTGCCCTTGAGCTCACATTGGCTGTCTCAGGGTTAATCAGCCTGCTGGTGTATTTTGTTTAGTCAACATGGCATTCAAAAATCTAGCCAAGGCTTACAAACTTAGAGAAGTTATGTTTCAAAAAAGAAAAACAATATTCATAGTACCTCTTGAAAAAAATCCCTGTGTTTGGCAAGAATCAGCTTGACAGGCACTCTTCAGTTTGCCACATTTCTCACCAGTCCCTGTTGTTTCCAGGTGAAACTAGTTGAAATTAGTTGCCTCTTATCGTCACACTCAAGTTATTGTTTTGTACAGTAAACAAATAATCATCTGAACCTGCAATTTTGTTTGAAGATGACTCTTTTTTCTCATTTATGTAACTACCTGAGTTTTACAAGCATTTTGGTCTGTGTCTTCTGTGCGATTCTTTATCATTTATTTGGCACTTCTTGAGAACTAATACAGTTTTGTGTTTTGGTAGAATGTGGTCCTGAGAAGAAAGCCAATTACTGGTGCTGGGACTGAAAAAAAAGTGAATGGTTCTTGGCTGATTATACAGAAGTTTAGAATGGAATGCTTAATTATGCTCTAATGATGTCACTATAAATTAGCATTTTAAGTTATTCTTTATAGTATTATATGAAAAATTAAATAATCTAGTAATTTTTGCAAATTTTAGGGTTAAGTTCTTAGGACATGCCCCTCAATTGGTTTAAATTTCTTGGGTCACAGGTCCTGTTTCTTACACCTGGATTTTTAAATTCAGTGTTTGGTCACATTAAAAACAAAGTTTGTCAGTAGTTACTGAGGTTGTATGATCTTTCATATTATATCGCATCTAGGAAAACATTCATCAACATGAAATCACGATACTAACGTTTTCCCTCTTATCTGCCCACCACAGTTACATTGTGCTCTTGCTCTGGTTGCCTGCTCAAAGTACTTCATCAGTTCATCAAAGGGGGTAAAATAAGCCACCAATCAGCCCATGTAGCCGTGGAGATTTCTTAGAACAAAGGCATGGGCCAATCTTTCCTATGGGAAATGACCTGTGAAAAATTCTTCATGAAGTAAGGAAGCTGTAATTGTCATTATAGCTCTCAGTTCACACACATGACATCATCAATCAACAGGTCTCTGTTGTAAACTGTTGTTGAGATATGCTGTGGAAAACTGTTTATTCCACGTCACATTATCACCAGAAAGATCATGGAAAAAATAGTGCCCGTGGCTTCCAGAACCACAGGACCACCCTGTTCCCTAGAACAGAGCCCCAGATCCATAACGTGGCCAATCAGGACCTTCAGGCTGCGATGCCCTCTTATCTCCCTTCCGATAACGGCTCCCACATCATCACCACCACCACCACTGCACATAGGGCACCGCTCACATGGCATTCACAGAAACACACCAAAAAATCCCACCTCACCTGTTTTCTGGCTTTAGGCCAAAGGAATCCTTTTAACATTTTGGAAGTACCTAATCTTGAGGATACATTTCCTCATTTAGGGAAATTCTTTTGAAATACTGGAGACCCTCCACTGTCAGGAATTGACTTTGACTTTCCTAATTCTTAAAGGAGATCAACTGCTAACATGTCTATTGATTATGTGGAATGTGTAAACTTTTCTTTGTATCTTCTGTGTTTGCTGCTACTGGCCTACATTGCTTCATGGGTTTTTAGGCTGCTATGAAGGTGGGAAGGATTTTAAAGCTTTTTTGGTGAAAAGTGTATCTTTTGCTACAGAATCCAAACCTAAGACATATCATGCATCTGTCCACACCCTGGCACTTCCTGCGAAACATCCCTGACGCCTCTGAGGAACAGCAGCATGGACCACTTTGTTTCATCATTTCATGCCAAGTATCCAGGACCACCTCCATAATTTGCCAGGCCCAGTGCAAAATGAAAATGTGAGGTCCTTTGTTCAAAGAGCAGGAAAAAAATATAGTTAAAAGCACAAAAATACAAAGCTTTACCTTAAAATTTTTGTTAATACTTTTAAAACGTAAGGGTAATAGTGTTATATGAGTACCAGCATAAACTTACAAATTACAAAAAAAGTCATTTTTGATATATCATAATAACGTAATATAACAATATAATTTGATACAATAAATATAATATAATTTGATGTAATAAAATAAAAAATATTTTATATGATACCTTGATTGATTGTAAGAGTTTTCTGGCTTGGATTGCTGAAAATTCATTTATTAGGTCACTAAAATAGTAGTTCTAGCAACTTCATTTTCAGCTGATATAATTGAAAGTGATGTCAGTTACTCTCAGCCAATGGAGTATTACAAATAATTTGATAATTTTTTACTTTTGAGAAAGAAAGATCTTTCTGCTGATACAACTGCTGTGAGAGCAGTTAAGAATCATTTATAGACTGTGACACCACTGGGATAAATTTCAGATAATTTATTCAAAAATATAAATGTTAGTACATCTAGAGCTTACGATGCTTGGGGTGCAGTTTTGCAGAATGATTTAATTCTTCATACAAATCAGTTTCGTGTAAGTCTGAATTTAGTTGTAAATGTAAATTTATACAATGGCCTTTTAATGTTTCTGCTGACATTTCTGGTAACTTGCTAAGAAACCAAAAGTGCCTCATGACTTGGACAGGGTTCAAAGCGCCCCCTTTTGCATTCTGTCACTGTATCTCCAATTACAAAGATGTTTTACAATTGTCTTCCTCTTAATAATTGGTCCACCTGACTTTTTAAATGAAAATAGTATTGTTTTCCAACAATTCTGATGGTCTTTACATTTAAATTCTATTTCTAAGTCAATGGATACAGTATTTGCTTTGCAATGTTGCACAAGTGTTCAGAACCAGAGATTCTAAAGTCTTGGGAGAATCCTGACAACTCCCTGATATGCTTTACTGGGTCATTCATATGGATGTTTTTTGTAACATTTATTGAGTAGCTTATTGCCAGACCACCAGTGGCCCCTATCCCAGTACTCAGTCCTGAAAGTCCGTGTCTGTGCAGACGCCACAGTCAGGAAACTGGCCTTCGGAATGCTATGCAGGCCGGGCTCCCACTCAAGCCCCGCCGCTGTCCCTGTGCACGACCCTTCTCTCCCTGAGGAGCCAGGGAGCTGCTTATGCATTCAGGACACCACCAGTGTGGACCCAAGTCCCTGCCTCTGCAGCCCCCTTGGGGGCCCAAGCTGGCCTGGCTGCCCCAGTGAGAGTGCACTTGGGGGAGGCTGGTCACCCCTCTCCCAGGACACACCTGCCTCGCCCCTTCTGTGCTCAAGCTGCTGCTCCGTGTAATGCCTCTGCTCCCACTACACACGTTCCAGTGTCTCTTAGGACTTATCTACATAGCCCAAGTTCAAAGGTAGGAGACACTTATGAAAAATTTCAAGATGGTGTCAGCAGGCATTACACCAGATGCAGGAGACTCCTCTGAGACCCGGGCCTGCAGGGATGCACACCCATGAAGCCAGCCTGTTGGAACCAATGAGTTATACCAATGTCCCTGGCTCCACAGGCCATCAGCAGTTGCCAAACCATGTCCTGCCACAGAGGTGTTCTGTGGTGAGCGGGGAATGGGAGACGCTTCACTCTACGTCCCCACCCTGGCAATTCAGAGTGCACGTTAGCGAAATACAGGCTCTGGAAATCCTGCATTAAAGACACAGAACTTCCTTTAATCCATTGTTTCTGAAATGTCTGACACCAGAATCCCTTTGACATAAAAGACCTTTTAATATTTTGGAAAGCATTCATAGTCCATAGGATAAAATGTGAAGAATGCTGTGACAGTCTATAGTCCAGACTGCATTCAGAAAGTCTAAAGACTTCTTTTTAATCTTCCAAATCAGAATAGGCATTCTATTTCATGACTATCTTCATAAGGATAAAAGGAAACTAAGTCTATCAAGGCTTAACATAATATATGAAAGTCTGAAAGAAAATACATTTTGTTTGGCAACAATACAACTTCAGTTATTTCAAAATAATGTTTTATTCTAGAAGTCATATAGCAGTGATTGCCCTGCTAACCTAAAAATTATGTAATGTCCCTGTAGAGGGAGTTATTTTTAATCTCACACAAATGATGTTTTTTCAACACATTCATAAAAAATAACTAAACACACATTCTCAAATGACAGGTCCATTGGGCCTGTTCCTGAAGTCAAGAAAACAGTCAGGCTCACAGACAATTTCATTGAAAAATATTCAAAGCACAAAGCCGGTTATATCACTGCCCTCTCTTAAAATCTTCAATGACTTCACACTTCCAGGAAAACTTCCAAACTTCTTAAGATGGCCTACAAGGCCCTGCCTATTTCAAAAACACCTACTTTTCCTGCCTCGTATTATGTTACTCCTCTCCTCATTCACTGTATATTGGCCATACTGGTTTTTGTCTTTCACTCCACAAGTATTTACTGAGGTACTAGAAAAATATACAAAAGGGATAAGGACCATGCCCTAATAAAACAAAGGAACATGCAATCTATAGTACAATGTCAGGTAGAGATAAGTACTATAAAGAAAAATAAAACAGCAAGAGGTCACAGCAGCAGAGGGGTTCTGTTTAGTCAGGGTGCTTGAGGACAGGCCTCCTGGAGAAGGAGACTTTCGGGCAGACACCTCAATGCAGTGAATATCTTATTCACTTTTAAATTACCAGCTCCTAGTTGGTTGGCAAGTACTCAATACATGTTTGAGGAATTACTAATTGATTCATTAATTGGTTCCAGAAAGACCTACCTCTTCAGTACCACGTTATTGCCTCTCCACATTCTCTTGTTTCTCCAACATATGAAGACATATGTGCTTCCTGCCAGACACACCTGAAGGTCACTCTCAAGTATTAAAAAAAATAAAAAAATCCTAGGAAGATGTAACTTACTGGACGAAGAGAAGCCAGATGTGCAGAATTACTTGTAGGGCCAGCGCTGCATTTAAGGCCAGTTTTGCTTAAATGACTGATAGGAGTGTTTTTGAGAAAACAACTCTCAGTTGAAGCCAAGAAATAATCAGAGAAACAGATTATCATGGTGTGTCTTTTGTACCATAAAAGTAAGTTATGAAATTGGACCGATAACCATTCAAAAGCCTTTGAACCAGTGGAGTATAGAGCTGTGTTTCTCTGCTTCATCACGGTACATTACAGCTAGAAAGTTCAAAGACCTATCAAGAAATGTGTAATTTACTACCTTGCCTGAGCTCATGCTGGGGGAAAAGCGTTCAACTGGAGAACTACAGCATTTTGAAGTGCAAAAATCTGTTTATAAATCTCTTTAAATATCTGTTCTCAAATCTTTTTGTAACCCCAAATTGGGAATGCATCCAGAAAATCTAACCTTTTCCAACCACCTCAGATATAATCCTATTTCAGGTAAGAGTGTTTTGAATGAATTCCCTCATCATTACGCTTCACTTTCCCCATCTTCTACCCAAAGAAGACTTTTATTTCCTTGGAATTTCAAATAAAGCTCTGGGAAAATCGAAAACTGTCTTAGAAAGTTATGGGTCATGGTAAAGTTTGAATTTATATTTCTCCTGTCGTGTTTGTTTCATTAAAAGACAAACACCCCAATGGAGGAGAACTGCAGACGTGACGAGGACCCCGAATGCCGTGTTCCCCACTGTCTAATGAGGGCTAAGGCTGTTCTCGGGGTCAGTCACCTAAAGAGGCTGAAAGATGGAATAATTTAAGGTGAGGTGATTGTTGGTAAATGAGATCCAACCATCTCAAATAGCAAGAATTTTTACATAATCACATTGCATCAAGACGAATGAAGAAGTACCAAGTTGTTTCCCAGATACTGAGTAGCCAGGAAAGCAGAATTGCAGGGTTCCAAATTTAACTTTTTCTAGTAATCATGTACCTGAAAACAGGTATTTTACATCTTGTTTATACTGCTTTCAACAGTTGACAGACATTAGTGAATGAATTAAAGTGAGGCTGAAACTAGGAGCCCAGAGCCCACAATGCCAGGCTCATTGCTATACTGCCCAGACCTTGTACAAGGAGGTGTGGTGTATGCTTCATAAAGAGCCATTATTCATGCAAAGAAAAGATAGAGAAAATATAAATGAGAGTTAGGAGCAATCATAAAGCCTCAGACATTTTTTAAACTAAGTAACTTGGATTCTAATCCCAGTGGGTGCTTGTTCAGCAAATGCCCAGGTTTTTTTTAAGACTGAACATTTCTCCTATATTAGATGCCACTTTCTGCAAATGTCTTACTTTATTTTATGGAACTAGAATGCTACAAAAGTTAGGCGACTCTGCTGTGTCGCATTCAATGATGTTGTTACATGAAGAAAAACGAATAGTCTCTCTCTTCTCTCCTTCCCGTCCTAACCTTTGAGGTGACAGTGTTCATGCTTTGCAAGGAGCCCTTCCACACCCGCTTGTATTTGTATACGTACTTCGGTGTGGATTGCTGCTTCTCCAGCCCAAAGCTGAACCACACAGACACCTCACCACCCTTCTCCTGGCTTAATTCCTGCTCTTCTGTCAGACATCACCTCTCTCATTACCTTCTCTGTGCATCTCTTCGAGGCGTCCTTTACTAAACAAATTTCTCCTTGTACTGGGAACTGATAGCTGGTACCAAACTCTTTTCCCCCTTCTGGCGTGGTGTTAGGACAGGTGTGCCCACTTGATGAAGCCTTTGCACACACAAGTGGAAGCACTGAGGCACAAACACTGCTCCAGTCCTCACCTCCACCCCCACACCCATCCATCCTTTGGGGGTCCCAGGTGCCCCTCCATACACTGACGACCGCTGTTTGGGATAGCTCGGAATGCTGTTCTTCTATGTGCTCAGTATCCATGCCCTCCTATTCTGATAACACTGATTTTCATTTAGAAAAGTGTCCCACTACCATTCGGAGTCCTGTGATTTGAATGCCAGGCCCCAACTTCTGGGCTCCAGGGAAGCGGTACCTAGACCAGTAAATAAGCCTATGCATGGGTGGCTGCAGTAACTCATTCATGGATAGGCACTTCACCCAAGTCCCTCCAGCAAGAGGAAGCCCCAGGCATCCTGTGGGAATTCTTGGGAAGAGGTGTTCTTTTGCTACTGTTAACTGGGTAGGATGACGTAACTATGGAGCTGCCAAAGATTATTTTTGCCACAACATGGAAAAGAGCCTGTTTAATTACCCCAGGTCAGAGGTGATAGTGTCAAAATAGCGGAGAAGGATTCCTGGCCGATCATTTGAGCACTTGACCAGCCAAAATCTAACGACACTTTACCTGGCAGTTCACTGAGCCGATAAATTCCCATTCATGTTTTAAGCCAGTTTGAGTAGAGTTTCTGTCACTTGGTAGTGGGAATCCTGAGTGATATATTCCCTCACCAGGAAGTCCCAAATCGCTTTGATTTTACCTTACTAAGGGCAGATACTACCTTCCATCTTGTTTTACCCTTTTCCCCAAAGTCATAAGTTTTATGAGGGTAAGGAGACCCTACTTCACTTTGGTTGTTTCCCAATGCCTTCACACAATACCTAGTACTTAATAAATTTTGAAAGACTGGATAGACAGAACAGATTCTATGGCACCCAGGAGACTGACCGAGGAAGGTGAAGACATAGTTCCTTCCCTTAAGGAGTCTATAAGTTACTATGAATTATCCCCAGATGGAAGTGTGTTCATCCTGATTCATCAGCTCCAGCTATGAGTTTGAGGAGCTATTAATTATGTGTATCTATTGCATGATTCTACAAATATGTCTTCTGTGAATGACACAGACTCCATTCATCCTTAGATTTTTCCATCATTTTATCTTTCACGGGCTGGCTTGGCTGCTTAGCTGAATTCTCTCCAGATATCTTTCCAGTCACATGATCATAATCTCTCAGTATCAGAGGAGGGCTTGAGGAGAAGGGAGAGTGAAAGGGGAGAAGAAAAGATGGGGAAAGTGAAACCGCAGGAACTGGGCACAGAACCAAAACCATTTTTGAAGTCTCTGGTGAGACATTTTCTGGCATCGCTACATAACAATAGCACATCATTTTCATTAACTTGAACAAACAAAACCAAATGGAGATTAAAAACCAGTACAGATGTGATAGAACTTTCCACTCCTAGCCTGGTCTGGGCAGCCGTGTGGAGCCACTTCCCTTAACAAGGCAGGACGCGCTCTTTCAGCCTGCCCCAGGGCGAACGCACAGAGCACCAGGATACAGCCTCAAGAACCCCCCGCTGGACGGGGTCATTGGTTCTCACTGCTCTTCCCTACTACGCTCCTTTCTGGGCACAGATGTGGTTCCGGTGTTCCCCTCTCTAGCTCCCAGCCCTAAACCCCCTTTGTTGTGGACCGTCATGATGCTTCCCGTACCTAGAAACGTATCTTGCTCCTTAAGTGCCCAGCAGCTTTTCCCTCTTCCTTTCCTATCAGATACTTCCTTTAGCGGAGCCTTCCAAGGCTGATCTCATGGCAAACCATATTTGCACACGCTGAACAGCTTTATTGTTATCTTATGAATCATGACCATCTGAATTCCATTTCCATTTCCTTGGGGGAAAGCCCCGTCTGGTGTGTGTTCCACACAGCCCCACATAAACGGATGGCACTCAATAAATAATAAGCTGTGATGATAACAATACTGTGAACATACACTCCAGAAATAATTCACAAAGAATCGTGACTGTGGGACCTAGCCCTTGGTCCAGGGACTGAATTCATCTGGTCATGATAGGCTTTGGGCTGAGGGTATCTCACCCTGTACATCGGGCCTTCTGGCTGTCAGGACTAGTGCACGGTTCTTCAGGGTCCCAAGAACTAAAGGGTGAACACAATAACAAAACAGCCACAAATAGCCTTAGAGATATTAGTTTCGTGGTGAGGGGCTATCAGTTCCAGAGAAACTGCATTGTTCCAGAATGCCAGGAGATCTCAGGGATCCTCTGCCAGGAGATCCAAGTTGTCATCCTGGTACTGACACTCGTCAGGCAGGGCCTGTGAACTCGGGGAGCGCACCTGGCTTCTTAACACCTATTTACTTCCTACCTAATGGGAATAGCCTGCTCCTCCTCTTTTATAGAATTGGAAGAGAGTCAAATGAGAGAGGAGATGTAGGAGAGCAATAGCAGCTAGCAGCTCGGATTTTACTGCATGACCATCACATGCCGTGCACGGCTGCCACAGGGTTTGTGCGAACGATCTAATTCAATGTTTACGACAACCCTAGAAATTAATTATTGTTTTATTCCCACTTTGGAGATGAAAAACCTAAAGCCCAGGGAGGACAAGTAATTTTTCCAATGTCTCCCAGCCAGTAGGTGGTAGGTCAGTTATTGAAACTGGACATTTTGAATCTAGAGGCCATTCTATGTTGTATTTCCTAATCCAGGAGCATGGTAAAGTGAAGCAGTGTAGAAATGTGAAGTATTACTTAAAGGCATCTCTGGAAATACAAAGTATTATTATTAGAAATAGTAGAGGGTATTATAAATATAAGTAATTCATAATAGTATAAATATAAACTAATTCTTCCTTCATCTCGCAGGAGAACATCCTACCAGGATGCATTCGAAGATAAACATGATCTGTGGAATCACATCCTACACACTTTGGACATACTCTACTTCCACTAACTGCACATAAAAAGAAAAGGGATCGGATACTGCATGTGGCTCACAGCCTTGCACTCAGTGAGCATATACGCCTGTAATGGGAGGCATGGGTCAGCTGCTTCTCCATCAGCCTCCACGCCTGCATTCCAGACACCCCCAGGGAGAGCATCTCACGCCGCTGTGTGTGCTTCAGGATTCAAGACACAATTTTTTTTATATGCATGACCCTTAAATATATACCAGTTCTTTCCTTTGATGTGTACCAAAAGAAACCACGAGCTGCTCCTGTCCTAAGGGAAAACAGCTATTGCTTAAATTACTGAGATGTATTCTTGAATGTGGCACCTTCCTAGGGGATCCTCGAGGAATTTCAGCTATGCACTATAGTCACATTACTCACTGAAGCTAGACTATAAGCCCAGATAAAATGAAGGGAAAGCCACGTACTGGAAGAGAACGTGTGTGAGGGTGGTGTACTACGAAGGTGGAAGGGGCACCTAAAAATGTTTTTGAGTGGAAGGGTTAATTTAGGAAGAATGTCCTTGAGGGAGTGACTGAATGGTACCAAATGAACCCCAGCTTCCTCTTATTCTTTTTTTCCATCACTCCCTTGTACCCGAAGAATCGGTCATCAAACAGTATTCCCCACTAAGACAGAAACGTAGCTGTGAATACAGCAGGCAAAGTCCCTGCCTTCAAGGAGTTTAAATCCTAAAGGAAAGATGGAAAATAGATGCAATAAATAAATAAGATCATTCATAAATTTATAAATTTAAAATCCAAAATTTTTTCACATCTCACCATTTCTGAGATCTGGAAGCACCTCACAATCTGCTAGTACATCTGAGTTTAATTGACAACAATTGTTTCCTTTCTTTTTGGTGCATAAATTAATGATGCATGTTACGATAGATGACAAATTAGATTCAATGAAAATAATATAAAATGTGGAAACACTATCACCTTTGTGGGTCTATTTTTAACATCTGTCATCATGGGAAAGATTCATGACTTGACTGTGTTCAAGATTAAATAGCTACAGTCGAATGACCTTGTCAGTGAAAAAGCATATAATATTTAGGATGAAAGGGAAACTCATTTCATATTTTTATAGACATTTTTACTTCCTTTTAGCCTAACTTCTTTTAGATGTTATGCTTCTTTCTAGCTTGTGCTAAATTTCCCCTAACTTTTCCTTGAAATCCTTACTTACATTATCTCTTCCACATATGTAAAAACAGCTGCCCTAACCAGAAGATAGTCTTTCCTTACAGTTTTGCTTTTTAATCCTTAAAAAGTTCCCTTTCATCTATGTGTTAATTAAAAAAATTTTTTTTCACCCCTTTTCTTCTTTGCCCTCATTTCTGTTAGGTGGAAGTCCCTCCAGACTTCCTGAGGACATAGCTCCTTTCCTCCCAGCCTGCATACAAGTCTTCTTACCTGTGTCTCACTGTGCTTTCCCTCCCTGCTACCTGTGTTTTCTGGGGCTGACAACTGATTTGGCAGTTCCAGAGCGCCTCTGTACTCCCTTAGAGTTTTGGATTTCCCTTTAACTTATGTGTCAGCACATACTGGGTCTTTGCATTTTCCTTCAAACATTTAAGTCACATTTTATTTTTGGCAACTAAAGTTGTGGTGAGGAGAATCCTTTTCCCTTCTCCTCACATTTCCATTTGGGAACCTCTCCTCCCAGGCATGAATGGTATTGAGGTAACCTGTCTGGACCCTCTTCCGTCCCTCCTCACCAAGGGAGAAGCAATGAGTTATCTGACTAGCAGTCTGGGAGAGAAAACTGAGCATGCTCAACTCTGCCCTACTGTCTTTTTTCTGGATCTCCAGGCAGAACGGGTACCTCTGGCCTGTTTTAGGGGAAGAGTATGGAAAAGGTTCCTCGTGTGCTGTGACCGGTGGTTAGAAAGGCCCAGCTGGGCACTGGGAATCCATGTGGGTGTCATCTCGGACTGCTTTTGCTAATCTAGCTTTACCAACACAGCTTATGTTTTTATCTCTGTACTTTATTTTTCAAATAGTTCAGAAACAGGGCAGATAAGAGGGGGTTTGGTTTTTGATCCCCAAACACTCCCTCCCATAGTGCCAAGTGATGTAAGAACACAAATGACATAAGAAGGCAGTAGGAAAAAAAACAGAGGTATTTAAAACCAGCTGCCTGACAGCAAAGTGGACGCTCATTTCTGGAGATGTCCAACCACAGGGAAGCGAAGGGTGAGGTAAAATTTATTATGCTGCTTTTATAGATGAGCAACTTTTCCATGTATTTTTTTTCATTTAATCCTTACAACTTGCTTTGGAGTTGGATGTCACTAGACTATTTTCACAGTTGACAACGCTGTGGTTCAAAGAACTGAGTCTTTAGATCCCATAGATGATAAGAGAAACAAGACTGCATTAGTCAGCTCAGGCTGCTATAACAAAACTACCACAGACTGAATGGCTTAAATAACAGAAGTTCATTTTCTCACAGTTTGGAGGCTACAAGTCTGATGTCAAGGTTCCAGCCAATTCAGTTTCTGGAAAGAGTTCTCTTCCTGACTTGGAAACAGCTGCCTCTCTGCTATGTCCTCATGTGACCCTTCTTCACACAAGATCTCTGGTATCTCTTCTTGTAAGGACTCTAATCCTGTTGGATCAAGTTCCCACTCTTATGAGCTCATTTAACTTTAATTGCTTCTTTGAAGGGCCCCATCTCCAAATACAACCACACTGGGTGTTAGGGCTTTAACATATGAATTTGGGGGAGACATAATGCATTCAATCCTCAACAAAAATTAAACCCAGATCTACCAGTTTCCAAAACTGAAGGAGAGGAGGAGATGACGTGAAAAAAAGCTAAGTAGAAATTCTAGAAATTAAAAGAAGACAACACACTAGGTGAGAATTTCAAGATGGAAAAGGAGGGAGAAATGGAATGGTTCAGATAAGCTGGAAGGTTCTATTTTATAACAGGAAAATCCGAAGTCCACTGTATCTCATTAAGGGAATTCACATTTTCCAGTTCTGGGGAACTCGAGTTGTTTCTGTCACATGGATTATGGGCAAAATGTTCATCTGCTGACATGCTCCCTGACCCATATTTATTTCAATTTTGCCTCATTCCCTTGACTGTCCCCTTTCTCTCCTCTAGTAATGCCTTTAAGTGTGCAGCAGCTTAGAGAGTCCTGTGACCCTTCAGCAGAAAGTCTCTGTTCATCCTGCAAGAGGGACTGCGGTTTTCCCTGGCAAGAATACCCAACATTCAATTACCAGGTAGAGGAGTTTCAAACTCCAAGAGGTCGTGCTCAGGTGCTTTCTGTGTGTGACTTCTTCAAATTGTCTTTTCCCATTTTTTAAAGCTGAATTTGCTGACAAGTAATGCTTGATCTCTCTCTTCCCTATTCCCTGTGAATTCAGTTTTACTCTAAGAATTTTACTTGTAAATTTCCTCATCTGAATGGTATTATTTTCATATTTGCATTTTCAAATTAAAATGAGAATAAAGTGAAGCTATTAAGAAAGGACACTGGAAGTACCAATTGAAAGAAATTCAAAAGCTCTTCATAAATGTCTTCTTGTCTGGGAAGGGAGTAAGCTTAAGAGATGATGCAGAGATAACAGTGCACAACTAAGCATCCATTACCAAATAGCTGTTGTGGGAGTAAATAAAATGGCTTAGAAATGGGACTGGGGAGTTTCCCACAGCCTGAACAAGCCCAGTGCCAGCCAAGTCCAGGTGTCCTCAGTCCCTCTTGATCAGATGTATGTGTGCTTTTAGTTATGGTTACTGCTTTCTGGTATGGGACTCTGATTTCTTGTAGATTATCCTCCAGAGCAAGTTTTATTTCAAACCTTTTCCCCTACATCCTTCTACTTTAGGTAGTGTGGACAGATCTGGAAACATTTGAAGAGAGTTTGAATTCCACCCATCCCTCCTTCCCCTGTACCAGATGCTGGCCAGGGTTTATAGACATCTACATAAATTCAAAAGATCTAAACATACTTCAGGGGATGGGTGTGTGGGGTGGGGTGGGGTGGGATGGGCGGTGGAGATCTAGAGTTATTCTAGAGCTTGAAAATGCAATCAGGGGGACATTACCCCTGAGCATTCTAGAAGATAAATATTTTATGAAGTATTTTTATGTACTATCCTTCTGGGAAATTTTTATTTAAAAGTCCCCATTTGGCCCCTACCTTACCAAAATGAGACATTCACTGATTGCCCTCAAATACAAATGTCTGGAGCTTCTCTAGCCAGAGTGAAATGGATGGAAGGGGTACCATTTATCCACTCAATCATTTAACATGTTTATGTTTCCAGGGAGGACAACACGCAAGAGCAGAGATTTCTTTGAAATCACACAAACCTGGATCCTAATTGCGTATTACACAGGCAGTACCATCTCTGAGTCTGGGGACTCAGGTTTTAGTTGTACTCATAGCATTATCTCAAAATAATCCTTTTACTTTTCTTTTCTTATTATCCATTCTTATGGATGGACAAAAATAAGACTCAAAAGAAAGCGGCCAGGGATGGTGTCCTGGAGGAGGGTAGAACTGAGCTGAGTTTTGACTGGTGAACAAAATAGCCAATAGTTATCAAGAGTGTTATGCACCGGAGTCCAAAGACAAAACCTAGGACAGCATGGTGGGGACATCAGATTGCATTTATCAGTGCAGAGGGCTTTTGTCGAAGGGGGGAGCTCAGCATTCATCATATGTAATAATTATACGGAGAGCTTGAGTTTCAATTTTAATAAGCATTCAGTTTCATTTTGGTACATGTGATCCAAGAACCATACTTCAAGAACAAATGATAATAATAGAAAACAAGTATAGAAATGGAGATTATGGAGACTTGAAAGTCAGGCTAAGGAGTCTGGGCTTCTTCACAAAGATAAAGAGATATCAATGAAATTATTTTTGAGCAGGAAAATGGCATGAGTCAGGCATGCATTTTAAACAGGGTAACTGTGGTGTGGTACCTCTGTTTCAGAGGCACTATTGCCTGAAATCTTCTGAGCACAAAGGGAGGATCTTAAGTTAGTATTTTCTCAGGTTTATGGTCAGATCTGGTGATTCTGTGGTTCTCTAAAAGCTTACATTTATGAAGTAAACCTAATTAAAAATAGTCTGAATAGATTTCCATGTTGTGAGAACTGCAGACAGGAGGCTTGATTAAAATGGTACAGAACTTCATAATTTTACATGTCTTCTCTTTACTTTCACATTTTTCTCTAATTGGAAGAGTTATTTGTCAGATATAGTCAGTAATGGTCTTTTTGAGCCATCTTGCTTGCATAGCCATTTCTGTGCAGAGATTGAAATTCATGCTCAAGAAAAGTATGCGGAATTATTGGATGTAACGATATTGTTTCCCCAGGCTCTCAGGAGTAGCAGCTCAGGACTTAAAGTATTCTGTTATAAAATGTCGTGAAGAAATAGATCCAGAAAATGATTTATGTTTATTGAGCAGTCAAAGGAAAATGACATAACATTATATTTTGCTTTTCGGTTTATAAAACTTAAAAGTGAAGGTACTTCAATTCTGACATAAGACCCTCAAATACATGACAACTGATTTATTCATAACACTTAGAAATCATTTTAACCCTAGTTAAACCACATAAAGACCCCACTGATCTCTCCTACATGATGCTCTTTATTAATTTGGACCTCGCTTCTCATTTCTTGATTTATTTGCTCTCTGTAATAAGTCCCAGAACAATGAGGCTGAGTTGTGTGCCTTGATCTTAAATTGATGATCGTTCTAGGTCAAAAGTCCATAGAAGAAAGAAATGCAACATTTGCTGATGAAATCACAGGAGTTGATAAAATCCATAAAGAGCAGCTGCTCTTTCAGTCAAGTCAAACCAAATTTCCTTAAGACTCACCCCCAATTTTTTATCCTGTGGGCTTGATGTTGGCCCAAATTTTCTGCTTTGGTGTGTATTTGGAAAGTTTCCTGTGTGAACTTAAGATTTCAGAGAGAAGAATTTAATGAGGTATTGATTACCTAGAAGAAATCTGTGATTTCTTCAGGAAATTCTTGACAGAAAGCAAAACCTTTGTTCCTTCATTACTTATTTATATGTCTCCTTATTTGACTTTCATTATCAAGTTAAAATATCTTTCTTTTTTTTTTTTTTGACCTTTCCACAAACCAGTAAAGACCATTCTGCTACCCAAGAAAGAGAGATCAAGGGTAAAGCCAGATGCACGGAAACAGAGCACACGCTCATGGAGCCTTTGTCTCTACAGAACGCACTTTTAAACATTCCAAAGACGGCATGATACAATCTCACAATACATTGTGCTCCATATTTTAGGATGACGTACCTTTCGCAGCTAAGAAAAGTAGTAGAACCTTCCACAGTAGTTGTCTGATCCAAAAATGATGAAAGTTGTACAATTTATAAAGATTTCTAGAGGAATGCCCAAGTGGAATAGTGAGATTTCACTCTCCTTAACTCTTCAACTTTTTTTTTACCCACAGAATTTAATGTAGTGTCAGTAAAAAAAAAAAAAAAAGAGGGGGGCATAGAATTATTATTTTTCCTTGAGAAAGAGCCCCTTAAGCCCACCTAATTTTAGAAATATAAAGTCATTCATTTGAGTGTCTAGAAAGCTCAGAGGTGGATCATATGATGTTTTCTGCCCCTTTTTTTTTCTTAGAAATGATTTAAACTTGTGGATATTTGCACCTGGGAATGCTTTTCCCACTAATCAGCCCGAAAAGACTATGAAGTTGGTATTACCAGTTTACTGGCAGATTGAACTGAAGGGGCATTTCACACATAATGTAGTGGTCTTCCTTGTTTCAAAACCTCCAAGCAGGGCTTGGGCACCGGCCAGCACATCTGCTATACATCCCTGGTATTTCATCACCAGCTAAATAGAGATACATTTTGAAATGCGAACATTTTTAGAATAATTTTTTTCATTTCTTCTTTAGAGAATTTTAAATTCTTTTCGTCACTTTATTTCCATACTGCCAGACAGGAGCATTCGCACAGTTTGAATTTTTAAAAATACTGCTTAAGTAAAATGTCAGGGTAAACATGTATGTTTTTGCACTTCATTTCATGCACTCTGAGACACTGGGAATTTTATGGAAAGCATTATTTTTAAAATCCCATATCAGAATTAAAATGTGCTCTGACGTCCAAAGTAAATCCTTTTGGTTATTTTCACATGACAGGTCGTCTTGAGGCTTATGTGAATTCCAAGGACTATCTCTTCTCCCTAGTGCTTAGCAGATTAAATGTGCATGCCACCAAAGTTTTGAGGAGGGTCTTTAAACAAAATGCTGAGATCCCTCCCACAAATCAATAGGACAAAGACAGACAACTGGTTGGAATAAATGGGCAGAAGACTTGAACAGATATTTCACAGATTTCCAAATGGCCAATGACAGTAAACATACGAAAAAGTGCTTACATTGGCCCATCAGAAAAAAATGTGAATTAAAACTATGGTGAAATCAGTGCACACTCACCAGGTCGGCTGAAACAAACAGTGCAAGTATTGCAATGATGTGGAGCCACGCAAACTCTCCCCTTGCTAGTGGGAAGATAAATGGAGAAAATGAGTTTATAAAACATTTGGCAGTTTTCTAAAGCTGAATATGTGCATTTCCTATAACCCAACAACTTACTGCCTTGGCATATGCCCGACAGAAATTACTACACATATTCACCAATAGGTACTAGAATATTCTAGGCATACTATTTGTAGCAGTCAAAAACTGGAAACTGTCCAAATGTTTGTCAACAATAGAATGAATAGATAAACTATGGTAGAGTCCTACAGAGAAATTCTATCAATAATTCTCAACTACATGCATGATATGAATGAACCTCATAAATGATGAACACTATCTGATTCCACTTACTTCAAGTACTGAAGTTGGAAAAGTTGTCTAGGGTACTAAAGTCAATGTAGCAGTTACCCTTGGAGAATCATGACCAAAGAGGAACACGGGAGAAATTGTGGGGTCCCAGTGGTATGCTATTTCTTATTCTAGGTGCTGCTTCAATAAGCTGCACTCTTAAATGATTTGTACTCTTTTTGTGAGTCTGTTACACTCCAATAAAAACTTTTCTTAAGTGTCCATACTGTTTTTCCCATCGAGTCTTGTTGTAAGGATTTAACCTGAAAAAAAACAAATTACAATAAAATGCAAATATAGAGCCTTCAAGGACATTCATCATGACATTAATTTAAATTGAAAAATTGAAAAAAACCCCTCAATGTCAGAAAGTAGGAAATTTGCTTAAAATTGTGGTACATCAAAAAATGAAACATTGTGAGCTATTTTCAAATATATTTGTGGGAAGGATTTATTATACATAAAAATATTTTGAAATATTGAATGAAAAGAGGTGATACGAGTTTGCACGGTTTGTGCCAGTGGGTGTCAGGCCCGCTGCCTTGTGTATTCCAGGAGTTCACAAAGGCAGTCCCTGAAACTATGATTGCACAATCAGCCTAATTGTGCATTACTACCCTTCTGGAAATTTACCAGACATTTTTGTTTATCTCTTTGGTGAGATTATGGGCATTTTTATTTTCTTCTTTGTAAATTTTCTGTACTTTCTGACTTCTAAAATGAAAATGTGCTCCTTCTTTTTTAAATAAAAAAGTTAAAACAGTACAAATCCCAGAACACTGGTTTCAATTGTTAATACAAGAAAGCTAAAAATCACAATTTTATTATTTATTATTGTTATCAATTATATTCATTGGTGTTTATCAAAAAGAGTGAAAGAGAATTTATTTTTTTAACCTCCTGGAACCTATAATCAAAGTCAACCTACCATAACATAATGGCTGCATGGACCTAAAGTAGAACTTTATAGAAAATGGACAATGAACGGAGAGACCTTGCCTGACAAGCACACTTTTAGAAACCTCTCTCCACATTCTTCAATGCCCATTGTAAGTTCCAAATACCTTTACAGAGGATTTTGGACCATGCCAGCCCAAGGGAGCTGCCTTCCCTTCTCCAAACTCCAGTCTCATTTTTCAATCAGTACAGCTTGTTCAATTAAATAAACTTGTTAGCAAATTCTACCTAAACTGCCTTCCAAATTAGATGGTAAACCTTTTAAGAACAGGAAAGGCCAAAGTACATTTTTACTTCTGAGTAATGTCTGCCCTCCCCCACTGCACCTGTCATGTTATGTTTTGCATTACAAATAAAATACTAGTGTTCAAAAAATGTAAAGTTCAGCGATGAATCACAGTGAAGGCTTCTATCAACGCTAAATGGTTGAGGAGGAGAGCTATAAACTCAATAGGAAGGAACAGACGCAAAGAGGTACTCAGGATCAGCTCTCACCACTTCTAAAAAAGTCAATGCTTATACAAAGCAGGACCGAAAACCAAGATCATCCATTTAATTAAACCATTTCAATGAGAGTCTAATTCTTCCCATGGGCAAGGAGGGCCATACATTTTTAGGAAGGTCTTGATAGCTTCTGGGACAGTCTGGGCAGCTCACGAAACCCCAAGTCCTACCACCCAGACTGCAGGTGGCAGAAATGAAGACAGTGGCTTCAGATAGTGTTCATCCATGGCAACTGGATTAGAGCTCTTCTTTCCATGCCGCTCTAGGCCCGATTAATTGCCAAGGGGTAGTCCTAAAGAAGATCAAAGCTAAATTAGCAAATGAAGCACGTCTTCAAGAATTAAGGTCTGGGTGAAGCTACTAGTACCAAACACTCTGAACATCCTGGTTAGCAGAGGCAGGAAACAAGATCAGAACCAAAGGTAGAGTCCCTCTGTCAAGTGAATTTCAGGAGAGGAGTTTCAGGAAAACAAAGGAGATGAGGTGTTCACTGGTCAGAACAATTATATACACAGTGGAAGCACCCTGTCAAGTTCCAGTACTGAAACTGAGCTCTAGGAGAGGTGGGGATGGGACAGAGGTAGTGGCAGTGGGGAGTCAGGACAGGAGCACCGCACGAGCAGTGCCACCAGATCACAAAGTCCCTGGGCCTTAAATACAAGGATCATTCGTTACCTTTGCTGCAGGATCCAGGCTCCAGCTCACCTGCTCTGTTTCTTTAAAGCTCCTGACCTTTCTTTACAACTAAGAGCTATCAATTTGCATGTGACATGTGAACTCAGACACTGTGGGAAATAAAGAGAACAGCAAGAAAAGATTTTTGAACTTTCACGGCTTAGGGTTACAATCTCACCACCTTCCTATGTTAAAAAAGGGAGAGAATTTCAGTGTGGTTTTGTGTATATGTCCTCACTGGAAAAACTGATAAACAAAGAACCTCGTGTGTTCTTTTTTTCTTTTGTGGCTGTTTCATTGATCAAAGTTTAGTTACTTTTCCACTAAAAATAAAGCCAGCTGTCCTTAAAGTCTTTATCATTTGCAGTTCCGCAAGTGACCCACAGTGAACTAATGAGTGAGTACAGATGGAGAACTGGAAGAGAGGGGCTGTGCGTTATAAAAGTGTCTTCTGGACTTTAGCCTGAAGCTACAATAAAATGTTAATGAAAAATGCATTAGAAAAAACAGTCAGGGACAACAATAATTAACCACATGAAACACCGCTGATTTAACACAATGTTCCCCTCCCCCTCATTACACCTGCACAGGAAAGCAGGTCAGATGGAAAAGATCTCACGTCGCTGCCTGAAGGCAAGGCTCCAGGGCAAACCACAGAGGGCAAAGAATTCCAGGAGACAGGATGCAACATCTGCCCAGAGTCTGATTTGGAGAGGTTATAGGAAACATCCCACTGGATCCTGTCCTCAAATCCATGTTCAAATGCCTTTCACAAGACGTGTTCTGAGGATGGCTAGAGCAACGTAGTCTCTGCTGAAGGTGTGGTGTAGACGGTTTCCTTGTTAGTAAATTTGACCAAAATAATAGGGGTCAGTTCATAATTAATCTGTTTTTTCCATAAATATGCATTTCTGTGTTTATGCTCTATCTACCACATACTGCATGCCATCTAATTTGTCTTATCTTGAAAAACTGATTTTTGAAATAGTCTCATTTGAAGTTAAGGAATGAAATGTTTTTGTAGTGCAGAAGAGAGAAGTAAGAAGCTTTTTCAAAGGAGCTCAACGCCCTGTTCTGTCATATCCACGGGCCTTGAATTCCACAGAACTCTTCAGACAGCAGAGTGACATTTGTTTTCCTAACCGCAAGAGCAGACATCCTAAAGACGAAAAACTGTCCCCGGGGACGCAAAGTACTGGTAAAGCAAATGGCAACATGCATGATGCAAAAAACAGGTTAAATTTAGTGATGGATGAACATCAAACGATTTCTAGCTCTGTTTCAATTTAGATACTTATTCAAAGCATGTCGAAATGATATAAACCTCGTGAGCCTACATAATTGAGCTTAAAAAATTTTTTCTTGAGCAGTTTTTCCTCACGGCACCCCCTCCGCCCACCTCTCTCTTTCTTCTCCCCTTCCCCTTTGCTTCTTTGTATAGAATCTGGAATGTAAAAGTCAAGGACTACACAAATATGAAAACAAACATTGCAAAGTTTATAAATATGGTTCTGCTTGTTAGACTAACATGGAATTCCATTTTCGTTCACTCTCCCTACACGATCATATGAAACCTGTTTCTCCTCATGTCACACAGGATGGGGGGCCTATATGCAAAAAACATGCCCACCATCTTCAAAAGATACTTTATGGATAATGGGGACCTATGTTGCCATCTTGGACATAACAGTTCCTTCCTTTCAATTTTTTCAGTTTAATTATTTTATTTTTCAAGTACTTCAGTAATGTATGTGAGAATACATGTATTTGTCCCTGTTAAAAGGAATGCAAAGGACAGAAAGTGAAATGAAGAGGCATCCCTGAGATCCCAGATTTGCCTCTTAGTATCTTTAAAGTGTTCCATTCAGTAATTTTGGAAGAATATTAAGCATCTGAGAAGCTTGAAGTTAAAATGAGAAAGTAGAGCCGTCACGATTGAAGGTTCTGAAGAAATCTGTCATGCCAAATTTAAATATAAAGAGAAAAGGAAAGACTGAGGGGCTCAAGACCTGTCCTAGAATCATAGTCACCAGGAGACAGACAAAAGCCTCAGAGCTTTGAGAGTTCTAAGCCTGAGCTTCCGTTCAGTTCCTGACGCCAAGGTTTTGACATGAGCTATATGAAATCTCTACTCGATAACATTTCACTTACCAAAAATACTACTTATCAAAACCAGACTCAGAAAAAGAAGGACAAAAGGAGAATAAAAGACAAAAAAACAAGCCCAAACAATCTAAAGCAAGGACTCTAATATCATGTACTTTTCTTAAAAAATAACCCCTGAAGTCTTTCTAAAATTATTTACCCTTACTTTGTGTAGAAGGCTAGCAACATAAATAATATGGTTTGCCAGCCCATAATAAATTTTAAAAGGAAGAAGGGTCCACTAGACAAAAACAACCTCTAAAAGGCATTTATTTTTGAATGCACATCATTGACTCCCAGCGCAAAATTGAGGCTCAGATGTGTGTTATATAAATTAGATGATGTTACCACTGGTATTTAGCAGAATCCCAAGATTTTCATTGTGCAAAAATATGCCACAGGATGAACAAGGAGCCCGTACGTAACTGGAGATTGGGCATATACAGCCATTTTAAACAGAACAAGAGAAGGAGAGCCATAGAATTCAAGTTACCTGGGACCCTTGAATGAAAAATCCTCGTTGTTTTAAAAGGAGTTCAGAAAGGGGACATGATGTGTAGATAAGAAGCAGTTGTTCTGAGGTAGATCACGAGAGCTGAACCTCAGCCCCTCAGATTCCATCCCTGAACGGTCACAGTCAGAAGTCCCAGCAGCTCTGCCATAGGAACACCAAGAGAGGGATGCCAGGTATTTAAAGCAGCAGCAGTGGGAAGAGCATTTTGAGATTTATTTTATTTATTGTGTACCTAAAATACTCCAGGAGAGCAGGGAATTTTGTCTACTTGATTTCCTGAGGAACTGCAAGGGCAGAGAAGACTTCCTGGCCAATAGCAGGCGTTTAATAAATAGTGATGATTTTCATGGATACCTCAATCAATAAACCTGTGGTGGAAGTGTAGACAATGAGTAGAGCCCCAGCAGATAATCAGAATGAGAAAAAGTAAGAGCAACTGGAGCAGAGGGATGTCAGAAGCCCAGAAGGGTGTGAATGATAGGTAAGACATTTATTTCCCTCTTAGAGAAAGAACTGAGATCCTGTCACCTGGCAAGTGGGTCTATCGATTCAGCCAGCATGGACACAAATGGTCAGGGTAACCTTATTTAAGATCCACTAACCTGTGGGATCCAGGGGATGTTGAGGTTGTAAGTACAAAGAGACCTAAAAGACACTAAGAGCACATGAGAACTAAATGCAATGTGATATCCTGGATTGGCTCCTAGAACAGAAAAAGGATATTAGTGGAAAAACTGGTGAAATCCAAATAAAGCATGTAGTTTAGTTAATAGTCTATACCAATGCTAGTTTGGTACACTAATATATATATATATATATCACAGTTACCTAAGATGTTAACATTAGAGGGAGCCAGGTGAAGGGAACATGAGACCTCTCTCTACTATCTGCCACTTTTCTGTAAACCTAGAATTATTCCAAAATGAAATAATACCAAGAAAAAGATAAAAATAAATTCCAGGAACCAGGATAAAAAATAAAAATCATTCAAGTAGGAAAGAAAAAGTGAATCAGACTCAACTGTAGCACAGGACCACTGAGGCGGGGAAAGCTCAGGTAGACTCAGCCTTTGTCTTCCTGTTGCCAAATAGTCCATCACTGCCTTGAGCAACGGGTGGGACAGGTTAGGGAGCGGGTGATAAGGTCCTGTGCATACAAAGCTGAGAGATCAACATCCCGTGGGTCTTAAACTAAAATGTTCTATTACCCAGCTCATTTGTCACTCAAAAGAATGGTAAAGTGAAAGGATCACACAATTTAGATAAGAAAAGTGGGTTCAAATCCTCTCAATTAACTACTTGTCAAGTCAGACCTACTGAAACAGTTTCCCCATCTGCAGAAATAAAGATAACAATAATATCTGTTTTATGCATTTCTGAAGTTTTGACGATCCTTAAGAGAGGGTATGTAACTCAAGGGACTTCACAAAAGACACTAAATGTGGTCCTACAGGGCCTTCTGCATTCTCTAAAAGGATGAAATTATAAACCTGCATACTTTTAATAATTAATATATTCTAGTGACTGGCATATGAAGGGATTATGGGAAACTTTCCCATAATAAGAGTATTTAACTAATGACAGTCTTCTTCCTCCATGATGCCTGGAAACAGAGCTTTCTATGGTCAATTTCAAGTAGATTAGAAAAGCATGCAGTCCAAGTAAATTCAGTTTATTTCCTGGGATTTTGTCATTTCAATACACAACAGGCAAAATAAAAAATACTCTTCCTCACTGTTAACATGTAGGGACTGGTGAATGCTCTCCCAGTATCTTTTCAGTTTAAAAGATTTTAAGATACCTACATTCTTCCAAAGAAGTGATAAATCAAGGCAACACTTTGTAAGATTACAGTTGGGATATAGGGAAAGAAATTTATACTATCTATAAGCTTACTGTAGTTTTCAACACATCACATGACAAAAATAATCTTTATAGTGGACATTTTAACTATGAATACACCCTGAAGAGATCCTAAATCTGGTGATCTCTCTAACTGTAAATGGCAGTTTCCTGCACAGATTCTTCGGGATCTCTCATCCGCCGTGATCAACCACCAGCCGCCAATAAACTAGCCAACCAGTGAACCATAATAAAAAGTGTTGCTGTGTTTGTTCTTGTCTCGGATATTATAACTGAACTCAGTGCATTAAAGAATTCCATTCATGGGACTGAGTTCTTGTATTCCTCCATATCCAGGCCTCAACATTACGGTGAAAATAAACTTCATTAACTGTTTACAGGCGTATAAATTTGCCTGACTCCAAATAGGCAAAAATCAAAGGAATCAGCTCATTTTTTCCAACTTGAAGCACTTCATAGGAAAGAAACGTATAAATGTAGTCCAAATAAATCTGTTCTCTATCAGTCCAGAATAATTACCCGGGCCCATCTCAAACCCAGTTTGATTGACCAATGCTTTTACTTCTGTGATATTTACATAAACTATCATAGTCATCACTCAGGGTTTGGCTTGAGAGCTGTCACAAGAATGATAATAATTTTAAAAAGGTATAAACTTTATGTTAACTCCCACCTTCACCAGCCCTAGAGTGCTACAAGGAAACTTCAGTATATATTACTACATGTTGCCTTCTGTATTGTGGTTTAAGAACCCATTAAAAGGTGAAAGAGTTCTCCTCTCTCTTTTCACTATCTCAGAGGTATGTTCCCCTGAAAACAGACATAGCTTCTGCCACATTTTGGCGTGATATAAATAAAAGTGCTTGGTATGACATTGCCAATCCACCAACCCTGCTGTTTTAATTCATACAAATTGACAAATTTGAGTAGGTATAATCCTACCTAAGTCTGATGTATTTTGTGATTCATATTTTTCAGATTTTGGAGAGGTAATAAGGCTAATATATTGAATACCATATAGCACCCCCAGGGAAAAATGAGGAAACACCCAATCAGACATAAGATTATGTCAGTGAAACATGGATATTTACACTCAGGGGGATGAACAATGATTATTAATAGCCCCATGTCAATTCAGGACAAATTTAGTCCTCAAATGAATTATGAAAAAAAATTCATTTCAAGAACCTCTTGGATTTGGGAGCTGAGGCTAATGGACTGTAGAGCTGTGGTGGAAATAGCATTTCGGTGTGAGAAGGGAACAAGGAAAGAAAATACACAGTACTGTATTGACCTTCTATCTCATAAAGGAATAATCTCTCTGTTTCCAATAGTTAAAAGGATCTTTTGAGGGTTGAGCCTCTCTAATTGAGACCTCACTGTTCCACCTTCAAAAGGATCCTTGTAAGCAGATAACATGTGTATGTGTTTCCAGTGTAGACTCTACAGTAATTTACTGCTTCCAAACTCCATCCAGTTTCTTTTATAATGTTCACAGTTTCAGAAGACAGTCCTGCTTAGGTCTGAAATAGCAGCCCACCTGGCTCCATTTATCCCCCTTTTATATTGAGGACAGTGTAACCCCAAACCTTTATCTTTAACCTTTAAACATTTCACACAAACCATTTGGGAAATGTATTGTTGTCTTAAAAAGACTTGTCTTTTTCACTCAGCATACCCCCCTACGAAAACCAGCTCAGTACCTGTCGGCCATCTGGTCTCTGTGTATATACCAGGCCAAAATTTCCAGATATCCTCCTTGGAATATGCTCTGTAGAAGACAAATATGATTAGGTAAAAAATAATGCTGGAAGACTTACAAGCCATTATTCTGAGAGCAAATGACATTTTCTTTAATAAGTGTTCCCAGTCTAAATAAGCTTTGAACTTCAGATCTGCCTGGGTACTGGGGTTTGTTTGAAATAATCATGTAACCAACATGACGACACCTTGGCTGAGACCCAGATATTTTTAATCAGCGAAGCTGTAGTGTGTGAAGCAGATTCAAATGGCCCTTCCTTTCCCATGTCAGAAATTTGTGGGAGCCTAACTTAGTGATTATAGTATGGAGCAAACAAAATTAAACCAAGCTTTATTGTGTTGTAACAGCCAGCGTCTATCAGTAACTTAAAATCTAACAGTATCTTGTAATAATAAATACCAAAAAGATTTATTTTTGAAAAAATAAAGGGTATTATGTTGGTGACAGCATACATGGTGAGCGCTCAGGGGACTGAGCATGTCACGTCAGTTGATTGATGATTGCCCTTTCCTTTAGATCACTATTTGTCAACTCTACCTGCACATTAGAATAATCTGAAAAGCTTTTTAAAAATACCAGTGCCCCACTCCATAGCAGAAATTAAACCAGAAGCTCTAGGAGTGGGTTTCAGACATGTGTATTTTTAAAGCTCTCGAGGTAGTTCAAATCTGCAGCTAGGTTTGATAAGGACTGCTCTGAGCCGTTCCTTCCTTCATTCAATCATGCATCAAGTATATATTGAGTACCAACTATGTCCTGGGATGATTCTAAACATGGGGGATTCGGGAAAAAATGTCCTAGTGGCTGGAGGAGAGTCATCAAAGGTCACAGTGGATATGGGACAGAGTACAGGAGCCGGGTCGTGCAGAACCTTGAGGAACTTTGGATTTTTTTCTAAGTGCAATGGAAAGCCATGGTAAGGAGGTTGGTTTGGGGGGGTGGGCGGTAAACAGAGGGAGGACATGATCTGGTTTCTATTTTTAAAAGAACAGTTTGGCTGCCCCTTGGAGAATATCATTGAAATTAAATCAAGCCCAAGGACAAAACAAACCACAAGTTTGGGAGCAAGACAATGGAAAGTATTGGACACTTGCTTTTATTATTGCTTTTGTCTCAGCCCAGCAGAGGTGTATT
>JAVSCE010006880.1:0-13650 GCA_032199065.1 Smutsia gigantea | reverse complement strand
TTATGCTCAGTGAAATAAGCCAAGCCGAAAAAGACAAGTATCAAAATGATTTCACTCATATGTGGAGTATAAGAACAAAGAAAAAAACTGAAGGAACAAAACAGCAGCAGACTCACAGAACCCAAGAACGGACTAATAGTTACCAAAGGGAAAGGGACTGGGGAGGATGGGTGGGAAGGGAGGGACAAGGGGGGAAAAGGGACATTACAATTAGCAGATATAATGTAGTGGGGAGCACGGGGAGGGCTTTACAACACAGAGAAGACAAGTAGTGATTCTATAGCATCTCACTACGCTGATGGACAGTGACTGTAATGGGGTTGGTGGGGGGGACCTGATGAAGGGGTAGTGCAATCACCATAATATTTCTCATTTAATTGTAGATTAATGATACAAAAACAAAACTGTATCTCTAAGGCTCACCCTCCTGACTCCCCTCAGGGCACCTTCCTCAATTAGCTCATTTCCTGACCCTGACCCCTGACAATTTGGTTATAGGACACCTACTGTAGGTCTCTCCCAAAGAGCAAGTCTTACCTATTTTCCCTGCCTGATCTCCTACGAGTCTTATACACAACTTCAGCTCCAGCCAGACTCCCCTGCCTATTACCAGACACTTTCATTCCTGTACCTGGCATCATTCTGCCGTTTCTCTCTCTTCCCATTACCTACACCATGAGTGCCTTCTCTCTGCTTATCTACTGCACTCATTTTTCAGGTCTCTGATCAGATACAACCTCATGTATAGTACCTATCCTTCATATTGGAACCACAGAGATTGTTACCATTTCAGAGAATCGGAGCCTGCAGAGCATATTTCTGTGGTTCTAAGATGTGCCATTGCCTTTAAAAACATCTTTTCAGAAAATAAAATGAAATGCTGAAACATTACATCGAATGTACAAAGCAACCGTAAGACAGCCTTCATTTCCAGAAGCATTAAAATGCCAAAAGAAATACATGGGTCTCAGTCTTGAAACAATATAGTGGCCTATACCATCTTATCCAACATTGTTTATAGATTGGCATGAACTATCCTCTGTCTCCTGTCAGCATGTCTTGTCTTCCCAGCGAAGTGGTCCATTCATTGAAGGAAAGGGCTTCTTGCTTTTTCTTGTTCCTTTTTGTTTTTTTCATCCTCCCTCCAGATTCCATCCATATTCCTTCAGCCTCCTTGGCTCTGAGCACAAAGCATAGTATGTCCTCAGAAAATCCTCAGGGAATTGGACTGATTGAATCTAGTCAGCTTGAATCATCTGTCTCCTGTTGAGCCAAAACCAGTATGAAATCTTTTTCTCTCAAGACAGAGATTTAAGACCATCTTAGATCTATTTCCTCTTTTATTTTTAACACTGTTTATGCTAGTGTATTTGCTATGCTTCTCATTACTTTGGCTTTGTATTCATATCCTCCTGCACAGTCAGGTAACAACCAAGAAGGGCCTTGCAGGGAGCATTGTGAATGAGCTGTCACTGTAACTCTTCCCTTTCTCTCCCTATAGATGCTCCTCCAGCCCCACGATGGCCGGGCCCTTGCAGGTGCATTGTCAATGGGCCTCCTGAGGTTTCCTTCCTGTCAAGTAGTGCCAGCATCATAGCGCTTTGCCTTCGACTCCAAGCCATTAATGGAGAATATATTCATTAGAAATGGAACATATGTTCATTAAAATCAATTCATATGAAAAAAATACAGCACTCTTCAGCAGGGAGGAGATTAAGGAGACTTGCAACCTGAGAAATAATTGACTTGTTGAAACCTCCTCCAACCAAAGGATCAGCCCTTTCTTAAAAGCTCTAAAGAGTAATTAATATGGTGTTCTTGACAAAAGTGCTTATTAGTACTGGCTTATGGATCCATAGTATTCATCAAAGTCTTTCCGAGGCTCTGTCTGGCAAAAACATTTGGTTATTGGTGTTGTGTAGTCCATGTTTGGTGCCAGTGTAGCTGTTGGGTCCATTAACTGGGAATGTAAAGGCAGGGTGCTATATATTCTCTGGGTATTTCAGTCAAGTTGCCTTTCTTGCTTCTTATAAAATACCATGTTCTTGACTGAGCTCATTGGCAAAGGAGGAAGAGTAGTAAGTGTGCAGGAGACAGATCATGTTCTGTACACTGGCAACTGTCAAGGAGACAAGAGCCAGTGAGCTCAGATCAGTGAAAAAGGCAGAGACAAGGTAAAGGGTTAACTTTCATCACCTGCTGGAGACAATGTACTGCTGAAGTATCTTTCAGGAATTCCTAAGTGTCAGTAAATGCGGGTGAGGATGACAGCAGGCTAGAGGAGGTAAGTAGGGATGAAGATGTGTATCCAAAAAGAAAAACTGCATGGAGAAACTGAGAAAGAACACTTGTGCAGGGGGCCGTGTGGGGCATGGTTCTCTTTTATTCAGGTTAACTGTAGCCTGTGCTTGAAAGTGGTGTTTCCTAAAAAGGCAATATAGCACCATGTTTACCAATAGAGGCCTGGGAGTCAGGCTGCCAGCTTCTACCACTTACTAGCTGGATTACCTGAGTCTGTGCCTTGGTTTCTTTATCTGTAAAATGATATACAAAAGTACCTACCTCTTGAGGTTGTGTGAAGATTAAATGAGTTGATGTATGGGAAGTGTTACGAACAGGGCCCAATGCACAGTGACTACTACATAAGTCGTTTTGATTATGTGTTTTTGGTTTAGGATGACTTTCTGAGTCCATTCCCCTTCTGCTGCAGCTGTTCTTCCTCTGTGTTAGGCTTGGCAGGCATTCCCTATTTTGTTCTTGATTTCTTTTGTTAAAAGGTAAACACACTGAAAGCCTCTATCTTTGTGTATCTGACAGGAAATAATGAGGTAAGACAAAAACTTCCTTAGAGCAAAAGATATATCACAGACCACAAGTTTGCAGGTGCGATAGTTCTGACTGGCTAGAGCCAAATCCCGTGTCCACTTAGAGTCACAGATCATTATAGTCAGTGATAAAAAGGGCAAATTTCCATCTATGTTTCAGATGTACATCTAACAAGATGTATCTTTCAGTGACATCTTTGGAGCCCTGTTAGGTTTCTTAAGTCTTTCATATCACTAGGGGAAGGAAAAATAGAGAAGTTAAAGCAAGACAGGACAATGGCACAGCAAGGTGTGTTAATAGAATGTGGGTAAGTTTCCTTCTTGGGAGTAAGGTTCCTCATTCTTAACTTGCTTCATCTGTTGCTTTTTCCTGACCTCTGCAGGCACAAAGCTGAAGATTCTGACCCTGAATTCAAGGGCTTCTATTTTTCTTTTCTTTTTTTTTGCAGAAATAATCTCATATTTATATCACTGACACTTTCAGAAGACTGGTTTGTTTTTTAAAGAAATGTTTATTGCATTTCTGCTGTGTGTCACTATTTCTTTTGATCTTTATATCAAGTTCTGAGGGGCTGGTATTATCCTTGTTTTACAGGGAAACTGAGTTTAAGGGATGTTTTGATGTATCCGAGATCACGTAGTGCTTTATTGTTGTGGTGGCATTTCCCGAAATGGGAATCCCTTTTTTGCTACTATTTTTATAGGAGAAAATGCATACTCAATGGTAAAATGCATGAGAAGATACAAAAATGCCTAAAGAAATTAAAAATAAAAGTCAACATTTTGGTTATATAGCTGTCCAAGACTGTTTCCCTTTATCTATATATCTAGTTCTTTATCACTTTATTTGTATTTGGGTAATGCCCAAGGTATCAGTCCACATCTAATCAGGGCTGATCTGACTGTCACAAGTATTGCAGAAAGGTTCACTTATTTGCCAATAGGCCCATTTCTGCTTGTGCATCTATCTTGCATGCTGAGCAGAAGATTTTTCAAGAGCTGGAATTGTTCTAAAAGGCCAGATACCAGTTCACCCTGAATGACATCAATTGCCCCCACTCTGTGTAGACTCTGCTTCTCTTCCACACTTCCTCTCATAGCCTGCTCTTCCAAGTCCTCTGAAAGGTACCCTGAGCAGACCAGGAGGAAAGAAAGGGTTCCACGTTGAGCATAAGGCACAAAATCTCTGGTGGCCAGAATGTCAGTTTAGCCATCCTCAAGGTCAGTGCTTTCCAAATACTTGCACTGCAACCATGGCATAAGCAGAAAATATTTCTATGGAACCCTGGTGTAAAAAGATGGGAGTTGTAGTACCCAGGGACAATCAACACTGGGACGGTGAGGCTGAGGGATCAATAATCTATTAGCAAACCTGTAACTCACTTGCAGTACCCTGAGTGCTGGGGCAGCCTGATTAGGAAGCACTGCTGGTTAACAGCATTCTTCATATAGGCCCTCTTCATATAGCTTTCCTCTTTGTGTCTCTTTTGACCTCTCCTGGTTCCAACTTCCACATGGCTTCTAGCAGATAGTCTATCAGACAAGGATTGGCCTACAGACTATAATTAGATTGCTGGTGACAATGTTTTGGCTCCAAGAAAGAAGAGTGGGTAGGTAACAGGTGCTCTCAGAACATGAAGTGGGCCTGTGAAGTCCCTGCTGCCCCTTTGGAAATGTTAGGCAGTTGCATTTAGGATCTAGAAAAGTACCTCATCCTAAAATAATTTTTAAAAATCTATTGTTTTTCTGATGTTTTACTTTTAGCAACAAGTGATGATGAGGGGTTATAGAGGACCAGAAAGGCTGTCTAGTGTGGTTGTAAAGAGTATGGTGCTCCAGTCTTTTCAAGTGGGGTTCTAATCCTGGCTCTGCCACTAGCCAGCTGTGTGACCTTGGGGAAGTGACTTGGCCTCTCTAAGCCTCACTTTTCTTTCTCATCTCTAAAATGGAGACAGTATAAGCAATTATGGTTGTGTGATTTCTGAGCTGTAGGGGAATGAGCAGCTTGCTCTTGAGGGAGTTGGAGGGGAAGCAGGGGGCTGTGCTAGAGCCAGATTTCAGTTAAGCAAAAAAGTGTTACATGAAGAATGAGCGCATCAGAGTTTGCTTATCTTGAAATGGTGGTTCCAGAGAGCATAGTGGAGAAGGTTGGAAGGATGACATAGGGAAAGGAAGTACAGCGCAGTCCTAGGAGTGAGAAGGGGTTGGAACTTAAATGGAGGCATTTACATATTTTGATACTTTCTCTATTTTGCCTTTATTATAGGTAGTTGGGTATTATGTTTTTTCTTCCTTACTAAAATCATAATGGTTTAAGTCCTTTTTGTAATTCCACAGGGCCATGCACTAAGACTTCAATAAAAACTTGAGTGATAAAATATATTCTCTTATTGATGGTAATCTAATGTTTTAAAGTCATCCCGAAGATACAACCTTGTCAAAGGAAAACATTAAAATATTTATATAGATTATACTCATGGGTGTCCCTTATTCCTGTTTCTTAATAGTACCATATCCTGCGAAGATCTCTCAGAGCATTGGTCAGGAGTGATTTCCACCTTCCCAAAACCATGCCTTCTCAGCCTTTCTGTGGTTCAGTGATCTACCTTTAATTAGAGATTCCAGCAACTGGGGCCTAGGGTAGAAGCTAGGCTCAGCAGTCTGATGTTGCCGGAGACTCCGGGGAATCCTCATGCATTACTGGGTATGCCACTGGCCAGGCACCAGACCTCTGACACAGGTTGTATGTTTTAGCTGACAGGTACACCACTTCTACTTGCTAGAGACCATTCAGGCTCGTATTTCTCTAACTGTTGATTCAATATGGATAGTAAATATTTTAGGCTCTGTGAGCCAAGGAGTCTCTGTCCCAACTAATTAATTCTGTCTTTATAGTGCAAAAGCAGCCATAGACCATATATAAACAAATGGAAATGGCTAACTTTGTTTACAACAACAGGCAGCAGACCAAATTTGGCCTGTGGGGCTATAGTTTGCAAACTCCCGGTCTAGAACATTCTATGTGTTTGTTGATTTAGTAGCCCTAATATGGCTACTTGATAATACAGGTTTGTCATTTTTAGTAGAGTCAGAGGCAGGGAATTCACTTAGTGTGTCTTGAATGCCTGACCATAATGCCTTTTCATGCTTGAGCACACCTCTGCCACTGTCTTCCTTATGGAGTTCTACTGAATTCTTGGTAGTTTCTTCTCCTTGATGCATTTTCAGAAATTCTGATTAGTGACTTTTGAGTCCCTGGGGAAATGGCCATCAAATTCCTCTTTGTCCACCTAATCTCAACTTGGCACCTGATGTTGTTCTTCTTTGCCCTCATGCCTTTCTATTATCTGAAAGATGTCCTTCCCCTTGCAATGTCCTTTTTGATTTTGCTGTTTAGCTAACCTCCCATTGGCTGCACTATGCAGTACAGACGAACCAGGATGTGCAGTCAGAAAAAAAAGAGGGTTTGTTTTGTTTTGTTTTGTTTTTTGTTTTTGTGAGCCGTGAGTAGCTTTCTCCTACTGAGCTTGGCCAACGCTTGGCCTCCTGATTAGATCTTCTCATATTGTACCAAAAAGCTATCTGTAAAATGCAGTGTGGGATACTAGATGGGACCTTGAAACAGTAAAAAGAGATTACTGGAAAAACTGGTGAAACCCAGTCATTTAGTTAATAGGAATGTGCCAATGTTAATTTCTTACTTTTGCTGAATGTACCATAGTTACATAAGATGTTAACATTAGGGCAAACTGAGTGAAGTGTATATGAGAACTCTCTGTACTGTCTCTGCAAGTTTTCTGTGAATTTAAAATTATTCCAAAATACATAGTTTTTGTCTTTTAGACCTGTCTGTTTAACTGAACGCCCACCCTCACCCCTCCCACTTCATCGCTGGGTACCACGGCAGTCTCACCTGTGATAGCATATGCAAAGTGCAGCTCCCTTGCCCCGACCCCAACTCCCACATTGCTCCCCCAGAATGCCTTAACAAGGCCAACGGCACTTCCAAGGTAGAGAGGAATGCTATTCTCATCATATTTCTCTCCTCTGACTATACAGTTTTTAGAAAATAGATCCTTAACACACAGGAGCAGAGAGTGTGAAGAGTCTCTCTAGTTGTCAATAGTAGGAAGAGTCCTCTTGGGTTCTTGGCCTACTGGACAGAAGCTAAAACAGTTAGTTGGCAAAGACAAGAAGTGGTTGGTTGGATTGATCCCTCCTTTAGCAATAGATTCCCAGTATTCAATGTTTTCTAAACTCTTTTTCAAGCATGACCTACCCAATGTGCTGGTGGAAGAGGGGGCCAGATGAAGTGACTTGATAGGAGGGTAAAAAGGTCCCCAGCTTCTGTTGCCCCCTAATTCATGTGGGGGCAACACAGTTCTTCACTCCTGTGAGTTAGGCCTAGGGCATTATAGGGTTCCCTATTAAAATGCAAATATTGCCTAGAAGGGGAAATTAGTGAAGTAAGGCTAAACAGAGCTTGAATGAAGCGTGAGGACCTAGACAGGGGCTGAGCTGACTCGTTATGTTACTGCTTCATATGTTTAGGTCAAAACCATTTTAAACACTTGCATATGTAGTAACATTAACAAATAGCTTTAAGGAGAAGTGAATAAATGAGTAGTTTTGTGGGTGGGCTGTTTTGTATGCAGAAAATGATTTGATTTAGCTCTTTTCTTCCCTGAGATAGAGGTGTGTCTAGTTCACCAATCAGAATCCAGGTGATATACGTGAAGTAAGGCAAGCAAAGGAATGATGCCCTAAGAACAGGAAGATGAAGTTGATGCTGCAGACCTGTGACGTGGATATTGAGGCCCAAAAAGGCAGCAAAGGCAAGAAGGGACAGGCAGATATCATTCATTCATTAGTTTTAATAAACCTAGTCTGGGACAGCATTTACTCTCTATTTTGGCTTATCCATTGTTGGAAGTGGCAGACTTTGGTCCACAGGTATTGATCAAAATCCAGGAGTCTAAAGAACAGGGGCATATCTTGCCTCTGATTGAAGGTGGCATGGAGTGTTATATATGGTCTCTAAAATGTCTTGACAATGGGGAACATTACTTTATATGCCTTGTGGCTTGCATTTCGGCAATTTTGCATGCCACACAAACCCCTTTCCCTTTACTGATAGTGTCTTGCCAGTGGGTTTCAGCCAGGGGAAGTTCACTATGGATTCAGTGTGACCAAAGAAATGACAGTAGAACTGTCTTAGGGTGAAAAGGTTATACCCAACTTTATTTCCACAGTGGCAGGTCAATCACTAAAATCCCATCCACTCAGAGTGAGTCTGCATGCTGGTCTCTGCCTCTGGGCCTCTCGGCCCACACAGCTGTCCTCTGGACCTCTGTCTTCGGTGCTGCCACCACTCCAGCCTCTGCTCTGCTCTTCTGCAGCCTTGCAGCCATGCCACCCTGTCACCCAGAGCACTGGGCGGAGCTCTTTATATAGAGCCAATAACAACACATTGCCCACATGTGTTCAGTGAGCTAGCCAACCAGGGCCAGGTGAGAATCCTGGCCACAGGAACTTTCCATAGATAGTCTAAACCTGAACTACAGGGGAGGGTTGGAGGAAAGCCAGAAGGGGAGGAAATTCCAAAGCAAAGTGAAAAATCTTAAAATTGGCATTGAAGTCCCAGGCCTAGAGGCTTAACGTCTAAACACTGTTCTTAAAGGCCAAAGGGATATGACAATCCCTAGCACAGCACTTAATATAAGATCCATGCTTAGTAGATATTTGAATGAATAAATGAATTGAACAAATGCCACAACAAAAGGAGCAACTAGAAGCAAAAAGGAAATAAAATATGGCTTCTCATGATATGGGATAGACTTCTCCAAACATAAATTCCCACTGTGGATTTTTCATCTTTTGAAATAGGGCCATTTACAAGTAGTTGATTAATCCTCTTTTTTTCCCCTGAAAAACCACTCCATGCTTATTAAATGAGGTCAGGTCATTTCTCTTACTTAAATAACTAGTTACTGTACCTTATGGACTTGTACGTCAAAGCAATGTGATCTCATCCATATACTTTCAGGACCTTGGTCTTCCTAGACCTAAGAAAAATCTCTTTAAATCACATCATTCTCTTTAAAGATGAGAGGAAAACTTCCCCCTCCCCATCCACTTTTTCAATTATCTGATTCAGATGCTTCAGGATATAATACTAAGTCTGTAGCTGTTATCTTTCTTCATTTAAGAGATGGCTGCTCGAATTATAACCTTACCCATGATACCTGAGCTGCTCACACACTTCAAAACTCTATCATTTTAAAATTTGATTAGAGAAACGTATTCAGTTCAAGCTGCAGAACAACAAACGTAATTGAACAGGACAGGTATTTTATCTCTCTTAACTCCCACATATCAAGAAAATACGAAGATTTGAATTCAGATTATTCAAAATAGAATTTCTAATGCCCTCACTCCCACTTTCTCCCAAGAGGAGAGAGCAAATCAATTCTCGTTCATGTTTTCCTTCCTGGCCAAGGCAGAAAGTATTCATCATTCTCTGGGCAGAAGGTCATGTGGTTTCCTTGAATCATGCTTTGCTTTCACATTCTGCTGTTTGATAAAGGTCCCCCTGGAGACTTTCTGGATGACGAGATCACCTCTCCAAAATGAATGTGCTCATCTTTTTTATTGCACCTCAAGAATGCATTTGAGATCTTGGTGAAAGAAATGGCTTATAGTCTATAGCCAGTGACTGCAAGACTGGTTTAGGACCAAGTAAACTGGCCCAGCCATCCCTTCTTTCTCTTCAGGAGTCCAGCAGAACTGCTATGTGTTAGCTATTTTGTTTTCTATTACGAATCTACAAATAATCACCTAGGAGTCCCCAGCTTATTACCCAAGTGTTTTCTTAACTGAGGTGAAAGCATGAGCAGACTCTAATTTCATAGGCCAGTGGTTATAGAATCATAGAAGTAGAAGAAATCTTAGATATCATAGAATCTAACCATATCATCTTAGAAAGGGGAAACTGAGGCTCAGAGAAGGCAGTCACATGCGTGAAGTTACACAAATCTGTGGAAGAACTAGGATTATAAGGCAATTTTCTGGATTCCCCATCTAGGGCATGTATACTTCCATCAGTGCTCAGCACTGCAAACAGCTTCTGCATGGCTATGCCCTGGGTAGACTAGCATCTCTTCTGTGGAGTAGACAGCCACTGTAGCCCAGCAGTGGTGTCAGGGAAATGGAAAGACTCCTGCTTTTTCTCCTTTGCCCAAACATGGTCCGGTTAGGCTCTCCCTCCTCCACCAGGTATTTTGTAAAAGATGTGTATTTTTCTAAGCTTATGGAGATAGGATTGATCAACAGAGAGAGAGATATATAATCTCATTTAGGCTCCTTTGTTTTCTGCTACGCTGTCATAGAATTGTCTTCTTTTTCTCATAGTACTTTTTTACCTGTGTACATAATTTCAAACTGAGGTTTGAGAGGCAGATAGTGTGGTCGTTAGTCACACACACACATACTCTCTGTCTCTCTGTCTCTCTCTCCCTCTTAAGCTAAATTGCTTTAAAATTTTAAAGATGAGGACACTAAGGCACAGAGAGATTAAGCAACTTGCCACAGTCAAACAGTTGATAAATGCAGGAAGTGAAGTTTTGAATCCAGTCAGTTTGGCTTATTAAATAGCTTCCCTAAGGCTCATTGCAGCATTTGGCATTGAATCTGAAATCAGCATGGGAAGTGGGGAAGAACAAAAATGGGCCAGTGTGTTAGCAACCACGATCATAAACTGAAACAGCACCTGACCCCACAATAGCCTTCAGAGTGTTAAAAATGGCTGCTCATTTACCTTTTAACTCTTGTGGCCAGCCCTAACTTGCAACTATACAAGGAAAGTAATTTTGGGAAGCATAGCTCTTAATTTGATATAATACAAAGCTACCATGCAGTTCCTGGCATATTACAAGCAGTTACTAGACATTAGCTCTTTTACTTGCTAGTGTGGTTCTTTGACTAATGTTTTTCTCGTCTACTAGATTGCAAGAAGAGAGAATGTGTTTCTGTGTACCATGGCATCCTACCACCCAGCACAGTGGCTGATATATGGTGGAAACTCATGAAATATTTGTTGAATAAATAGGCAGACAGAAAGAAGATAATTTGGAGAAGCTATAGCACTTGCAAAAACAATATGTCAACAAGTATTATGATGTTTGGAAGAATATGGACAGATGTGTAAGATGTGGCCTCCAGCATAACTTGCAGTTGAGGGGTGGGGAATTGAACATTGCAGTGGCAGGAATCTCAGTAGCATAAGGAAGTTTAGGCAGGGTACGGTTGGTGATAACAGAACTGGTCTCCCTGTCAGTGTAGTCTCTAACAGAAGTATCCCCCTGTGCTGAATATTTCCCACTTATTCCTTTAGATCCAGTCCTTACTCTTGTACATTCTGCTCTTAGCCTCAGGAGGTTGACTTTTATGGATGTATCAACTAGGTTATTTTGCCTTTGACTTCTCAGTTGGGTACAGCCAATGGAAGACAGCACCAAAAGATGGGAGGAGGATGAGGTCAAAATATTTATTCTGGCAGGTTGATCTTGGTAATCAGTGGCCATAATTTTGGGGAGGGTGGGGGGAGTCCAATCTCCTATAGGTCTAGGTGACAGACAGTACTCAAAGCTGGTGTGGAGTGGCATCTCAGTTTTAAATTATCAGTCTGTTGTAATAAGAACCTCAACCATAACTGAGGGTGCCATAATCCAGAACCAAGCTTCCAGAAAAGGAACTTGTTAGATCTAGGCAGACAGCCAAGATAGCCTTCATTCTCACCAGGAAATTGAGGCGAAGGTCAAGCATCTTAACCTAAGTCACCATCGTTAAGGAACAAACACACCACAGGTATATGAGTCCAAGGCTCACTACAAGCTCGTTGGATACCATGCATGGGGGAGAAGAGCAAAGGCTAAGCTTACCTACTGGAGGACATAAAGCTCCCCAAACACTTCCCGTTGTGGTTAGGATTTGTAGAGTAATTAAGCAGGCCAGGGATTGTAAATAAATGGCTTCAAAGACTAATGAAATGAGAGAGGCCAGATGAGGCCAAATTGTGGAGGGTATTAAGTGCTAAACAAAGGAGACTGGATTTGAAACCATAGGAAATAAGGAGCCATTGATGACTTTTTAGCATTTAACGTCAATGACCTTTGATTATGTGAATGATTTAGGAATGTTTTTACTGCCAGTGTGGAGAGAAATTGATGATGATGCTAGCAGTCATTTATTGAGCACCTACTAGGTATCAGGTACATGCCCCACACTTTAAGTACAATATCTTATTTAATCTTTACATAATCCTTATATAGTAAATAATGTAATGGTTAAACACTTTGTTCAAAGCGCTGGAGCTAGGGTTGCGCCTACGACTGAATGGCTCTAAACTCTGTGCTTGTAATCTCTATAATAGACCATCCCCATTTCACATTCTGTTGTCTTTTCCTCACCTCCAGTCTACTATGCTCTTTTTGTCTTGAAGTTGGCAATTTCTCTGCAGCAATATTACAAAGGATACCAATTTACCAGCCTTATTCATGAGCACCAAACACTGCCTTCATTTTTAGGCAGATACTGGGCTCTCTGACAAAGTAATGGCCCTGATAGGAATCTCCTTTCAGTCCTCTTGCATTTGGACAGTAGATGATGTGAATGGAGAGTCTGGAAACTTTAGGCTGACTTTGGAGTTGCCCTCTATAGTTTCCCTGAGGAAGTCTTAGAATGACTCACCAACTTTCCAGACTTCATTTGATGATACTTGGAGAGGAAATGTTATCTAGCCTTTGCATTGGACATTTATGATCTTGAGTGCCAGTGACCCCGAGGCTTTGGGAAGATACCTTGTGCTCTTGGAATGGAAAAGAAATTCTTCTTCAAAAACAACTAAACCCTTGTTATCATGGGATGTTCGATTATTTTCCTCCAACTTTCATACTCTCTTCTTATTTTTAAGTAAATGTCTGAGTTAGAAAGGCCCTTAAGGATCAGTACAATCTCTTCAGTTTACTCACAGGAACACTGAGGCCCATAGAGGAGAAAAGACCTGCCTGTGGTCACATAGTAAGTGAATGTTGGAGCTAGCACTAGAACCTAGGTCTCCTGCCATCCTGACCAGTTGCCTTTTCCTGATTCTTTTTACTATCTATCCATAGTTAATTTTTTTTTTTTTACAAATAGTGTGTAAGCTCTTGAAGACAGTGACTTGTTCTGTATTTCTTTTGTATGCCTATGAAATGCTTAAAGGTACTTGGCATGCAGTGGATTCTCTGTGAACGTTTGTTGATTAAACCTTTTTTTTCAATTGACCATAGTTGGAGCAAACAGAGCTCTTCAAGGTTAGGGGCATTGGTCCTGTTTGGAACCGTCTTTCCCATTTTAATTTCATCTTGATCTAATGGAAAGGCCACTTGAATCTTTTCACTTGACAGGAGGCCTATCAAAATGGCCCAGCTTCCCAAAGGACCTTGTCTAATCCTTATCTTTAGAAAAACTCCTCAGGAAACAAACTTCCTAATAAAGCCTGATTCCATTCCTTTCTTGGAGAACTAAAAGTTGGTGAAGTCTCACAAGAAATTCATTCTCATAGATTATATGCTACAGGAGCCTCTCCTGATTTTTCCCTTCATGTGAGAAATTCATGAATGTTATTAACACTTGATGACTCAATTTCTCTGTCTCCTCTCATCAGAATCCATAATTACATTTGATATCAGTTTGTTTATCTCTTTTTGGGGATAGCAAGTCTGACAGTAATTTAGTAGCACTGCCAGAAACATAAGAAATGAAAAAGCTGTGTTTCATGAGAGGA
>JAVSCE010006879.1:0-14923 GCA_032199065.1 Smutsia gigantea | reverse complement strand
ATCCAGATTGGTAAAGAAAAGTCAAATTGTCACTATTTGCAGATGACATACTGTACATAAAAAACCCTAAAGACTCCATTCCAAAACTACTAGAACTAATATCTGAATTCAGCAAAGTTGCAGGATACAAAATTAACACACAGAAATCTGTTGCTTTCCTATACACTAATGATGAACTAACAGAAAGAGAAATCAGAAAAACAATTCAATTCACAATTACATCCAAAAGAATAAAATGCCTAGGAATAAACCTAACCAAGGAAGTGAAAGACCTATACCCTGAAAACTACAAGACACTCCTAAGAGAAATTAAAGAGGACACTAACAAATGGAAATGCATCCCATGCTCTTGGCTAGGAAGAATAAATATTGTCAAATGGCTATACTACCTAAAGCAATCTACAGATTCAATGCAATCCCTATCAAACTACCAACAGCTTTCTTCAATGAACTGGAACAAATAATTCTAAAATTCATATGGAACCACAAAAGACCCCGAATAGCCAAAGCAATCCTGAGAAGGAGGAATAAAACAGGGGGAATTACACTCCCTGACTTCAAGCTCTACTACAAAGCCACAGTAATCAAGACAATTTGGTATTGGCACAAAACAGACCCACAGACCAGTGGAACAGAATAGAAAATCCAAACATTAACCCAAACATATACAGTCAATTAATATTTGATAAAAGTGCCTTGGATATACAATGGGGAGATGACAGCCTCTTCAGCAGCTGGTGTTGGAAAAACTGGACAGCTACATGTAAGAGAATGAAACTGGACTACTGTCTAGCCCCATACACAAAGGTAAACTCAAGGTGGATCAAAGACTGAATGTAAGTCATGAAACCATAAAACTCTTAGAAAAAAACATAGGCAAAAATCTCTTGGACATAAACATGAGCAACTTCTTCATGAACATATCTCCCCGGGCAAGGGAAACAAAAGCAAAAATGAACAAGTGGGACTATATCAAGCTGAAAAGCTTCTGTACAGCAAAGGACACCATCAGTAGAACAAAAGACATCCTACAGTATGGGAGAATATATTCATAAAAAACGTATCTGATAAAGGGTTGACATCCAAAATATATAAAGAACTCATGCACCTTAACAAACAGAAAGCAAATAATCCAATTAAGAAATGGGCAGAGGACATGAATAGACACTTCTCCAAAGAAGAAATTCAGATGGCCAACAGGCACATGAAAAGATGCTCCACATCGCTAATCATCAGAGAAATGCAGATTAAAACCACAATGAGATATCACCTCACACCAGTGAGGATGGCCAACATCCAAAACACAAACAACAACAAATGTTGGCGAGGATGTGGAGAAAAGGGAACCCTCCTACACTGCTGGTGGGACTGCAAATTAGTTCAACCATTGTGGAAAGCAGTATGGAGGTTCCTCAAAAAACTCAAAATAGAAATACCATTTGACCCAGGAATTCCACTCCTAGGAATTTACCCTAAGAATGCAGCAGCCCAATTTGAAAAGGACAGATGCACCCCTATGTTTATGCAGCACTATTTACAATAGCCAAGAAATGGAAGCAACCTAAGTGTCCATCAGTAGATGAATGGATAAAGAAGAGGTGGTACATATACACAATGGAATATTATTCAGCCATAAGAAGAAAACAAATCCTACCATTTGCAACAACATGGATGGAGCTAGAGGGTATTATGCTCAGTGAAATAAGCCAAGCCGAAAAAGACAAGTATCAAATGATTTCACTCATATGTGGAGTATAAGAACAAAGAAAAAAACTGAAGGAACAAAACAGCAGCAGACTCACAGAACCCAAGAACGGACTAATAGTTACCAAAGGGAAAGGGACTGGGGAAAATGGGCGGGAAGGGAGGGATAAGAGGGAAAAAGGGGCATTACGATTAGCAGATGTAATGTTGGGGGGGCACGGGGAGGGCAGTACAACTCAGAGAAGACAAGTAGTGATTCTATAGCATCTCACTACGCTGATGGACAGTGACTGTAATGGGGTTGGTGGGGGGGACCTGATGAAGGGGTAGTTTAATAATCGTAATATTGCACATGTAATTGTAAATTAATGGTAATAAAATAAATTATATTAAAAAAAAGAATATTTGTTGACTTTGTTCATTATTTAACAGTTGCTCTTAGAGTCTTGATGTGTTATCTACACTGCTGTCACAAGAGTCAAAATGCTGAGTCGTTTTTAAACCCTAGGGAAATTGGAAGAAAAATATTTTCTACTCTTTGATAATGCTGGGGCTTAATTATATGTTTCTTGAATTGCGACTTCAGGGAATTTCAAAACACATAATTTAGCCTTCTTTACTGTATGAAATATTCCATTGGCACAAACAAGATCAGGGCTATCACATTCGGTTCAGCTTACCCAGAAGGTAGAAGTACTAATTCATACTTTCACAGAGAGGGAGAGAGAATTTGCCTAAAGTGGCTAATTTTAGTTTCTGCATTTTCTTCTTTTTAACACTGAGGTTAAGCTCTAGTTATTGCTGAAAATAAATGTGTTTGCTTGGAGCCAAAAGCAGAAAATTGTGAGTCGCATGAATAGTGCCAGGCATTAACCCTTTTGTCACTGGATAGTGGGGATGGAAAGGAAAGGGTAAAAGGGGGTAGGGGCAGTGAGAGCAGTGAGGGGCCCCGGGGATTGGGAGGGGGCTTGGGAAGGCAGCTATTGACAAACAGAACGACTTCAATTATGTTAACAACATGTACTGTGTTCCAGTGCACGTCAGCTGGATATGGTGTCAGTGATATTAGTATAAACAACACACCATGCCAAACACTTTCCCACCCATCATCCTATTTATTCTTTTTTTTATAATTTATTTTAGTATCGTTAATCTACAATTACATGTGCAATATTATGGTTATTAAACTACCCCCTTCATCAGGTCCCCCCCACCAACCCCATTACAGTCACTGTCCATCAGTGTAGTGAGATGCTATAGAATCGCTGCTTGTCTTCTCTGAGTTGTACAGCCCTCCCCGCGCCCCCCTAACATTACGTCTGCTAATCGTAATGTCCCTTTTTCCCCCTTGTCCCTCCCTTCCCACCCATCTTCCCCAGTCCCTTTCCCTTTGGTAACTGTTAGTCCATTCTTGGGTTCTGTGAGTCTGCTGCTGTTTTGTTCCTTCAGTTTTTTCTTTATTCTTATAATCCACATATGAGTGAGATCATTTGATATTTGTCTTTTTCGGCTTGGCTTATTTCACTGAGCATAATACCCTCTAGCTCCATCCATGTTTTTGGAAGTGATAAGATTTGTTTTCTTCTTATGACTGAATAATATTCCATTGCATCCTATTTATTCTACAATAACGCTCTGAGATAACCGCTCTCCCCATAGCACAGATGTGGCCCCTGAATGCTCTGGAATGTAAAATGACACTAGGGTGGCCCCAATAGAACGTTGTACACACTGGCCCTGAACCCGTGTTTTGGGATTTCAAATTCAGCCTCCTTTTCGTTAAACACCAGCTACTTTTGAATGACAGTAAACCTTCTCAGCCTAGGCATATGACCAAGCTGGTTCCATTTCAGAAGAGAGGACCAAAGAAAGCCGCCCCAGGGCCAGAGAAGAATGTGGGGGGTAGACAAAGTCAAGGATGCAGTGGGAGTTTTCATGAGGACCAGCTTTCCATACGAAGAGTTCTTGAGGCAGTGTTACCGATGAGAGCTTAAAATCATGACCAGGGTGAATAAGGTGAGCGTAGACCTCTCCTCAATGAATTACCCAATAAAGCCAACATCAGAATAAGGAATAGTGTCTACTTTACCCAATAGGTAGCAGAATGCGATAACCCAAAATGTCATACAAAAAATTTCAAAGGGAGTTTCTATTATTATTCAGATGGTGGCCAAAATAGAGTATTTTACAGGAGAATGGGATTAAGAGGGGCACATCCTTGCATTTGAAACTGACAACAAAGGACACAGTTTCCCTCTTTGGGGGGAACCAGGAGGCTGGCCAGACCGGAGGCCCCTTGGGAGGCAGGTCTGTGATCTCTGCCGCTGTGCACCGGTGCGGGCATCTCTGAAGGTCAGGTCTGAAGACAAACAATGGACCTGCCGCTCGGGCCAGGGCTGAGGTTTGCATCTCTTTCTATAGAAGTGCAGACAAGAGAAAATGAAACATCTCCCTTTTTCTAAAACTCCAGTGGGCCTAGAAGTTGCCAAAACTGAAGTATGCGGAATGCTGCGTGCGCATATCTGCGCGCTTCATTTGCATATTCATTCCTGTTTGAAGGCTGAGTAAGAGATTCAGGTTCTGAGCCGTAGAAGCTCTGCATAAATGATTAGCCAGGCTGCGCTCAGTTTTGTGCTCAGGTGAACCTTGCCCCACTTCGGTCGCTGCTGCTGCTCAGCGAGGACAAACCCAGGCGCACACCTCTGAGGACTGAGACCTGGGGGCTCCGCGGGGCAGGGAGGCTGGTCCAACCCGCAGGATGTGTTTCCCGATGGCGAGGAGCGCGATGTCTGTGGCATGGTAAACAGCACGGGAGGCTGGCATTCCCCCACTAAGCCTGTGCGTTGAGTTTAAGGCCTCTGTGTGCTGGGAAGAACTGCCCATCAGTGTCCCATGACACTAGGGTTTCGACGACCTCCCTGGGGCACACAGCCAGCTGAGAGATGTAATCATGACAGTTAGGAACACATTTATTTTGAACCAGCTATTAATGACATGCCTCGTGCTTTGCCGCATTTGAAGACTGGAGAGCTAAGAAGAGTTTCTATCATAACCAAGCAAAGAAAATTAATTATATGTTATTAAAACTAATAAGAAAGTATAAAAAGTTGTCAGGCCCCAAATCAGCATGAACAGGTCAATAGCGGAAGTGAAGTGAAATCCAGGATTTCCTTTGTAACAGTTGGACAAAGATGGGGCGATGAGGTGGGGGAGAAAGGAGGTGAGCTAGTCAGGAGTTAATAATTGTTGAAGTCTGGGATTGGCCACATGACATTCCATGGTCTCTCCAGTTAGTTAGACTTTTGGAACTTTCCACAATAAAAAGTTTTTTTTTTTTAAGTATCACATTTAGAATAACAAAACCTATCAGACCATTAAACTGAAACTACCAAGAAATGGGCTCTACCTGAAGAGATCTATAACCCCTAACTAAAAAACCGAAAGTCCTGTATAAACAAACAGAATAGACCTGGATGGGGATTTTTGTTATCCTAATGACATCAGTTTTCATCCTAACGCGTCTATACATCCAAAGTCATCCCAATCAAAATTCCAGCAGGGATTTACTGGAACTTGATTCTCAAGTTCATATGGAAAAAGAAAACATGCAAGAATAGCAATGGAAGTTAAAAAACAAAAAGTAGAAGGAAATTCCCCTACCAAGTATCAAAACACATTATAAAGCTATAATTAAAGTAGTGTGATAGTTGGCATAAGAAAGGACATGTATTAATAAAACAAAAAGAGAAAAAAACAAAAAAAGAAATAGACGTGTACATATGAGAATCTGGTTTAATATGGGGACAGCATTTCAAATCCTTCCCCTCCTGATTTGGGGCAATTCCAGTCTTTCATTTAGTAAAAATATATTTATGAATATTTATTTACATACCAACACATTTATATATCAATATGTCCTGGATCTCCTACTTTTGTATTTATATAGTAATACAAAATTTGTGTTTAAATACTTACTTTATATTTTTACGCATTTTCGTTTGAGAAATATTTAATGAATACTTGTTTGTATATTCCATGAGGATAAATTTTATGAAGACTCAGGTATACAACATTTCTGCCTGTATGGTGCTCACTGCCTACATATATAAATGTAGACTATTTGATATATATATATATATATGCATGTATAGGCTTATGTGTGTATCATACATATATGCATATATATATATTTTTTGAGTGTATAATATACATATGCATATTGTATGTATAGATGACAGCATGAAAAGAGCTGTGAGGACTCATCCTACCTTGAAGGGGAGCCTGCAAATGTGGGTGGAAGGAGAATGGAGGGGGACCCTCTCGGTGGGTGGGGAAGAGCTCTCTGGAGGACAGCTGGGACATGCAGGGACTGGAGAGACAAGCAGATGCATCTGGAGGCCACTGCAGTGGGTCTGAACAAGGCCAAGTGATTGGAAAGTAGGGAAGGAGGCCAAGACAAGTTCAGGTGAGGAGACTGGCCCACTGACGGGAGGAGGGAGGAGGAGAGTCTAGACATTTAGATGGGGGTCACGACCCTGGTGTCCAGGACACCCACCTTGGAGCTTTTCTGCATGCCAACTAAGTAGCCATGCAAAGACATTACTATTTCTGTTAGAAGCTCCTCAGGTGAGGACACGGGACAGCTGGAGCTGAGAACCACTGAGGCTTTGGACCAATGTGGCTGGAAGGGGCTCCTACTGAGATAAAGAATCAAGTAGAAGAGGCAGTTGAAGGATGCCTGTTGGTCTGAGTTTGAGATGCCTGCAGAACATCCTTTCATCCACGGTGCTGGGAACCACCCACCATGACCAAGAGGAGCTTCTGTCCAGGGGAGATGGCACCTGCCTTCGTGAGGTCAGACCGTTCCAACAGAATGCCACAGACGGGCAGCTTAAACAGCAGGCATTTATTTTCTTCAGTCTTGAAGGTTGGACATCCAAGATCAAGGTGGTGGCAGACTGGTTTCTGGAGAGACCCCTTCGTTGGCTGGCAGGTGGTGCCTCCTTGCTGCGGCCTCGCATGGTCTGTGCTCGGTGCGCAGGCATCTCTTGAGTCTCCTCTTCTTATCAGAGCACATCAGATCAGATTAGGGCTCACCTGAACGGCTGCCTTTTAGCTTTCACTTCCCTAATGCCCCCTTTCTAAGAACAGTTGTGTTCTGAAGTATTAGGGCTTGAATTTGGGGGGAACATAATTCAGCCAGTAATAGCATCTTAGTGGCAGTGGACAAATTAACCAGGAGGCAGCTTTGTCCCCTCAGCCCTGGAGGGACCAGCTGCCAACAGGCTCCATCCCATTAGAAGTCAGTGACACTCAAATTCGGGGGCTTTGCAGGGTGTCCATCATTGGCCTCCCTGAGGTCCACCTGTCCAGGTGGGTGAGGAGAAGCTCCAGGGACTCGGCCTCATGGGTAAATAAAGAACATGCTCTCATATCCTGAAAGTCAAAACAAGAGCAAGCACACCCCACCTTTACCGAGGGCTTCCTCTATGCCGACACAGTGAGCCCGGCGGACCATCTACGCCCTCCTCCCATCAGCTAACCTGCGGGAGGGCTACCATCACTACCTTGGTGTCTGAGATGGAAAACAGGTTTGGCGTGGTGGCATGAGAAGCTGTGGCCACTCAGCTGGGAAACGGTGGTGCCGGGCCCAGGCCTGGGCCCATCTAGCTGCAGACCAGTGCCTGTAACGCCCGCACTGAGCTGCTTCTCCTCAAATTGTCTCACCAACACCTTGGCTGAGAAATATTTCTAATTCTTTTAGAACTAAAAGTTCTTAAGGAAACACTCAGATCAAAGGAGCGATCTTTGGTCCAGGTTTTCAAGTTGTTTCTTACCCCTATGGCTCTGAAAGCCCTTGACCGTGTTCTGGGTGTGGCTGCTGGGAGGCCCCCATCTTGGAGGTTCCCCAGGTATCCTTATATCCAGAATGTTTGCTGTCTTCTCAGACAGACAGCTCCAACAAGGAGTTCGAAAGGAGAGGATGGAGGGCCAGAGATGGCACAGAAAAGAGATGCCGATGGCCAGCGGAGGGCATTCTGATTCCTATCTTGCAGCAAAACCCAGGGTGGGTTCCAGAGAATGGGCCAGGCTGAGGAAGTGATGTGGTCCAGTGGCTGCTAAGACGGTCCATGCGTAGTGGTGCTGGAATAGACACCGAGCTGAGCAGAGAAGTCCTTTTGGACATCACAGCATGAGTGTCAGGAGAACAGAGCACCCAGGGATCCACATCTTTGTCCACCATTGGCCAACCTCCAGTCACACTCAACAACGGAATTTCACCACTTGGTGCAAGAAGGGTGGTTTGACTTCCGGGAAGATGGCGGTGTGAGCAGGGCGGCAGAAATCTCCTCCCAACACTATATTTATCTACGAAAACACAGAAAATACATCTATTCCTAAAAGAGAGACGAGAATACACAGGAAAGTGCACAGCGTGCAGCTACACCCGAGAGGACTCGGCACCCCAAGAGGCGGGTAAGATACGAGCCGCGACCCGGCGGGACCCGAACCCTCCCCCACCCCAGCGCACCGGCGGGAGGAGAGGATTCAGAGCCGGGAGGGAGTGGAAGTACACCCCGCGAAGTAGCCAGCCCCGGGGATCTGCGCGGGGAGCGCTGACCCACATTGCGCAGTGCAGCGGAGATTGGAGAGACAGAGGGGCAGGATCTGAGCGGGGAACGCGCCAGGGTGCTTGCAGCCGGCTCCGGGAAGGAAAAAAAAAAGTGCGCGCTTTCTTCAGCGGTCTTAAAGAGACAGGAGCCCAGCGGAGGAGCCGGATCGCCCCAGCACACTCAGCCCAGCAGGCTGGGAGTCCTGGGGAGTTTCAGACGCCTTAGCTGGCGACTGAGGAAGCGTAGCCATACTTAACACTTCTCACTGAGATCAACAGCCTCCTATTCGTTCCCACCCCTGCCAGAGCGATAAAGGGCCCTGCGGAGCGGCACAGTCACAGCTGTGGAATAGTGGGGCAATAGCACCACCTAGAGCATTCCCACAGAATCTACGTCCGGTGGGCATTTTTTGTTTTGTTTTGTTTTGTTTTGTTTTTGTTTTTCTTTCTTTTTCTTTCTTTCTTTTTTTCTTTTTTTTTCTTTTTTCTTTTTTTTTCTTCTCTTTTTAAAGTCTTAAAGAGCCCAGCTGACATACGTGGCAACTATCAGTGACCAATTATACAGCCATGAAAAGACAGAGGAATATGGTTCAGACCAAAATCAACCAGACAACCCCAGAGAGGGAGTCTGAAGGGATGGAAATGCACAGCCTCCTGAAAAAGAATTTAGAATAAAAGTCATAACCATGCTGATGGACCTACAGAGAAATGTGCAAGAGCTGAGGGAGGAAGTGAGGGAACTGAGGAAAGACAATACAGAAATCAGACAAGCGATCGACGGGCTTAACAGCAGAATGGATGAGATGCGAGAGACTGTTAATGGAATAGAAAACAGAGAACAAGAGTACAGAGCAGCTGAGGAAGAGAGAGATAAAAGGATTTCTAGGAATGAAAGAATATTAAGAGAACTGTGTGACCAATCCAAACGGAACAATATTCGCATTATAGGAGTACCAGAGGAAGAAGAGAGAGAAAAAGGGATAGAAAGTGTCTTTGAAGAAATAATTGCTGAAAACTTTCCCTCGCTGGGGAAGGAAGTAGTCTCGCAGTCCACCGAAGCTCATAGATCTCCCAACACAAGGGACCCAAGGAAGACAACACCAAGACACATAATAATTAAGATGGCAAAGATCAAAGATAAAGACAGGGTATTAAAGGCAGCTAGAGAGAGAAAAAAGATCACCTACAAAGGAAAACCCATCAGACTATCATCAGACTTCTCAACAGAAACCTTACAGGCCAGAAGAGAATGGCATGATATATTTAACGTAATGAAACAGAAGGGCCTCGAACCAAGAATATTGTATCCAGCACGATTATCATTTAAATATGATGGAGGGATTAAACAATTTCCAGATAAACGAAAGCTAAGAGAATTTGCGTCTCATAAACCACCACTACAGGATATCTTAAATGGACTGCTCTAGATGGAAGCACACCTAAGGCTAAAAAGATGTCACCAGAGAAAAAAAAATCATAGCAAAGAAAGCAGACCATCCAAATACCAACTAAAGGCAAAGAATAAAACACCTATTATAGAAAGAATGGAGGAGGAGGAATAAGAAGGGAGAGAAAGAAAGAAACATCAGACTGTGTTTCATAATAACTTAACAAGAAAGTTAAGTTAGATTGTTAGATAGTAAAGAAGAACCCTTGAACCCTTGGTAACCACGAATCTAAAGCCAGCAATGGCAATAAGTACATACCTATCAATAATCACCCTAAATGTAAATGGACTGAATGCACCAATCAAAAGACACAGAGTAACAGAATGGATAAAAAAGCAAGACCCATCTATATGCTGCCTACAAGAAACTCACCTCAAATCCAAAGATATACACAGACTAAAAGTGAAGGGATGGAAAAAGATATTTCATGCAAACAACAAAGAGAAAAAGCAGGTGTTGCAGTACTTGTATCAGACAAAATAGACTTCAAAACGAAGAAAGTAGCAAAAGATAAAGAAGGACATTACATAATGATAAAGGGGTCAGTCCAACAAGAAGATATAACCATTATAAATATATATGCACCCAACACAGGAGCGCCAGCATATGTGAAACAAATACTAACAGAATTAAACGAGGAAATAGACAGCAATGCATTCATCTTAGGAGACTTCAACACACCACTCACTCCAGAGGACAGATCAACCAGACAGAAAATAAGTAAAGACACAGAGGCACTGAACAACACACTAGAACAGATGGACCTAACAGACATCTACAGAACTCTACACCCAAAAGCAACAGGATACACATTCTTCTCAAGTGCACATGGAACATTTTCCAGAATAGACCACATACTAGGCCACAAAAAGAACCTCAGTAATTTCAAAAAATATTGAAATCCTACCAACCAACTTCTCAGATCACCAAGGTATAAAACTAGAAATAAATTTTAGAAAGAAATCAAAAAGGCTCACAAATACATGGAGACTTAACAATACTCTCCTAATTAATCAGTGGGTTAACGACCAATTCAAAACAGAAATCAAAGAATATATGGAGACTAAGGACAACAACAACACAAAGTCACAACTTCTGTGGGACGCAGCAAAGGCAGTTCTAAGAGGAAAGTATATTGCAATCCAGGCCTATTTAAAGAAGGAAGAACATTCCCAAATGAATAGTCTAAAGACACAATTACTGAAATTGGAAAAAGAAGAACAAATGAGAGGGACATAATAAAATTAGAGAAGAAATAAATAAAATTGAGAAGAATAAAACAATAGAAAAAATCAATGAAACCAAGAGCTGGTTCTTTGAAAAAATAAACAAAATAGATAAACCCCTAGCCAGACTCATTAAGAGAAAAAGAGAATCTACACACATAAACACAATCAGAAATGAGAAAGGAAAAATCACGATGGACCCCACAGAAATACAAAGAATCATAAAGAGAATATTATGATAATCTATATGCTAACAAGCTGGAAAACATAGAAGAAATGGACAACTTCTTAGAAAAATACAACCTTCCAAAACTGACCAAACAAGAAACAGAAAAACTAAACAGACCAATCACCAGCAATGAAATTGAAGCAGTAATCAAAAAACTGCACAAGAACAAAACGCCTGGATCAGATGGATTCACCTGTGAATTCCACCGGACATATAGAGAAGAAATAACACCAATTCTCCTTAAAGTTTTCAAAAAAATAGAAGAGGAGGGAATACTTCCAAACTCATTCTATGAAGCCAGCATCACTCTAATACCAAAACCGGGCAAAAAAAAAAAAAAAAAACAAAATTACAGACCAATATCCCTGATGAGCGTAGATGCAAAAATACTCAACAAAATATTAGCAAACCGAATTCAAAAATACATCAAGAGGATCATACACCATGATCAAGTGGATTCATCCCAGGGATGCAAGGATGGTACAACATTCGAAAATCCATCAACATCATCCACCACATCAACAAAAAGAAGAACAAAAACCACATGATCATCTCCATAGATGCTGAAAAAGCATTTGACAAAATTCAGCATCCATTCCTGATTAAAACTCTCAACAAAATGGGTATAGAGGGCAAGTACCTCAACATCATAAAGGCTATATATGACAAACCCACAGCTAACATCATACTTAATGGCGAGACGCTGAAAGCTTTTCATCTAAGATCGGGAACAAGACAGGGATGCCCACTCTCTTCACTGTTATTCAACATAGTACTGGAGGTTCTAGCCACAGCAATCAGACAAAACAAAGACATACAAGGCATCCAGATTGGTAAAGAAGAAGTCAAATTGTCATATTTGCAGATGACATGATACTGTACTGTACATAAAAAACCCTAAAGATTCCATTCCAAAACTACTAGAACTAATATCTGAATTCAGCAAAGTTGCAGGATACAAAATTAACACACAGAAATCTGTTGCTTTCCTATACACTAATGATGAACTAACAGAAAGAGAAATCAGAAAAACAATTCCATTCAAAATTGCATCAAAAAGAATAAAATACCTAGGAAAAAACCTAACGAAGGAAGTGAAAGACCTGTACTCTGAAACTACAAGACACTCCTAAGAGAAATTAAAGAGGACACTAACAAATGGAAATGCATCCCATGCTCTTGGCTAGGAAGAATCAATATTGTCAAAATGGCTATACTACCTAAAGCAATCTCTGAGATTCAATGCAATCCTAATCAAACTACCAACCGCTTTCTTCAATGAACTGGAACAAATAATTCTAAAATTCATATGGAACCACAAAAGACCCCGAATAATAAAGCAATCCTGAGAAGGAGGAATCAAACAGGGGAGTCACCTCAACATTCTACTATAAAGCTGATAATCAGGACAATTGGCATGCAAACAGTTACAGACAATCAGATAAATAGAAAATCCAAACATCAACCCAAACACATACAGTCAATTAACATTTGATAAGGGAGCCTTGGATATACATTGGGGAGATGACAGCCTCTTCAGCAGCTGGTGTTGGAAAAACTGGACAGCTACATGTAAGAGAATGAAACTGGACTACTGTCTAGCCCCATACACAAAGGTAAACTCAAGGTGGATCAAGACTTGAATGTAAGTCATGAAACCATAAAAGTCTTAGAAAAAACATAGGCAAAAATCTCTTGGACATAAACATGAGCAACTTCTTCATGAACATATCTCCTGGGCAAGGGAAACAAAAGCAAAAATGAACAAGTGGGACTATATCAAGCTGAAAAGCTTCTGTACAGCAAAGCACACCATCAGTAGAACAAAAAGACATCCTACAGTATGGGAGAATATATTCATAAAAAACGTACCTGATAAAGGGTTGACATCCAAAATATATAAAGAACTCATGCACCTTAACAAACAGAAAGCAAATAATCCAATTAAGAAATGGGCAGAGGACATGAATAGATACTTCTCCAAAGAAGAAACTCAGATGGCCAACAGGTACATGAAAAGATGCTCCACATCACTAATCATCAGAAAATGCAGATTAAAACCACAATGAGATATCACCTCACACCAGTGAGGATGGCCAACATCCAAAGCACAAACAACAACAAATGTTGGCGAGGATGTGGAGAAAAGGGAACCCTCCTACACTGCTGGTGGGACTGCAAATTAGTTCAACCATTGTGGAAAGCAGTATGGAGGTTCCTCAAAGACTCAAAATAGAAATACCATTTGACCCAGGAATTCCACTCCTAGGAATTTACCCTAAGAATACAGCAGCCCAGTTTGAAAAAGACAGATGCACCCCCTATGTTTATCGCAGCACTATTTACAATAGCCAAGAAATGGAAGCAACCTAAGTGTCCATCAGTAGATGAATGGATAAAGAAGAGGTGGTACATATACACAATGGAATATTATACAGCCATAAGAAGAAAACAAATCTACCATTTGCAACAACATGGATGGAGCTAGAGGGTATTATGCTCAGTGAAATAAGCCAAGCCGAAGACAAGTATCAAATGATTTCCCTCATATGTGGAGTATAAGAACAAAGAAAAAATACTGAAGGAACAAAACAGCAGCAGACTCACAGAACCCAAGAACAGACTAATAGTTACCAAAGGGAAAGGGACTGGGGAAAATGGGCGGGAAGGGAAGGATAAGAGGGAAAAAGGGGCATTACGATTAGCAAATGTAATGTTGGGGGGGCACGGGGAGGGCAGTACAACTCAGAGAAGACAAGTAGTGATTCTATAGCATCTCACTACGCTGATGGACAGTGAGTGTAATGGGGTTGGTGGGGGGGACCTGATGAAGGGGTAGTTTAATAATCATGATATTGCACATGTAATTGTAAATTAATGATATTAAAATAAATTATATATAAAAAAAAAAAGGTTTTCCCACATTCATTACATTCATCGGGTTTATCTCCTGTGTGCGTTCTCTGATGTACAGTGAGGGCTGACTTCTGGTAAAATGTTTTCCTACATTCTTTACATTCATAGCGCCTCTCTCCTGTGTGAGTTCTCTGATGTCTTTTCAGAGCTGACTTCTCACAAAATGTTTTCCAACACTCATTACATTTATGGGGTTTCTCACCAGTGTGAATTCTCTGGTGTATAGGAAGTTTTGACTTCTGATAGAATGTTTTCCCACATTGTTTACATTCATAGGGTTTCTCACCTGTGTGAAGTCTCAGATGTACACTGAGTTTTGGCTTCACACAAAATGACTTTCCACATTCATTACAGTTATAAGGTTTGTCTCTCGGGTGAGTTCTCTGATGTACAGTTAGGGCTGGCCGATGGCCAAAGGATTTCCCACATCCTTTACATCCATAAGGTCTCTCTCCTGTGTGAGTTCTCTGATGTGCAATGAGAACTGACTTCTTATGGAAGGTTTTACCACAACTATTACATTCATAAGGTGTCTCCCTATTGTGAACTCTGATGTACAGTTAGGGCTGACTTCTGATAGGATTACCCACACTCATGAAAATCATAAGGCTTTTCCCCTATGTGTATTCTCTGATGAACACTTAGGTCTGACCTACGGAAGAAGGATTTCTCACATTCATCACATGCATAAGGTTTCTCCTTTATATGAATTCTATGATGTATTCTAAGGACTGTTTTGCTAACAAAGGTTTTCTCACATTCACTACATTTATAGGACTTCTCTCCT
>JAVSCE010006878.1:0-208490 GCA_032199065.1 Smutsia gigantea | reverse complement strand
GGCAGGAGGAAGAGAAGCCGAGTGGGGAGGGAGTGGAGGCCTGGGACTGCTGAATATCTAACTCTGGAGATCTGCTCTGGGAGCACAAACCTACAATTCATGGTGCTTGCATGATATTCTCGTGATTACAGGGTTGGAAAGCTAAGACAGGCAGAATTCCTGGAAAGACTGAGATTCCAGCTGCTTGTGGAAAGCAGGGATCTGTATCCAGCTGCTCTGGGACAAAAGAAAGGTGGGCAGTCTGAGAGACTTCCTAACAAGGAAGCCCTTAGCAAGAGGGCTGCTAAAGGGGCAAGGATTGCACAGAGCTTACTGCTCAGGAGAGAGGAGGACAGGTAGACAAAATTGTCCAGGTGCACTCTGCCCAGCAGGTTGGGAGCTTTGCCATATGGACTCTCATATTTGAGGAGGAAAAAGAAATATTCCTCCTTAGATGATCTTCAGATGCTCCAGCTCCCTGGCTGGCTGCACAACTCCAAGGAACCCCTCTGTGATAGGCAGCCTACTGTGCCTTTCTTCCGGGGGGCCCCACCTGGCTAGCAAACTGGCAAACCCTACCCTGGCATTAGACCAGCCAGAGGGAAGATCTGTCTACAGCAACTACAAATGCAAAGCATAGAGGCTTATACCTGTGTGCTCAGCCCACTGGTTCAGGCAGTGGAGACAGGCATAGCAGCCGGGAAGCAGGAAACAGCTCTTTCCTCCCCCCAGGCACCAATACCACTCCCTTGTGGCCCCCGACATTGCTTCAGGGGCTGAGAGGCTCCAGGCAGTAGAGCTTCTGGGCACTAGAGGGGACCATATACAAATATGAAACGCCAAAGGAATCTGGTTCAGAATAAAATTATTAATACCACTCTTGAGGAAGATTTAAATGACATTGACCTCATGACTCTTACTGAAAGGGAGTTCAAAATAAAAATCATTAACATGCTCATGGAGGTATGGAAAGATATTCAAGAACTCAGGAATGAATTCCGCTCAGAGATCCAATAGTTGAAAAGCACAATGGACGGTATTAAAAGCAGATTGGATACAGTGGAGGAGACGATAAATGAAACAGAAACTAGAGAAGAGGAATATAAAGAAGCTGAGGCACAGAGAGAAAAAAGGATCTCTAAGAATGAAAGAATATTGAGAGAACTTTGTGACCAATCCAAATGGAACAATATTTGCATTCTAGAGGTACCAGAAGAAGAAGAAGAGAGAAAAAGGGATAGATAGTGTCTTTGAGGAGGTAATTGCTGAAAACTTCTCCAATCTTGGGAAGGAGATAGTCTCCCAGTCCATGGAGATGCACAGATCTCCTAACACAAGGGACCCAAGGAAGACAACACCAAGACATGTAGTAATTAAAATGGCAAAGATCAAGGATAAGGACAAACTACTAAAAGCAGCCAGAGAGAGAAATAAGATCACCTACAAAGGAAAGCCCATCAGGCTATCATCAGACTTCACAATAGAAACCTTACAGGCCAGAAGGGAGTGGCATGATGTATTTAATGCAATGAAGCAGAAGGGCCTTGAACCAAGAATACTTTATCCGGCAAGATTATCATTTAAATTTGAAGGAGGGATTAAACAATTTCCAGATAAGCAAAAGCTGAGAGAATTTGCCTCCCACAAACCATCTCTACAGTGTATTTTGGAGGGACTGCTATAAATGGAAGTGTTCCTAAGGTTTAATGGCTGTCACCAGAGGTAATAAAACCACAGTAAAGAAAGTAGAACAGCTAAGTACTAAGCAAATGCAAAAATTAAAATGACTATCTCCAAAGTAAATCAAGGGATAGACAAAGAGCACAGAATATGATACCTAATATATAAAGAATGGAGGAGGAGGAGAAGGGAGGAAGAAAAAAAGAAAGAAAGAACCTTTGGATTGTGTTTGTAATAACATGTTAAGTGAGTTGGGTTGGACTCTTAGATGGTAAGGAAGTTGACCTTGAACCTTTGGTAACCACGAATCTAAAGCCTGCAATGCCAATAAGTACATACCTATCGATAATCACCCTAAATGTAAATGGACTGAATGCACCAATCAAAAGATATAGAGTCACTGAATGGATAAAAAAACAAGACCCATCTGTATGCTGCCTGCAAGAGACTCACTTTAAACCCAAAGACATACACAGACTAAAAGTGAAGGGATGAAAAAAGATATTTCATTCAACTAATAGGGAGAAAAAAGCAGGAGTTGCAGTACTTGTATCAGACAAAATAGACTTCAAAACAAAGAAAGTCACAAGAGACAAAGAAGGGCATTACATAATGATAAAAGGGTCAATCAACAAGAAGATATAACCATTATAAATATCTATGCACCCAACACAGGAGTACCTACATATGTGAAACAAATAGTAGCAGAATTAAAAGGAGAAATAAAATGCAATGCATTCATTCTAGGAGACTTAAACACTCTACTGACTCTGAAGGACAGATCAACCAGACAGAAAATAAGTAAGGAGACAGAGGCACTGAACAACACAATAGAACAGATGGACCTAACAGACATCTACAGAACTCTACACCCAAAAGCAGCAGAATACACATTCTTCTTAAGTGCACATGGAACATTTTTAAGAATAGGTCATATACTAGGCCACAAAAAGAGCTTTGGTAAATTCAAAAAGATTGAAATTGTACCAACCAGTTTCTCAGACCACAAAGGTATGAAACTAGAAATAAATTACGCAAAGAAAATGAAAAATCCCACAAACACATGGAGGCTTCACAACATGCTCCTAAATAACCAGTGGATCAATGACCAAATAAAAACAGAGATCAAGCAATATATGGAGACAAATGACAACAATAATTCAACACCACAAAATCTGTGGGACGCAGAGAAGGCTGTGTGAAGAGGAAAGTATATTGCAATAAAGGCCTACCTCAGGAAAGAAGAAAAATCCCATATGAGCAGTCTAAACTCACAATTAATGAAACTAGAAAAAGAAGAACAAGTGAGGCCCAAAGTCAGTAGAAGGAGGGACATAATAAAGATTAGAGCAGAAATAAATAAAATCGAGAATAAAACAATAGAAGGAATCAATGAAAGCAGGAGCTGGTTCTTTGAGAAAATAAACAAACTAGATAAACCCCTAGCCAGACTTGTCAAGAAAAAAAGAGAGTTTAGTCACCTCACATAAACAGAATCAGAAATGAGAAAGGAAAAATCACTACGGACACCACAGAAATACAAAGAATTATTAGAGAATACTATGAAAAATTATATGCTAACAAACTGGATAACCTAGAAGAAATGGACACCTTTCTAGAAAAATACAACCTTCCAAGGCTGACCCAGAAAGAAACAGAAAATCTGAACGGACCGATTACCAGCAATGAAATTGAACTGGTAATCAAAAACCTACCTAAGAACAGAATGCCTGGGCCAGATAGCTTCACCGCTGAATTTTATCAAACATTTAGTGAAGACATAATACCCATCCTCCTTAAAGTTTTCCAAAGAGTAGAAGAAGAGGGAGTACTTACAAACTCATTCTATGAGGCCAGCATCACTCTAATACCAAAACCAGGCAAAGACCACCAAAATAGAAAATTACAGACCAATATCCCTGATGAACATAGATGCAAAAATACTCAAGAATATATTAGCAAACCAAATTCAAAAATACATCAAAAAGATCATCCATCATGATCAAGTGGGATTTACCCCAGGGATGCAAGGATCGTACAACATTCGAAAATCCATCAACATCATCCACCACGTCAACAAAAAGGACAAAAACCACATGATCATCTCCATAGATGCTGAAAAAGCATTTAACAAAATTCAACATCCATTCATGATAAAAACTCTCAACAAAATGGGTATAGAGGGCAAGTACCTCAACATCATAAAGGCCATATATGACAAACCCACAGCCAACATTATACTTACCAGTGAGAAGCTGAAAGCTTTTCCTTTAAGATCAGGCACAAGACAAGGATGCCCTCTCTCCCCACTTCTATTCAACATAGTACTGGAGGTCCTAGCCATGGCAATCAGACAACACAAAGAAATAAAAGGCATCCAGATCGGCAATGAAGAACTCAAACTGTCCTTGTTTGCAGATGACATGAATTGTACATAAAAAACCCTAAAGAATCCACTCCAAAACTACTAGATCTAATATCTGGATTCAGCAAAGTTGCGGGATACAAAATTAATACACAGAAATCTGTGGCATTCCTATACACTAACAATGAACTAGCAGAGAGAGAAATCAGGAAAACAATTCCATTTACAGTTGCATCAAAAAGAATAAAATACCTAGGAATAAACCTAACCAAGGAAGTGAAAGACCTATACTCTGAAACTACAAGACACTCATGAGAGAACTTAAAGAAGATACCAATAAATGGAAACACATCCCATGCTCATGGATAGGAAGAATTAATATTGTCAAAATGGCCATCCTGCCTAAAGCAATCTACAGATTCAATGCAATTCCTATCAAAATACCACAGCATTCTTCAACGAACTAGAGAAAATCATTCTAAAATTCATATGGAACCAAAAAAGACCCCGAATAACCAATCCTGAGAAGGAAGAATAAAGCTGGGGGGATTATGCTCCCCAACTTCAAGCTCTACTACAAAGCCACAGTACTCAAGACAATTTGGTACTGACACAAGAACAGACCCATAGGCCAATGGAACAGACTAGAGAGCCGTGATATAAACCCAACCATATATGGTCAATTAATATATGATAAAGGAGCCATGAATATACAATGGGGAAATGACAGCCCCTTCAACAGCTGGTGTTGGCAAAACTGGACAGCTACATGTAAGAGAATGAAACTGGATTATTGTTTAACCCCATACACAAAGGTAAACTCCAAATGGATCAAGGACCTGATGTAAGTCATGAAACCATAAAACTCTTAGAAGACAACATAGGCAAAAATCTCCTAAATATAAGCATGAGCAACTTCTTCCTGAACGCATCTCCTCAAGCAAGGGAAACAAAAGCAAAAATGAACTCATGGGACTACATCAAACTAAAAAGTTTCTGTATGGCAAAGGACACCATCAACAGGACAAAAAGGCATCCTACAGTATGGGAGAATATATTTGTAAATGACATATCCGACAAGGGGTTAACATCCAAAATATATAAAGAACTTACATGCCTCAACACCAAAAAAGCAAATAACCCGATTAGAAAATGGGCAGAGGATATGAAGAGACAGTTCTCTAAAGAAGAAATTCAGGTGGCCACAGACACATGGAAAGATGCTCCACATCACTAATCATCAGGCAAATGCAAATTAAAACCACAATGAGATGTCACCTCACACCAGTAAGGATGGCCAGCATCTAAAAGACTAAGAACAACAAATGCTGGCGAGGATGTGGAGAAAGGGGAGCCGTCCTACACTGCTGGTAAGAATGTAAGCTAGTTCAACCATTGTGGAAAGCAATATGGAGGTTCCTCAAAAAACTAAAAATACAAATACCATTTGACCCGGGAATCCCACTACTTGGAATTTACCCAAAGAATACCACTTCTCAGATTCAAAAAGACATATGCACCCCTATGTTTATTGCAGCACTTTTTACAATAGCCAAGATATGTAAGCAACCTAAGTGTCCATCAGTAGATGAATGGATAACGAAAATGTGGTACATATACACAATGGAATACTATTCATCCATAAGAAAGAAACAAATCCTACCATTTGCAGTGACAGTATGGAGCTGGAAGATATTATGCTCAGTGAAATAAGCCAGGCAGAGAAAGACGAGTGCCAAAATGATTTCCCTCATTTGTGGAGTATAACAACGAAGCAAAACTGAAGGAACAAAATAGCAGCAGACTCACAGACTCCAAGAAGGAACTAGTGATTACCAAAGGGGAGGGGTGTGGGAAGGCAGGTGGGGAGGGTGGGAGAAGGGGATTGAGGGCTATTTTGTTTAGTACACATGGTGTGGGGGATCACGGGGAAAACAGTGTAGCACAGAGAAGGCAAATAGTGAATCTGTGGCATCTTACTACTCTGATGGACAGTGACTGCATTGGGGTATGGGTGGGGACTTGATAATATGGGTAAATGTAGTGACCACATTGTTTTTTCTTTTTTTTTATAATTTATTTTGGTATCATTATTCTACAACTACATGTGCAATATTACGGTTATTAAACTACCCCCTTCATCAGGTCCCCCCCCCACCAACCCCATTACAGTCACTGTCCATCAGCGTAGTGAGATGCTATAGAATCACTAGACCACATTGTTTTTTCATGTGAAACCTTCATGAGAGTGTATATCAATAATACCTTAATAAAAAAAATAATATAAAAAAAGGTGTTTTCCTCAGCTTCCCTTACAGTTAGGGTGGCATTGTGACCTCAATTTTGGCTAATAAAATATAAGTAGATGTCTGCTGGACACTTCTGTGGAGAGTTCTGCTTCCTAATATAGACCCTGCTATTTCTTCCTCCTTCCTTTCCACTCTCCTTTCCTCTCTCTTTGGTTCCTCCTTCATCGCATCTATAATGTGGATGGGATGTCAAGGTGGAGCAGTCATTTTTGCGAACTTGGGATGGAAGACATAGTCCATGCAGGGTGGAGGATAAGGGAAGAAGCTCTATGCCTAAAGTAGCTGCTCCATCCTGGAACTGTCTATCCCCAGCCAGTTTGTTTCATAAGAGAGACGATGCCCTCATGCAGTGGTTAGACCCCAAGAGTCAGGTTTCCCTTACATACAACCAAATGCAACTTATCTGATGTGTTAATGGAACTTATATATTAATGTAACATTGTATATGTAAGTTCTTATAACTAGAATCTGTTTCCAAGTTTCTTATCATCAAGTGTCTGTCAAATACGGTAAAATGACACTCTTCAAATTCATGCATGACTGTCTGTTTTGTTATTGGATGTGTCTAGTGTCCCCTCATTACCACACTTTTTTAAGATATCTCATCTGTGCTCAAAAATGTATTCTTCCTGATGTGCTATAGAATTACTTCTCAAGTTGGTCCAACCTCTTTTATCTTTTGAATGGAACTGTATTGAACCTGTAATTTTGGAAGAATTCGTATCCTGAGAACATTTCATCTTCCCATCCTTGGGCATGCTATACCTTTCTCTTTTTCCCATTTCTCTGTATCTCTGAATGCAGGTTTGTAGCATTCTTCACATATAATTTCTGCACAATTCTTTTTATAGTTACTGCTAAATATTTTATGTTTTTATTGCTATTGTAAATAGAATCTATTTTCTATTATCTCATAACTGGTTATTGCTAGCATATAGAAAAATCATTGATTTTCAAATATTTATCTTGTATTTGACTGCTTATTTATCTTAAGAGTTTTTCAGTTGATAGTTTTATGTTTTCTAGATATATAATTGTATCATCTGTAAATAATGATGATCTCATCTCCTTTCTAATAGACCTCTTATCTCCATTTATATATTTTATTATATTGAGCAGAAAATTGCTGAATAAAAATGGAAGTAGTCATGATTGTTTTGCTCTTGATTTTCCAGGACAGCTATTGTGTCCCCATAAATATAATTCTATTGTTGTTTTAAGATTAGTATTCTTTATCATGTTAATGAATATTCTGCTATTCCTGGTCTCTTAAGAGTTTATAAAAATTAGTCATGAGTGTCAAATTTTGTTCTATGTCTTTTCTGCATTTATTGAGGTTATCTCTTGTTTTTGTTACTTTTGTGTCCTTCTGAAAGGAAGTGCTTTGTTATTGGGTTTCTTACATATAAATATTCCTTGAAATTCTGGGATAAATCATACTTGGTTATGAAAGGTGACTTTAGGAATATCATTGCTGATTTTAATTTACTGACTTTGAGAGGATTTTCACATCTAAATTCATAAATCACATTTATCAATCACATTATTTTTCTGTTCTTTCTCTTCAGTGTTGGCTTCAGATGCCACTCACTCCATGAAATGAAATAGGTAGGGGAAATTGAATTAGACTGAATTATGGACCCAAATCTTTACTTGTCTGTAGCACAGTTAGACATTTACACCTTTGCTCTGCCCTCTTAGTGGGCACTGGATTCAGCCATATAACTTGCTTTGGCTGATAGAATGTGAGTGGATGTTTTAAGAGTTGAAGCTTGAATTGTGTTGTGCTGTGTGGTTGCCTTTATGCAATTCTGTTATTGCCATGAGAAAAACATACCCCAGTTAGTCTATTGGTCCAAAAGATGAGACACACATGGAACATACCTGGACCTTACCTGCAGCTTGGACCCAAATCTAGGTAAGCCAAGATGAGATCAGCCAATGCCCAGGTGACCTACAGACACATAAGCAAGAACTGATGTTTGTTGTCTTAAGCCACATAGTTTGGAGGTGGTTTATTACTTCGCATTGTTGTGGCAACAGCTGACGGATGCACTAGGTAACTTCCCCACAGTTCCTGGCCTATATTTTCCTTCTCTCTAAAGAACTTTCAACATTTCTTGTAAGGTAGGTCACTGGCAAATGATTCCCTCAATTTTTGCTTGTCTGAGAAAGTTCTTATCTTCCCTTCACTTTTAAAGGGTAATTTCACAAGGTATGTAATTCTATGTTGGTGATTTTTTTTCTCTGCACACTTAAATATTTCACTGCCTTCTCTGAGGAGAGGCAGAATGTAATTATTACCTTTGTTCCCTTACAGGTGAGGAGTTTTTTTCCCTCTGGCCTCTTTCAGGATTTCTTTTTATGTCTGATGTTTCTGCAGTTTGAAAATGATATGTCTAGATATACTTTTCTGGCATTTATCATGCTTGGTGTTTCCTGAGCTTCCTGTATCTGTGGTTTGGTGGCTCATAACAATTTGGGGATGTCTTGGTCATTACCGTCTCAAATATTTCTTCTGTTCCTTTCTTTCTTTTCCTTCTGGTATTCCCATTATGTGTATCTATACCTTTTGTTTTGGTCCTGCATTCCTTGGATAGTCTCTTCTGCTCTTTCCAGTCTTTGTTCTCTTTGCTTTACAGTTTCAGAGGTTTCTGTTTCTATAGCCTCAGATTCAGAGATTCTTTACTCAGCTGTGTCCAGTCTACTAATGAGCCCATTAAAGACATTCTCCATTTCTGTTCAGTGCTTTTGATCTCTAGCCTTTCTTAGGATTTTCATCTCTCTGCTTACATTGCCCATCGGTTGTTACATGCTGTTGATTTTATCCAGTAGAGCCCTTAGCATATTAATCATAGTTGTTTTAAATTCCTGGTCTGATAATCTCAACATTGCTTCCATGTCTGGTTCTGATTCTTGCTCTGTCTCTTCAAAGTGTGCTTTTTGTCTTTTAGCATGCCTTGTGATTTTTTTTCTTGATAGCCAGACATGATGTATTGTACTGGGTAAAAGAGGTTGCTATAAATAGGCCTTTAGTAATGTGGTGGTAAGGTGTGGGGAAGGGGAAGTGTTCTACAGGGCTCAGTCTTTTAGTGAGCTGGTGGCGCTGGACTTCACAAGTGTTTCTCTGTTTCCCCTACTTAGGTGAGTTAGGATGGCTAAATTGGGCTGTAATTGGGTATTTCCCTTCCATGACTCCCTACCTTTGCCTCTCTCTCGCTCTCCAGTCTTGGAGGATGTGGTTTCCTCTGTGTTCTCTTCTCTCTCACAGAGCCAGGAAAAGTTGTTGATCGTTTAGCATGTTCAACTTTTTCTAGCTGTTGGACAGAGTGGCAACTGGTCATGGTGCATGATTAGAAAAACTTGCCAACTGAGCCAATAGAATCCAGAAGTTTATCCAGTAAGAAATGAGAATTCAGCATATCATAAAGGCAGAATTTCTTATCAAAGGGAAAAGACGGGTTACTTAGTTAAATGGTCATGAGACAACTGGCACCCATGTAAAAAAAGTTCACTTAGATCCCTACCTTTCTACAAATAAATCCCATGTGGCTCGAATGTTTAAATATAAAAGGCTGAAAAACATATAAGATTGTAAAATAGAGATTAAAAAATATTATCATCAGAGCACTTTCTAAACAAGACATAAAACCCAGAAACCATAAAAAAAGATTATTAGATTAAAATAAAGAAAAAATATTAATGTGCAAGAAGGAAATAGCATGAAAGACTAGTAATAAATATTTGTAATACATAGATCAGTAAAGGACTAATTTCTTTAATATAAAGAATGACTACAAATAAGCTTTTATAAAAGCCAGTGACTCACCAGAGGAGCTAAGGTCAAAAGGCTTGAAGAGACAATTTTCTAAAAATACAAATGGTTCTTAAGTGAAAAGATGCTTAATCCTACTCATAATAACAGAAATGAAAATATACAACAAAATGCCCTTTTTGGACAATCTATCAGATTGTCAAACATCAAAATCTTTATAACATGGATGTCAGGAAACATGTAAATGCATAAACTATCTATGGGAAGTGATTTGGTGAAATCTTCCAAAGTTAAAAATATACATACCTGCTCGACATCATACATCAGAGAAAAACAAATCAAGACAATAAGATACCACTACACACCTAGTAGAATGGCCAAAATCTGGAACACTGACAACACCAAATGCTGACAAGGATATGGAGCCACAGGAACTCTCATTCATTGCTGGTGGAAATGCAAAACTGTACAGCCACTTTGGAAGACAGTTTGGTGGTTTCTTATAAAAGTAAACATGCTCTTATCATATGGATCCACCAATCACACTTGGTATTTACCCAAAGAAATTGAAAACTTATGTCCATACAAAAACCTGTACACAATGTTTATAGCAACTTTATTCATAATTGCCAAAACCTGGAACCTGGAAGCAACCTAGATGTCCTTCAGTAGGTGAATGGATAAACAGTAGTACATCCAGATAATGGAATATTATTCAGTGATAAAAAGAAATGAGATATCAAACCATGAAAAGACTTGGAGGAACCTGAAATGCACAATACTAACTGAAAGAAGCCCATCTGAAAAGGCTGTGTACTGTATGATTCCAACTAAATGACATTCTGGAAAAGGCAAAACTTGGAGACAGTACAAAGATCATAGGTTGCCAGGGGATGGAGTTGGGGTGGGGCAGAGAAATAGGCAGAACACAGAATTTTTAGGGCAGTGCATGTACTCTGTATAATACTATCATGATGGAATATCTCATTATGCATTTATCCAAACCCACAGAATGTACAACAGTAAGAGTGAACCCTATTGTAAGCCCTCGACTTTGGGTGATTATGATTTCAATGTATGTGCATCAATGGTAAAAAATGTACAGCTGTGGTGGAGAATGTTGGTAACGGGGAAGGCTGTGCATGGGAAAGGGCAAGAGGCATGTGGGAAATCTTTGTACCTTCCTCTCAATTTTGCTGGGAACCTAAAACTGCTATAAGAAAGGTAAATTCTTTATTTAAAAAAGAGATTACCTAGAAATTTCACTTTTAGGAATTTATTCTACAGAGATACTAGCCAAATTTCAACTTTTATTTAACAGTTATTGATTGAGCATCTACTATGTGCCAGGCACTGTACTAGGCAAAAAGAAACAAATATGGATGAAACACAGCCCCACCATAAAGTTGCTTTATAATCTTATGATTGGAATTGAAGTGCTTCATTCAGTAGATGAAAACAATGAGGTTCAGGTTGGTGGGAACTTAAACCAAGGTCTACCTAACCGTGTAAAACACTAGGTGGATGGATTAAACCTTTCCATCCAACTGGCCCTTAAGCACAAGAGAATAGAAAAGATTCCCTAATGATCTGGGGGCATAACCTAAAGTGGCTTGTTACAAGCAAGCGAATATTTATTATTTGTTTCCAAAAGGTCATGCACATTTTGTGTTCCACGTCTTCTAGCTCTCTAAACTCATACATACACCTTTAATATAATGTTTTAAAAATTATTTCATTACTTACCTATTAAATTACAATTTTTTCCTCAAAATCTGTAAGTATGTAATAGGTACATGAGGAGAAAGGTCGTGTTTGTGGCTTCTTTCCATTCCCCCATTCCAAAAATATTCCAAAAGGGAGAAACACCCAGCTAATCTAAGCTACTTCTTGAATTTATGGCTAAGAAAACACTTCTCTGCAGTTGCTGCCTCAAACTCCTTCATCATTTTATCTTCCCATTTGTGCCTTGTAAGTGAAGTCTTGCAGGATAATGGAGCCCTTGCAGGGGGGGCTTGGTGTCTGGCCTCATGCCCAGTCTGGCCTCCTTGGTTCCCAGGGGCAGGTTCTGGGCTGCCTGCTCCCTGACCCAGGGCACACTTGGAAAGTTCGGGGTCAAGTGCACATCTTGCAGTGTCTTGGGGTGGGCCATGGCAGAATCCACACCCACCCTGGTTGACAGCACCAAGGCACACTTAGCAGGTGACTTGGCAGGAGTCTCTCACCCACCCCCGCCCCAAAGGCCAAGTGCATCTGGCACAGAGGTTGTGATTCCCTTGGGGTTCGCCCAAATGCTGTAGGCTGGGGCGGAGGAAGGAAAGATTAATTTCTTTGTCCCTAACAGGCCCAGCTCTGGACCTTGGTATGTATTTCCCAACCCTCTCCGCCTTGCCATGGTTCATGCGGAAGCTCAGAGGAGAAGTGGGACAGCCATGGGGAATGGGCCATGGGGTGAAGCTGGCAGGGAGAGCAGAACTGGAGCATGGGAGCATCTACTGCAGGGCAGGGCGGGTGACGGGCCGCACACTGGGGGCTTGGGTACTCTGTTGGAATGGCACTTGGCGTGTAAAGCCCTCAGGCCAGAGCGGGGTCTGGAAAGCCTGGAGGTTTAGAGGGGGAGGTGTAGTGAGATTTCAGAGTTGCCCCCAGTTCTATCCTTCAACCCTTTGCAGTGTGGCTTGGTAGCTCCTCCCAACAGGCGATGGTTCTTTTTGCCCATCTTTAAATCCAGGCTGGCTTCTTGACTTGCTTTTGTCAATAGAATGCAGGAGAAGCCACGTGGACGGGAAGCCGGAACTGGTAATAATAGGTGGATAATAACCTGAGTAATGAATGAGGGGACACAAGGCATCCACGTGGGTCAGTAGGTAGCTCCCTCAGCTTCCGAGCTCCCACTTTGGGGAAATGAAATTCAGGGTCGTTTTCACTGAAGGTGCTGTTTCAATGCACCCACACAAAGAAGTAGAGTCACAAGATTCATTATTACTCATAAATACCAGAAGCAAGGGGGTACAAGTGGGCTGGGAGAAGCGCAGTCCTCTGTCCCAAGTCCCAAGTGAGTAGGAGTTGGAGGGCAGCAGAGCAAGCGCCTCTTACTTATAAAGTGGTTGGGGCAGAAGGCATTAACTGTGCACAGGCTTAACTCTAAGTGTTTATTTTAAAAGTTGCCCAGGAAAAGTAAAGTGAGAACTGATGGCAAGCATCATAAACTCAAGTCCTTATATAAATGTCCAGACCCAGGGTCTGAGCAGGGTCACTATGCTGTAAAATGCGTAGGCATCAGCTCAGAAAAACAAAGTTGTTTCTCTTGTCACACTGTCTGTGCCACACCGGGTCTGGGCCTCACTAGGTTTTGCCTTCTCCTGCCTGCTCTCTCGGAACCACAGAAAGCTCAGGCTAGCCTCCTGGATGCCCGATCACCAGGGGCAGCAGGATACACCAGACACATATGAGGCCGTGCCTAGGCTGGTGAGCTCCCAGCTGACCTCTGCACTACTACAGAGACAGAGGAGGGAACCCAGCCTAGATGAGCCAAGCCCAGCTCGAACCAACAGAGGCACCCAGTACGCCTGTAGGTAAGTGCGCTGTGGCAGATGGTGGTGGTTTTAAGTCACTGAGATTTGGGGGTGATATGTCACCCAGCATAGCTGACACAGAAGGGTGCCCTGGGGTGCCTCAGGCTGCCTTCCCCATGTATTGCTAGAGGCTCGCTCATGTCTGAAGCCAGGAAAAGGCTGGAGATAGGCAGGTGGGAGTGGCCCACAGTTCAGAGCTGCCACATTAACAGGACTGGATCCCTGCTAGCTCTGGGCCTGGCACACAGGAGGTTACTCATCAAAGCAGGCCTGCATGGAGGGCCCAGCTGACAGGGCAATCAGGCACTGCGAGAGGCTGGCCCAACCCCAGGGTGAACCCTGGGTCCCATGGGCCCAGAAAGGAGGCCATCTTTGTTTCTGGCTGTTAGGAAGGAAGGAAGATGGAGGCAAGGACGTTTCCTTCCAGAGAAACACCAGGAACATGGATATAGGAAAAGAGTAGACAGCAGAGAAGCTGGGTGGGAGCAGGCAACTGGGAAATTAACACTGGGAGAAGACACCCACGTGGCGTGTGGTGTGGGTCTGTTCCCTTCCCTGCCCTCGCTGACAGCTCAGAGAAGAGCAGGACCCCAAGATGGCAGGCCTTCCCCAAGTCTGGGGCCCTGTATGTGTGGGTCCCGGGTGGCCTTGCTCAGAGGTGGCTTAGCTTAACCTGGGTCAGTGGTTCTCAAACTTGGGTGGGCACCAGAAACACCCCTAGCTAGAGTTTTGATGCAGGAGGTCTGGGGAGGGATATGAGAATTTGCATTTCTGATATGTTCCCCATTGATGCTGATGCTGACCTGGGACCACTCTTTAATCTAGGGCTTACATGTGGGGATCTGGCATAAGAGACCCCAAAGTTCTAATTTGATCCATCACATATATCTGTGTGACCATGGACAAGTCACATAACATCTCTGATTTTCTCATCAATAAATGGGATGATTATCATTTTCCTTTCCAGGCTTGTTCTGGGAATTAAGTGGGAGGATGCATTTGGGGTGCTTGGCCTCAAAGCTTTGAGTGGTTATTGTCAGTCTCCTGTGACTTCAGCCTCCATCAGGGGCATTTCAGTCTGGGCTTGACTGGACTTGGGGGTGTAGAAGGGGACACAGTGGTCTGGCTCAGGGTGGGAGCTGTCAGGAGGTTGGTTCCTGTGTCTTGAACTCTCATCTTCCACCCCCAGCTCCCTGCGTCAGGGGAGGCAGTCTGGAAGCCAGGTCATCCCTGGTCCCACCAGCAGAGCTAGAGACATGCACACCAGACACAGAGAAACAGGGTCCTCAGCTGAGGGGTCTGCTCCCAAAGCTGGGTGCAGCCTGGGCCTAAGGTACCAGACTGTGGAGCTAAGCAAACCTGGGTTCTAGTGCCAGCCTTCTGCTCACTTCTTGGGCACACTTGGCATACCTCTGGGCCTCCCTCCCCTCATTTGCAATAGCAGTAACAGCATTAGTTCTGTTGGAAGTTGCCGGGAGTTCCCAAGGCCATGTTCCCAGAGTGCTCTCTGGCACAGCCAGCTGCAAAGGGGGCTCAGGGAAATCTGTGTCGGCATGAGTATCTGTTGCACGAGTAAAAGGGAGCTGAGTTCTTGCTCCTCTTGGCTTCCTTCTCAGTCCCTCCATACGGCCATGATCCCCACACACGGACAGGGCTGTTCTGAGCAGACCTGTCAGTGCTCCCCATACCCTTGGGTTCCTTCATGGCTTCCACTCCCAATAACCACCCCTTAACCAATGACTGAGGGTGCCGGGGGAGGGGTACATGCTCCAGTGGCCCTGCTCTGATCAGGACCTCAGGGGTGACCTAGCTGCCCCCAGAGCTCCCCTGCTGGATCACGACAAGGTTCCTGTGGTGGTTAATGTTACTGTCAACTTGACTGGGCCATGTGGTGCCCAGATAGTTGGTCAAACATTATTCAGGTGTGTCTGTGAGGGTATATTGTTGCATGAGATTAGCATTTGAGTCAGTAGACCGAGTAAAGTAGGTAGGAGTTACTGGACTCCGTGCGTGTGTGTGTGTGTGTGTGTGTGTGTGTGTGTGTGTGTGCACGTGTGCGTGCTGTGGGATAGCCACTGCCCTCCAGCCCCAGCCTCCTCAGCTCTCCCCAGCCGGCTCCTGGGTGAGTGGCTACTGCAGGAGCGGGCTGCTGGCTGCCCTCATTAATATTTATGACAAGGAGAGGAAGTTGCATAAATCTTCTCTGATACTTAATTAAACCAAACTTCTTTTGATTTCCCCTCTTTCTGCTTCACTGAGTGTGGCCAGCATACCTATTAGATATTCTTCCTCCCCAAGTAGCCAAGAGTGAACAGAATCCCCCAGATACTCCACACACCCCAGTTACTCCAGCCATCAGCTGGGAGCCTGGGGAAGCCAATGGACTCCTACCCACGCTTGGAGGACTGTGCACACAGCAGTAGGCAGAGGCTCCTTGTGTCTCTGGGGAGTAGCAGAGACCTAGGAGGACCCTGGCTGCACCCCAGAGCCGGCCTCTTCCAGGCTTGAGAGGTGAGGTTTTGAAGAGCATGTGGAGAGAAGTTGATGCCTCCTCTCCTTCCTGCCCCCCCAACAGGGAAGATGGAGTCAGCCCCAAAGCGTCTAAGGAGTAGCTGGGTCCCATGGAGAGGCTGCCTCTGGCTCCTCACCCCACCCCGACTCTCCTGGCACCGCAGCCAGAGGACCCCAGTGTGAACCTGGTCAGAGCTCAGCGTCTCCCTCCACTTCAGGAGCTGGTTAGCGCCCAGCTGACACATCTTTGATATGGAATCATACACAGGAAGCAGCTTGACCCCTGAAGGCCCCTCTTAGCGTGGGATTGACACTGAGCATTGACTTTGCTTCAGGCTTATCCACAAATCTCAGCCAATTTTATTAAAGAGCTGCATGTGGTGTGGAACATGCCAGGGAGACAACTTTATTTATAGATCTTGATCGGCAGAGAGAAGCCCACACTTGATTCTGTTGGCGCCTGGCCTCAGGTGGGAGGGGTGATTGGCAGGTACGGCTCCTCGGCCCCCACCCCCAGCTGCACAAAGAAACATACAAACACGTGTGCAGACAGACAGGTGGGCATTAACCCAGGACAGACGCATGTATATTCACATGAGCAAACGGACGCACACACACACAAAGTCCCACATTGCTGTGGACTGTGTTGTGTCCTACCCTCCCAAATACACATGTTAGAGTCCTAACCCCTAAGGTGGATATTTTTGGAGACAGGACCCTTAGGGAGGTAACTGAGGTTAAATGAGGTCATAAGGGTGGGACCCTGATCTAACAGGACTGGTGCCCTTATAAGAAAAGGAAGAGACACCAGATATCTTTCTGTGTGTGTGTGTGTGTGCAGAGGACAGGCCACATGAGGACACAGTGAGAAGGTGGCCAGGTACAATCCGGGAGGAGAGTCCTCATCAGGTATTGCGCTTGCAGCACCTCGATCATGGACTTCTAGCCTCCAGAATTACGAGAAAATAAAGGCCTCTTGTTTAAGCCACTCAGTCTGTGGAACTTTGGCAGCCCCAGCAGACTGATACTCACATGGATACACTCATGCACAGAAACCCAGACACATGGAGACATCACCCACACTCAGTTTGGGCACACATGAGATACAGGCACACAGGGACATATACTGACTTTGCTGGACCAAGGTAACATCTCCCCTGATTCGCCCTGAGCCCAGAGGAGATGTCCCATCATGGGCTGGTGACTTAGGGAGGGAGAGCAAGTGCATGTAGACATCAGCTTAGACTATAGGAACATAAACCTATAAATATATGTATATAGACATTCATGCCCTGCAATGCATAGAGTTCTATAATTAATAATAAATAATGCCCACAAGGCTGACTTACCCTAAATAAATGCAGTTGGCATTTACTGAGTTCTGAGCCAGGCCTTCTACCAGGCATCTCACACATATTATCTCCTTTTTGCCTTTGCAACTCTGAAAAGCACGGATGCTCTAAAGAGGGAACTGAGCGACGTAAGGAAAGGTGCCCAGCTGGCTGAGCCCAAGCCCTGACCTCAAGTGCGTGGGGCATGTTGGCTGGGGGATGCTAATAGACCACCGTTTCCTGAGGGCTCGCCATGCACCAAGCATGGGCACTCCAAGCATCAGAAGGCCTGGGCAGACGTTTCTTTCCTTTCCGACCTGCAGGCTTGCTCACGGGGGTCATCACTGACCCTGCACAAGCAGGGCCCGACCTGGCTGACTCAGCCGAAAAGGGAGGGCACAGAGACTCCCGCGGCCACCAACCGTCAAGGCCAGCTAATGGGGGAGGTCTTCGGGTCTCCTCCTCATTAATTTCAGGCCCCTATATAGCCATTGATGTGGATTAAATCCAGACATGAGCAGGTGACCTGTCTGGGGGTTGTCAGACAGGGTTTCTTTCTGGCTGCAGCAAGGTCAGACTGGAGATGTTTTGGCTCCAGAAGCCTCTCTGAGTGGAGACAAAGGGTTCTGAAGGGACATGTGGATTGCTGCCAAGTATGCATGTTCAAGGAAGATGGACTTCAAGCATAATTCCTCCAGCTTCTTGTGCTGAGCTTGGGCATAAGACTCAGTGACCACTTAGCCACTGACCCTGAGGAACTCTGCGTAATGGGAGGATTTGCCTCAGACAGTGGAACCCCCAAGGCCACAGGTCAGGCAGGGAGATGAGAGGCTGGGCCGGGAGGACCAGGACGGGGGCAGGTGGCCTTCGTGCTCCCAGCCGCATGGCCCTGGGGAGCCTGACACCTCATTTAATCCTGGAGGTGGCAGGAAGGGCAGAGAGCCTGAGGACTGCAGGCCTTGCACAAATAGCGATGCTGGGCTGAGGAGGAAACTGAGGCAGGCAGCTAGCAGTTAGGACAAGGCATCGGAGAAGGGCTCCAGGTGAGAGGGACCACAGCAGGGGACTCCAGGCTGCAGGACTCATGCAGGGCCCAGGACTGACCGGGCAGGGCTTCTCCACCCTGCTGGTGAGATTGGCCGGGGTAGGGTTGCTGGGGAGCATGGGGGAAGGGCCTGAGGCAGGCAGGGGGTGATGGGGTTCACCCTACCCTCACCCTGATGGCAGCAGGGCCCCAGCAAAGATGGAGTTTCCAGCGTGACCAAGAGGGAGTGATTGAGAGCATGGGGTGGGGTGCTTGGTTGACTGCTTACCCAGCCTGGGGTTTTATTTGAATATGATGAAAATATCTGGGAGCTAGGGAGAGGTAGTAGTTGCACAACATTGTGAATGGACTAAATGCCACTGAACTGTCCACTTAAATGGCTAATTTTATGTTATGTGGATTTCGCTTGAGAGAGAGACAGAAACAGAGTGTGCGCATTTCACTCCTGCTCTTAAATCCCAGCTCCGTCACTCACTAGCTGGGTGACCTTGGAAACATTTTCATAACGTCCCCAACTTTCACTGTCCTCATCTGTCACATGGGGTAATCTTAGTACCTACCTAACATATTATTCTGGATAGAATGATGAGATGGATTTGAGAGGACCCAGAATGTAATAGGAACTCTGCCAGTTTGTAAAAGAAGTCAAAGGACTTTCTAGATGTGCTCATGGTCTCCTACGTGTGTGTCCTGATTGTGAGAGAGGGATAAGGGGGAGAGGGTGAAGACAAGAAGAGGTTTCAAGGGTTGGCTGTGAATGCGAAGTTGAGAGAGGAGGAAAGCAGGCAACAGTGAGAAGGTGGCACCAATGATTTTCTCTATGGGGCCGAAGGAAGTTGGGGGTGAAGCCCTAAAAGGAGTAGGCTGGAGAGATAGAGGCAACATTCAGAGCGTGAGGTGTGTGAAATGGAAATTGTGGAGGGCCTACTGCTAATGAAAAAGTCTGGAGGATGACCATGGGGGAGAGTGGCTGAGGCAGGGTGGGGGATAGCCTAGGAAGGAAAGAACTTGCATCGCATCACAGGCCCACATGAAGACAGGCACAGCCTTTGTGCCGGGGGCTTTCATCGTCATGGGGCTGGAGATGGCCTGTGCTCAGAGACCTCCTTTCGGAGGGTGACAGAGACCTGGATTCTGCCCAGAGGTGTGCAAAGGAGTCTGAGGGGTTTGTGCTGAAGAGTGCACAGGAGATGAAGAGTGTCCCAAGGGAATGGAATCTGCAGCAGTGGGTGTGCTCATGTCTGCAATATGCTTCCCCCACAAGAGTGGCTCTGGCGTCCATGTGAAAGAGGGACTGGGTGTTTATTAAGCATGTCTGGAGGCCAGCCCCAGAAGACCTCTCATGAATTCATGAATCCGATGCTTGGCCTAAGAGCAAGCCTCTTCCACTGCTCGCTCCTGGCTATCCCCTCTCCCTGGATTTGCAGCTCTAGAAGGTGAAGATCTAACATGGTAGAGTGACTGCTTACTAAAGAGCTTGTGTTTAACAAAGAAGAGAAGAACTGGGACACCAAGAGCCCAAGATGTTGGAAGGATTGTCTTTGGGCATATGAAACCACCCAGAATAGGCCCTCAGTGGTGTTGAAGAGAGGCACAACAAGCCAGGAGCTAAAGTCAACGAGAAATGAGGACAAGTGACACGGCATCAGTAGACTGCAGCCACACTCGGGGAGGAGGGTAGATGAGTGTGATGACTTGAGATTCAAAGCAGGAGCTTTTCAGGGCTGAGAAACTGAGGGTGATTGTGGCCCCAACTTTTCCCACCTTCCTGCATCCACACCCACTGCCATGTGACTTTGCAGAAACTCCTACCAAGATGACAAGTCTATCTCCTACCCCCTGCATCTGGGCTGGCTTTCTGACTTGCTCTGGCCAACAGAATGCAGCAGGCACGCCAGTTGCTCAAGAGGCCTAGCAGCTCCTGCTCTCCCGCTGAACCATGTCCAGCTGTCCTAGGAACATGGGCTCGCCTGCTAGAGGCTGAGACCACATACCGCAAAACCCAGTCATCCCAGCTGAGGCCAGCCAAGGACAGCCTACAGCCAGCTGCCCCCAAAACAAGTGAGTGCAGCCCCGACCTGTAGCGCTGCCTCCCTAACCCACAGCTGAGCAGACAGTTGAGTGAGTCCAGCCCAGACTAGACCCAAGCAGTTCCCCCGAAAACTCATGAACCACATGAAGGCTGTCACTGTCAGCCGCACTGCTTTTCTGTTGCCATGCAACAAGCCACCAGGAGCTTAGTCACTTAAAACGAACGGTACCCATTTACCAGCTCACAGTTCTGTGGGTTAGAAGTCTGGATGGGTCCAGCTGGGGTCCCTGCCTGGGGTCTCCTGGTCAGTAGTGTTTGTCCTTACTGCGGAGACAGGCAGTATACTATAGTTATATTTCCTTGCCTGTGCAACTTGGAGTTGATAGCTGCTGGATTTTTTTTTTACTCACTTAGATTTTTATGTCACTATCACTGTTCAAATGAATTGTAAGGCCTTTTGAATATTCTTTTTGGCCAAACACGTCACGTGTGCCGCCAGTTCTGAGCTGGAATGCCGGGTCGCCAGCCGCTGTACAGACGCAGCCTCTGCCCCTGTCTTGTGTCCTGCCCCTGAGGCCTTGTCCTTCCTCCTTGACTCCGTTTCATAGGGTCCACCCTTCCGGAACTCCCTGGAAACGGCGGACGGGAAGACTTTCCGTTTCTGAATGCGTCGCGTCTTCTTCCCTCACAGTTGGTTAGGCTGCGTGGAGACTTCCGGCTTAAAAAATCACTTTCCATCAGAACTTTGATGCCCTGCTTTATGTGCGGTCTGTTTCCTTCCCTCTGTGAAAGCTTTTAGGATTGATTTCTGGGGCCTAATGCTCTGCAATTTCACAATAATGGGTCTAACAGTGGGGCTTTTTCATCCACGGCTCTCGATCTTTTGTGGACCTTCCAGTTTGGAAACTTGTCTTCTCCAGTGCCAGGCACTTGACTTCTCATTTCTTCGATAATTTCCTCCCGGCCGTGTGCCAGATTTCCCTTTTTGGAACTCCCTTTGGTGAGATGTTGAATTTCCTCAACTGATCCTCCTAAGTTTTAAAATCTTCATTCCCCTCTTTTTTTTTTTTTTTTTCATTTCTGCGCTTTTAAGAAGAGGAGCTGATCCGGGAGATTTTTTCAATTTTATCTTTGAATCTCTACTTAATTTTAAAACTTCTGTCACCATGTTTTAATTCCAACATGCGGCAAGAGCAGCGTCTTTTCCCTTTTTCTCTTATGTAGCATGTCGTTCGTGGTGTGATATCGTCTCTCATCCCCCTGAGGAAATTAATGTCGTTTTAAAAGTTTTGCTCCGCACAGTGTCTCTGGTCCCTTTGTTTCTGTTGTTTGTGCTTCTGTGTTTCATGTTGAGGACTGTCCACCATGTGAAATAACAAAAGGTGATGTCTGGTGAGTCTATTTTCTTTCATATTTAAGAGTAGGGCTTTAAACGACAGTTTAGGCATTCTGTGTGCATGGGTGGAGCCTGCCAACAGGTGGTGGCAAGTGGGGCTGTGGCCATTTCACCGGGCACTCTCAAATATTAGTATCCATATGTCTTTTCTTTAGGACCTATGTTTCTCAGAAAGAAAAAAAACAAGGACAAACTAAAAAATCCTCCTGGGGACAGGCTCCTGGTTGCTGGCGCTTAAGTGGCAGAAGGGCTTGGGTGGGGATGGGGAACTCACCACTTAGCTTTCAGGCTTTGGCTTCAGCCCATTGTCGGCATGGGGCCCCTCTCTCACCTTCCTCCAGGCCAGGATCCCGGGGTCTGAGCCCTTCTGGTTTGTCCATAGAACAAACAGCTTGTCTACTGCTGGGCAGGAGAGGGACACTTGCTGTGTGGGTTAGAAAAATAAGCCAGGGGGAGGTGGGAGATCTAAAGGCTCCTTTTACAGACTTTCAGCCAAGTCCTTCAACACATAAACATCCTACTATTTTTCTCATTTAAAACAAAAAATGGAAAAAACAACAAAACCTGAATACTGCACACCCACTCCCTCTGTCAGCTTCTGATCTCTTTTCTCCTCGCATTTATACCAGAGCTCATGAAAGAACTGTCTTCTGTCTGATATGGCAGCTCCGTGTGGCCATCGAGCACTTGGACTGTGGCCAGGCAAACGGAGCCGTGTCGTAAAGGTAAAATACACAGCAGATTTCAAAGACTTAGTATGAAAAAGGGTACAGAATAGCTCATTAATAATTTTTATATTGATTACATGTGGAAGTGATAATGTTCTGTGTGAGTTAGGTTAGATAAAAATCTATTAATTAAATTAGTGTCACCTGTTTCTTTTTCCTTTTTAAACGTGGCTCCTGAGAAGGTTAGAAGTGCACATGTAGCTTGCATTCTATTTGTACTGGGCAGGGCTGGTCTGGGCTCATGCCCCAGTTCCTCTCCTCTTGCTCTCTCTTAAACTCACTCTGCTCCATGACTCTGGTTCACTGACAAATGCTAAGCTGCTCACCCTCAATTCTCAGACCTTATCGTATTTGACGTGGCTACAACTGGTCCCTCTCCTTGAGACACTTTCTTTACTTAACTCCAGGACACCACATTCTCCCCATCTTCCTCTTACCTCTCTGACTGCCCCTCCCCAGTCCTCTTTGTGGAGTGTTCCATACTCCAGAGCTCAGTCCTGGGTTTTCTTGTCTATCCATATTCATTATCTTGGTGATCACATCTCTCGTGGCTTTAAATTCTATCTGTACATAATTGCGGCCACTGCTACCTCCTTGACCTCATCTCCCACCAGCCTTCCCCACACCTGCTGCCTTACTATTCCTCAAACAGCTTCTGACATGGCCTAGCTTCAGGGCCTTTGCACTTGCTATTCTCTTTGATGGAAACATTCTTTCCCCAGCTTCTTGAATGACTCCCTCCCTGGCTTCCTATATGTCTTTACTTCCCTGTAACCTCAGGGAGGCCTCCTTGGCTATGCTCTCTAAAACTGTAGCCTCCTCCATGTACTTCCTATCTTTTACTCACCCTCATTTTATCCCAAGCTCTCACCACTGTCTCATATCCTCTGTGTTTCACTTATTCATAGTCTGTCCCCCCAACTAGAATGCAGGTTCCATGAAGGAAGAAATCTAGCATAGCAGATGCCCGGTATTTGTGAAATGAACAACCCCTCCTGCTCAGCTCCAAACCTCAGCCCTGTCTTCCTTGGAAGTTGCTGCCACCGCCCTGGCATCTTTCTGGAGTGCTGTGCACTTGGGGCGCTCACGTTAGCACTTCCCTGCTGGCTTCCCACTTTGTCTAACTCCTCCTCCTCCTACTTCCCAAAACCGTCTTGACATCACTCATCTCCTCTCACATTGATTTAGTCCTTGTGGGTTTATATCATTTTCATTCCTTTTCTTTCAGTGGGGTTTAAGGAGGAAGCAGAAAGAAAACTTTTTGTTTTCAACCTGCCACATTTAGCCAGAAGACCCAGTATAATATTTTGGGAACATCTTATTAGCCTTGATTGTTTAGTGTCTTTGTCCATGATGTATGTTTGTGTTTTGACTGTAATTGACTGCATGGGATTTCTCTTGTAGATAGACCATAACATATTATGTTAATTCCCATCACTGGACTATTAAAGTTCTTTCTAATTTTTTGCTATGGAAAATACTACAATTCACATGGTTAAATCTTCTCCTAGCTGTGTGATTATTTTAAAGCCTAAGGAGTGGATTTTCAGAGGCCAAAAGGCATGCATATTTTTAAGCCTTCTGGTACATGTGGCTAAATTACCCTTCCAAGGAGTTTTCCAATTTGCACTCCTTCCGGCAACAATTGTTTGGGAGAACTTGTTTCTATGTTCATATGCCAGCAGTAGGTGTTATTATTTTAAATATTTCACAATGTGATAGGTGAAAACGTGCATCTCACTGTTACTGTAATTTGTATTTTCCTTAATTACTAGTGAAGTCGAGCATCTTTTCACATTTTGTATTTCTTTGTTCATGACACATTGTAAAAGATAAAAACAGGTTACAAAACATTATGTATAAAAATTCTAAATTTGTAAAAAAAAAAAATTACACATAGAAAAATAAGACCAGCAGGAAATAAGGCAAAATATGGACCGTGCTTATGTCTGGGGAGCAGGATAATAAATGAGTTTTTCTTTTTCAAACTTTTGTGTGTTTTCCAAATTTTATACAATGAACATGTGTTATTTCTGCAACCAAAAAATGTGATTTAAAAAGTAACAATTATAATAATAATACTAAAACAGCCCAAAGTTTTAAGAATAGAGTTGGGTAGGCACAGCAGCCCATAGGTTCATAAAAAAACACACACCAGCCAAAGCCCCAGGACATCAAAGATTGGCTCCCTTACAACTGCAAAAAAAACCGCATGTGTGATATATTCTGCCTCTAGAAAGGGCAAAGATAGGCTAGTGGGGGTGGGGCAGCAGGTCCAGGATGTGGCCTGTGGGTACCAGGCGCTCACAGACATCAGTGGGTAATTACATCTCCTTTTAACGCATGCAAATTGTATCAGTATTATTTATATATTCAAAGCCACGGATGAATAATATATGCATTTATGCAGAGGTAATTGCCTTAGCTAGGTTCTTCCTGGGATTTTTATTGTCTCCCCAGATACTGAATATTCAGCTCCCCTCTCCCCAAGTGGAGCTGGGGGTGCAGCGATAATGGCGGCAGCCCTGGCCCAATCCACCCGAGGGGAGGAAGCTGAGCAGGGGAAGGTGCCGATGGTCTGTGGCCAGTGGGGGATGGGACCCAGGCACTGGACTTCCACTTCCTCCGACGGACGCATTTGGGAAAGGGGACTCAGGGAAAGGGCTTGGTTCGGAATCCCTGGCTGTAGCCCAGGGATGACACTTGGCTTCTTTCTTTGGCGCAAACTGTCAGTCCTGCATGAGTCTGAGTTCAACCTGGATGCTCGGCCCCATCCATGCAGCCAGCAACACATAAAAGGCCTCCACCTCCTTTGTCTCACTGACAGCCTTATTTCTGACGTCTGACCTTGACCCATGCCTTTTTCCAACATACTCCAGCCAGACCCAGTTCGTTTTTGGCTGTTGCTGGGGTGGGCTTCTGGTCTCTGTTGGGGCATCCTAGGTGAACACCCTCCCCATCTTGTCCAGTCTTCTCTATCTGGTGTGGCGTGACCCTCTGTCCCTGGCCTTCCCTGAGGGGGTGCAAGAGGGCTCAAGGAGGCCTCTTTCTAGATGTCTTCAAAGAGGAGGTGGAAATCAAAGTCAGATTGCAGAGGGCGAAGGTCACAGCAGAGTGCCAGGATCTACACTGAGGGAACACACCCATAAGCCAGGCGTCACCCTTGGGCACCTTTTCTATGCATCTCATGTCTGAAAAGGTGCCGCTTGTGGGAATGGACCCAGGGGCAGCCCCAGCATTCTTTGCTGCCCTCCCCACGTGCCCAGTCCAGGCAGAGAGCCCAGGAGGGTGTCATATTTAGACTATTTTAAGAAAACCGGTAGAGAAAGGAAATTGAGAGCTTTGATGGAAGGAGAGATATGCCCAAGGGAAAAATTTTGCAGATGGTACAGACTTGGGCCTCATGTTTAATGATGGGACGTGACACTGAGTGGGCGAGGGCGGATGGGGACTCCAGGAAAGGAGGGTTATTAGCAGAGTGAGGCTTCTGGGAGGTGAGACGGAGGAGAGTCAGGATCCCAGGTGGAGGCAGGCACCACCCTGGCAGGAGGCGACACCTGCGTTCTTCTGAGGCAGGAGAGGGGCAGTGGGCAGGGGGCATGGGGGCACAAGGGATTGTGTGGGTGTGGGAGACGGAAGCAGGGGATCCCTGCCCCCGGCTCTGTTCCTTCCATTAACCGTGAGACCAGACGGATTCCTGAGAAAGGGTGGAGGGGTGAGGAGGGAGGAGGAGACATCCCACACCCTTTCTCACACTCACCTGCTCTCACCAGGCTTTCACTCAGCCACGTCCCCAAAGCAGCTTTGTCAGGATCACCTGTGACCTCCATGTGCCCAGCCCAAGGCCAGTTCTTAATCTGCTCAGACACTCACCAGCATCTAACGCAGTCATTCACTTCCTCCTCCTTCAAACACTGTCTGCTCTTGGCTTCAGAGATGCTCTTGGTTCTCCTCCTGCCTCCCCGGCCGCTCCTCCACAGTCTCCGTTGCCAATTCCTCCTCTTCTCATCCTAAAACACTTGCAGACTCAGGCCTCAGACACCTTCTCTAGGAACACTTGCTTACAGCTTTAACCCGTTTGGGTGGCTCCCGAAATTCATTCCCCAGCTCTGATCTCTCCCTACACTCCAGGCCCGTGTGTCCAACCGTCCACTCAACAGCTCCACGGATTGTGTACCAGGCGCCACAAACCTGACATGTCCACAGCCCACAGCCCTAATGGGCCTCCCTGAACCACTCCTCCCCAGGGGACCCGTGGCGGCTCCATTTTACCAGGTGCTCAGGCCAACACACCTGGAGTCATTCTTGATGCCTCTCTTATTCTCTCAACCCACATCCAATCCATAATGGAACTTGTCAGCAATACTTTCAAAATATAACCTGAACTGGACCACTTTTGACCACCTCCACTGCCACGACCCTGGGGCCAGTCCCCATCATATCCAACCCGGATCACTGCAGCAGCCTCCTGACCTGTCTGTCTGCTTCCATCCGGGCTCCTCCAGGCAGTTTTCCACCCAGCAGCCAGAGGGGAACTTGGAAAACAGAGATCCCATAATGTTACTTCTTGGCTCCAAAACTTCCTCCAGGGGCCCCCACCTGACTTTGAGTAAAAGCTGAAGTCACACCATGGCCTCGAATGCCCTCCACGCCCCTCCCTGCCCACTTCCCGACATCCTCTCTGATGATTCTCCCTGCTCACTTCACCCAGGCCTGGCTGTTGCTGCTTGGGGCTGGCCTGGGGCCCTGCTTTGGGTTGTGGGTGGCAGCTGTTGTAGTTCAATCATCTTAGAACTCATTTGAGGTGGTGTGGAAACCCACCTGCCAACTCCACATCAGGAGATGCCTGGATACGGCCGACTGCACAGGCAGGTCATGCTCCCACCAGGTCAGCGTCTGCTCCATGATGCACAGGGCATGGGGGAGCGGAGCAGCCCCTGGGGACACTGCAGATGGTAAAGGGGTTGTCATTAGCCAGAGAGCAGCAGGGTCCAGGCCCTGCTTGGGGAAAATGATGGGGAGGAGGTTTGCCTCACTGGAAAGGGTGTCTTTTTTAACCTTTTATCATAAAAAATTGCAAACATTCAAAATTGCAAAGTATAACAAACACTGTACCCGTCACCCAGTTTCAGCAGTTATCAACTCGTGACCAATTTTGTCTCCTCTATATTACCATTTACTCCCTCTCAGATATTTTGAAGTAAATCTCAGACTTAATAACATTTTAACCTTAAATATCTTAACAACATATGGGGTCTAAATTTCATCCAGAGCTGCCCCCAGGGCCTAGGCAGTGACTTTTGTTATTTTACTCCTAGGACCAGACTGGGCTGTCAGCTCCAGGCTCTGGGCTCTGAGTCCAGGCTCCAGGCTGGGTTTGGGGTTCTGGGCCCTTGGACACCCAAGCCTTTACCCTCTTAAGTAAAGGACAGTGTTTTTGGTGGAACACTGATCTTTCAGGAAATGATAGTGCAGAGGGCAGTTGAGAGGAGCTGCTCAAAGAGAGGGACTTTCAAAGAACCATGCCTGGAGCTTGAGCCAGACTGGTAAGAGAGGCACCAAAGCCAGGGGTGGGGGGTCCATGTAGCCTCCTGAGACCCTTCCCAAAGAGACTTATAGAAAAATTCAGATCCCAATCAAAATCTAACAGGCTTTCTAGCAGAAATTGAGAAATGAATTCTAAAATATTTATGGGAAGGCAAAACAATTTTATAAAAGGAAAATAAAGTTGAAGGATTTACTGTACCTGATTTTAAAACTTATTTAAAATATACAGTAATCAAAACAGTGAAATCTGGCACATGGATAGAGCAAATGGATCAACAGAAACAAATAGAGTCCAGAAACAGACCCACATATATAGAGTCGTTGATTATTTTTGACAAAGGGAGCAAGGCTATTCAATGTGAATAGGAAAAGTCTTTTCAACAAATAGTTTGGGGACAACTGGATAAATGCATGGGGGATAAAAGCCCTCAATCCCTACCTCACACCATACACAAAGATTAATTCAATACAGATTATAAAAGCTACAATTATAAAGAAAATATAGGGGAGAGACATTCACCACTTTAGGGTAAGCAAAGATTTATTAGAGGACATGAAAAGCATGAACTATAAAAGAAAAAGTTCATAAATGGGACATTATCAAAATTTAAAACTTCTTATCAAATGATACTGTTAAGAAAATGAACAGGCAAGGCAGACTGGGAGAAAATATTAACAATACATACATCTAGCAGAGGACTTGTATTCTTAATATAGAAATGTCCTATAAATCAATAATAAAAAAGACAAACAACCTAAATAAAATAGAGCAAAATACTTAAACATTTCACAAAAGGAAATATGCAAATGGCCAATAGTCATATGAAAGGTGATTAGTGGTAGTAGTCATAAGGCAATGCACATTAAAACAATAATGAGATACTACTACACCCAATAGAATGGTGAAAATTAAAGACTGACAACATAAAGTGTTGACAAGGATGTGGAGCAACCAGAAAACCAACTTTGCTGGAAAGAGTGTAAAACATTATAATCTTTTGGAAAATAGTTTGAATGTTACTTAAAAAGGCAAATATACACTTATTCTACTTGGCAATTTTACTCAAGAGAAATAAAAATGTATTTCTACAAAAATATTTGTACACAAATGTTCAAAGAAGCTATTATTTATAAAAGCCAAACTTTGGAAACAGCCCAAGTGATTGTTAACAGATAAATGGTATACTCATACAATAGATTGTTACTCAGCAATAAAAATGAACAAACTAGGTGCTGATACGAATCACAGGAGTACCTACTATATGATTTCATTGATGTGAAGTTCAAGAACAAACAAAACTCATTTGTGGCAAAAGGAATCAGAAGAGTGGTTACCTTTCAAGTAGGTGGAGGGAATTCACAGCAAAGAAGCAAGAAAAAATCTTAGGGGCTAAAGAAAGTGTTCTGTATCTTGACTGGGGTGGTGATTTCCTGGGTGTACACACTTACCAATATTTAAGGATTGTACACTTAAGATCTAAGGACCGAGTTGTATGTAGTCACCTCCTCCCGCCAAAGCTGGGAAAATTTCAGATTATTCATTCCGACCTCCAGTTTTCCAGAGAAGGCAAGGCAGAGGCCTAAGGTCACACAGCAAGTTGGGGGCAGGAATAAGAGCTGAAACACCGTCACTTCCCAATCTGTCCAACTACTCGGCCCTCAGAGGTGGGCCTCTGAAGAAGAAAGGGAAGAGGGAAGGAAGATGGAAAGAAGGGATGGAGTAAACGAAGGGATCCCCCTGGCCCTCCGCACGGCTGTCCACAAAGCTGCGGAAAGAACTCTGCATAGTGGACTTGGGCAGCTTGGGACCTTTGCTTGGTATTAAAGAGAATCGGTGTCCCAGGGACCAGAGGGGCGGGAGGATAAGCTTGCGCAGTGCGGACATGGCGGGTGGGGAGGCAGGAGAAAGCTGGGGAGGTGGGAGGGGGGACACAGGAGGAGCGTGGTGGGGAGAGGCAGCCGAGCTGGAGCCTCCGCGGACTCTCTCGCCCCTAAATCACGCAGCAGCATGAATAATAAATAAGGACCGCTCGGATCCTTAATAGTAGTTGCATGTCTTATTAAACTAATATTTCACAAACTTTTATTCTCCCTGTGGTTGGAGGTCGGGAACAAAGCCCCCTCACCCTGGCCAGTGGCGAGACTGGGCCGGGGCGAGGGGCGGCCTAGCAGCAGGATCCGAGCCCGGCCCTCCCAAAGGGGCTGCAGGGGAGTCGGCTGTCTGGTTCGTGCGCTGGTTCTTTGAGCACACGTGGCCATGGGCCTGCTCTATGCCAGGCCCTGCGTACCAAACTCTGAGATCCTGTCCCGAGGGGTGCCCGGGAACACCAGCGGGGAGAACCCTAAACAAGCCGTTGACCCTGGGAGTGACTAGTGCAGGAACAAAATGATGCAAAAAGCAGACAAGCATCTCCAGGCTTCATGGAAGGTGAGAACTTGTCTCTTGTCCTCGCTGCATCCCTCAAGACGCGTAAAGGGAAGCCCTTGCAGGTAGAAAAAACTCCAGGCACAGAAAAGCCCCCTGGACATGAATTGTCCCAGGCCCTCAGGCTCCACAGGGTCAGCACTGGATTCTCCGGTGGCCCAGCCTTTGCTCTGGGCCAGAGGGCTTTCTCCTAAGGAACGACAGTGCCGCCCCTCCATTCGTGGGTCCCGTTGTGGGACTTCTCCCTCTCCCCCAACCCCCAACCCCTCCAGTCAACTGAAGTTCAGCCAGTCCTGCCCCTGAGCTGACTCTCCAACCTGCTCCTGCCACCCAGCCCTGGCCTCTCCCCTCTGTCACCCAGCCTATTTCCCCAGACTCTTCAGGAAGGCCTGTGTCTTGCCCTCAGCCCCACTCATCTTATCTCCAGGGTCGGATTAATCAGCCAACTATTCAGATATAACTTCAGAAGGCTTCTGTGGCTCCCCTGCCCACAGAATAAAACTTGGGTGCAGTAAGCTGGCATTCAATGCCCTCCCTACCTAACTGCTGGTCCTGACCTATTACTCTAAACATAGTTCCCTCTGCACCTTTGTCCCTAACACACGCACGTGCTGGCCCAGTCACCCATCCTCAGCTTTGTCCCTTGGATATAATTGTTTCAAGGCAGAAAAAGGGAGAATTAGAAGAGTACGGACCAACAAAGTGCATTCCTAGGAGTGAGCTCTTTAAACTTTCTGAGCTCCCTCGTCTGTAAAATGAGAAACAAAACAAATCGCTAATGGGCTGCTATTATCTGTAAGAGAAGTAGTATTTGAATTTTGATATCTCAGTAAAGATTCCAGAATGGAATAGAAAGGGATGACCTGTGAGCACCTAAGTGGAGAAAGTGTGTAAACCCAGGAGTGATGAGTGTGCTGAGAAAAAGCCCCGTCCGCTGGCTCATGTCTGCAGGACAGCTTCTGCAGCAGGTCAGAGAAGTGAGGCTGAGAAGAGGTCTGCCTCCCAGGTGGGTAACAAGATCTCTTAGGACATACTTGGAGAAGAAATGGGGAAATGTGGGATGGACAAAGAGCTAAGTAAACAACTACCACTATGGCAGCCTGTGTCCACGCAGGGGGTCTGTACTGGAGTGCCCCAGGGTTCAGTGCTGTCCGGCTATGGCCTCAGTCCCTTGTGCATAAAGGTGGAGGTAGTTCTGCTGGTCCCACAGGGCTGGGAGAAGAGAACTATGCAGGCTCCAGAACCAGGCTAAGAAAGACAAGTTCAGTCATTACCAGGGGCCCATGTGAGCTCTTATATTTGAAAATGACTTAAAGGAGAGAGTCCCAGACGGCCCAGTGTGTGCTGGGAAGGGGGGAGGAGGTAAGGTAATAACAACAGTGACCACCAAAGGGGGTTTTCCTCTGGTGTTTAGTCCAGTTGGAGGCTATTGGGGTTCTGGCAGATTAACGGACCTGGGCAAGGTCACCTGGTGGATGGGCAGCAGAGCCAGGACACAAGACACAGGACACACTGAGTTAGTGCTCACTCCGGGGCACTCAGTCTGAGTACATTGCACCACGGTAAAGGGGACAGTCCAAGCACATAGCAGGTCCCTGGCTCTGCCCCTGAGGCCTGCCTGGCTGGAGCTGCCCAGGAGAGCAGCCAACACCAGGAGGGGACTGGCCGGCCAGCCTGGGAGGAATATTTGGAGCAGCCGAGAGTTGTTGCACCTGATGTTGAGGAAGTGGGGTGGTGGGTTGCTGTGAGTAGCTCCAGTTGCTGACTGCAAACCTCTGCAAGGCTGAACTAGGGTCGGGGGAATAGGGGCAGCACGTGAAGATTGATTTTGAGGAAGGACCTTGCCAGAGTCAGAGTTCCCCAAGGATGGTAATGAGTTCCCTATCCCTGGAGGTGGCCAAGTTAAAGCTGGGTAACAGTTGGGGAGAAACTATAGAGGGAATCCGGGAATTAGAGGTGCACCTGCCGTCTGCAATACCTTTTCTTCTGATTCCACCTTTCGGCCCAAATCAGACCCTACTTCTTGCAGGGCGTCTACACAAAGCTGCCTGGTCAGACTCCATCTCATTTTTCCTGGTTCATTCATTGTAAACCAGACGCCCTATCAAATGGAAGAAAATCAAATCAAATGGAGTTAACTGCCATTGGGACAGACGGGGGCAATGAGCCTTGGAAGTGCAGTGACCTGCCCTAGGTCACACAGCTGGGGCCCAGAGTAGAGCTGGGTTTGGAACCCAGGCAGCCTGGCGTTAGAGTCTCTGCCTGAATCACTACTCGGGGCCGCCAGGACAATGCCGTAAGAAAGCAGAAACAGAGCTACACATCGGCGCTCAGCATGGCTGGCCTTTCATGCTGCGGCTGCGTCTCTCTGTCTCTGTCCCTGCATCTCCCCACTGCTGTCCCTGCCCTGGTTGCTCTCTACTTCTCAGCTTCTCTGGCTTTGTCTTTCCCTCTCCCTGCCTTTCTCTCTCCCCTCACACCTGCCTTTTCCCTCCTCTGTCTGTCTCTCACTCTGTGTCCCTGTCCTTGTCTGTCTCTGTCCTTCTCTCTGTGCATTCCTGCCCGTTTCCCAGCAGCCCTGCTGCATGGCCCCCACTGCTGTGAGGTTCTGCTTTCCCTGTCTTTCCAGCGCCTCTCACCACCAACATGTCCTTTGTCTTTATGGCCAGCCTCGGGTCTCTCTCCCTCTCTCCCTCTCTCCCTCTCTCCCTCCATTTATGAGCCTGTGTGTTAGTGGACAGGGCAGCAGGCTGGAGGCCACTCACTAGTGACCTGTCTCTGCGATCACCTCATTATTTATCACCAGGGACACCAGTGTTTCCATAAATTACCCCGACCCAGAGCCGCCTGCGCCAGAATCAATAGTCGCCTCTTGCCTAATACCCAATTATTAATAACCATGGGGGAAGGGTGGCCAGACGTGGCACTCTGGGCCCTTGCCCAGCAGAAGAAGGAGGGGAGGGCTGGGTGGGAGCTGGCACCCATGCTGTGAAATGCCTGCTCAGGGCAAGAGGTGGGGACTGGAGCAGGAAGCAGGGTCCCCACATTCTCTCCAAGTCTGGGCAATAGAATTGGAGACATGGTTCTGCACTGAGGTTAGAGGGGAGAGGCAGAGGTCCCATCTCTAGGCGCCACCAGTCTGGGGATGGAGACACACTGTGCCCTGGAGTCTGCTTTGGGACCCACTTGGGACACCCGTAATGAGGTGGGGCTTCCCCAGGGAGGGGAGCTGTAGCAGAACCTCACTCCGCTAGACTGCAGGCAGACCCAAGGCCACCAGAGGCAGGGTGCTGGGAGATTTGGTTCCATGAGGGTGATAGGGTCAGGAGGTGACTTCGGCCCTGCAGGTGCATCTGTATGAGTATCTGAGCCCACAGAGCTGGCTTCTGGTGGAGGAGGCACCAGAGAGAAAGCTGTAAGGGCAGGGGGAGGAACGGGGGATTCCAAAGGGGTGTCCAACTGGTGAAGCCAGAATCTGGGGGCTTAGGGGTGAGAAGCAGAGCAGCTGTCATCCGGGTGATAGGAGGGAAGAGGCCAAATGAGGGGGAGGCTGAGTTCCAGAAGTCTCTGACCTTGATGCGTCCTGGGGCACAGACATATACACCCCTCAACTACTAGCTCTCCCCTTACGGCACCCAGAGGCCCAGTGGGAAATACATACCACATACCCGCACCTCTCTGATCAACATAGTCACAAAGCAAGGACAGACACATTAAGAAACAGAAGTGTGTGGAGGCAGAAAGAGACTATAAACAGACTCACACCCTGTCAGGCGCAAAGATGCACACAGTCACACGCACACGGACACCTGTGCAGAGCCAGAGACACGAAGACACCAAAACACAGACATACGCAGGCACACAGATACACCCACATACTAATACACGTACTAATACATGTTTGTACCAATGCATGCAGATCCCCCGTCCCGCAGACATCGTCTCCACACACACAAGCACCCACTCTCAGCCCATCCTGCATGCACACGCTTTGTGCACACAGTGTGCACACACGGTCACACAGCCTCTGAGGACATATTTCAGGAGCCGGGCTGAGGCTGCTGCTCCTGTGGAGCCCAGTTGGTGCCAACACTGCCACCGTGTGGCTACAGGGGCACAGCGCACAGGCCACAAGAGAGAAATGCCTGCCACTGGAGAAGACAGGGGGAGGGAAGCACTGAGGTCTCGCCCCCGAAACCTGGGCCTCTTCTAGATGAGCCCATCTGCCATTTGGGCCACTTCCCAGTGAAACCAAACACAGTCCTGGAGGACTGGGGTCAGAGTGTGAGGAGCCAGCTGCCGTGGGCCAGTGTCATCTACCTGGCAGGGCCTGGGCTGCCTCCCTCAGCCTGTGTCTCCGCAATCTGTGTCTGGTGCCAACTGGCAGGCAGGTAGTCCCTATGCTAATGTAGACTGGGTGTCAAGTTGCTTAAACTCTCCCAGAGAGACTGGGGTTCAATCCCAACTAAAACTTAATCATTCAGTTATTTGCCAAAATTTATTGGGGTTCTATTCTGCATCCAGGTACAATGCTGGGGAACCTTGTATCAATGGTGAGCATTTCCTAAATGTCAGGGGGTCTGACATAGAAGAGATAAAACAATAAATATGTATTAGGTTGAACCATAGAAAACTGTCATTAGTGTAGGTCCACAAAGGCCAAATATTGCCAATTTCCTATGATCCACAGTAATGATAAGTATACGGGTGTTATAAAGTAGGATGGAGGGGCTTAACGTGGGGAGCGGGAATGTCCTGGAAGGCTTCCTTGAGAAGGTGAATCTAAGCTGAACTTGAAAGGATGAGTAGAAATGAAGTAGCTAATGGCAGTGGAAGAGCTGTGCAAAGGCACAGAGGCAGGATGTAGCTTGTCCACTGTGGAAATCAAGAGCTTTGAGCCAAGAACTAAGGGATGTGAGTGAAGCTAGAGGGGTTTGGGGAACCAGGCTTTCTGTGCAGGACCCCAGCATACCATGTTTGAGACTTTGGACTTTTTCCTAAGAGCTGTGGAAGACACTGAAGAAAGTCATAGGCAGAGGATGTTACAGTTACGTCTGTGTTTACTACAGAGTGGAGAAGGTCTGGGTGATGGGGCAGGAAGTGGATGTGAGGGGTAGCAGGAGGAGAGGGGCAGAGCTGAGCTCCTGGTCGAGTTGCTCTGTGAGGCCAAGTTTTGTCCTCTGTAAAGTGGGGCTGTAATTTCCACCTTGCAACAAGAATGAAATAAGAAAATGAATAGAAGCACTTGGTAGGTGCTTGGCACATGAGTAGCCAGCAAATGGCAGCTGTGGTTCCTTGAATTCTTACTCTTAGAAACCCCAAGGACCCCACCCACCTACCCACCCACTGCAGCTTCCTGTGCCCTGTGACATATGGGGCCAAGCCCCTGATGGAGCCCAAAGCCCAGTGAGGCAGTTCTGGTTCTTGCTCCAGTTCTCAGAGGTCCTGGAACCCTCAGGCACCCCTTCCTGCCCCAGTTTATGCCGTTGATCTCCCAGGGGTGGGCTCCCTTGAGAGGCAGTGCCTGGGAGGACATGTCCAAGGCTTTCCATCCACTCAGATGCGGTGCAGAGCTGGGGTAGATACCCAGCCAGACAGGCCTGCCAAAGAGGTATCATTATTTCCCTTGTACAAATGAGGACACTGAGACTCTGGGAGTTTAAGTCACACACTGAGTAGCTATGCTGGGATTTGAAACCACAGCTGCCTGCAAAAACCATGCTTTGTATGTTTTTTGATCTCACTTGCAAAAGTGGAATTAATCACACATCTCAGTTCAGGCAGGGTGTGTGTGTGTGCCCTGTCTCCTCACTTGTTACTGCTAAGAAATTGATGTGTGCCAAGTATACCCAGGGTCCCATTGTCCACCAGCCTCAGTGACAGGACCCCACACTGGAGAACCTGCAGGTGGTTGAGAGACAATTCCCATCCTTGGGGAGCATGTGGGCTTGTGGCCACCAACTTCTGTGCAAAGAACTTCCACTCTTCTGTTTAGCCATGCTAATAGGAGGAATTTATCTTAAGTAAAATAAGGATGAGGGTCTATAAATGTGTTGTAACAGAATGATAATCAAAAATTCATGCCCTTCAGTGAGGAATAAATGTAGTGGCATACATCAATAGAACAGAATACTATGCAGCCATTAAAATTGGTGGTGTGGGTATTATTTTATTGATGCAGAAAGATGGCCAAGCTTTGTTGTTCAGATTTTTTAAAGTAGGCTATAAAATAGTATACATAGAGATTCCCATTTTGAAAAACATAGATATATGCTCATATCATATTTTCTTAATTCTAAAATGTACATATTTTTCACATTTTCATGTTTCCGAAATCAGGCTGTGCATTGCAATTAATATATATGTTTAATGTAGTAGTTCTTTTCTTCCTAAAAGCTGTATAATTAATCAGTGATGCATCCTACAATCAGTGTTGCCCTAGAATCAAGAAACATACACACGCACACACACACACACACACACACACATAAATACTCACATGTGAAAAATTCTGGAAAGATATAAAGCAAAATGTTAAAAGTCATTAATTCTAGGTGATTTTCACTTTCTTCTTACACCTTTCTGTACTGTCTGAATTTTATAAACTGGCCACAACTTATTTTTATAATCAGGAAAGAACCCTATTTCTAGATTAGAAAACAAAACAAAGGCACAGCTCAAAAAAACCAAAGCTGATTCTCAGACACTGCAGACCAGTGTGACCGCTTACCAGAGCTCCCGCCACAGGCTGTAGGAGAGGGGAACTTGGGTGGCGAAGGGGCTGGGCCTTCTGAGACAGGAAGTGTTTGAGTAGAGGGAGAACAGGATTGCTCACAGCAGGCCAGCAGGCCCAGGAGATGGCCTTCCAGGAGGCCTGGGCATTCAGATCTACCTCAGCCACCCCACAACCCATGGCTGGAGTGACATGGTCTGACTGGAACCACAGAGATGACAGTGATGGTGGTAGTTAGAATAATAACACAGCTACCGTCTATTGAGTGTTTCACTCTGTGCAAGGTACTGTTCTAAGTATTTCATATGTATTTACGTATTGTTACAGGCTGAATTGTATTCCCCTGCCATTCCCCACGATGACCAACCCTGCTCCCATCCATATGTTTTAGTCCTAACCCTCTGTACTTCAGTGTGATTGTGTTTGGAAATAAGGTCTTTTTTCTCTTCCAGGTTTATTGAGATATAATTGATGTATGAGATAGGGTCTATAAAGAGGTAATGAAGTTAGAATGAGGTCAGTGGGGGCGCCCTAATCCAGAATGACTTCTACCCTTTGGAGAAGAGATTCGGACATGGATTTACAGAGGGCAGACCGTTTGAAGGCACAGGGAGGAGACAGCATCTGCCCGCGATAGAGAGAGACGTCAGGAGGAACTAACTCTACGGACACCTTGATGTCAGGCTTCTAGGCTCCAGCAGGTGTGAGAATCAGTTTGTGTTCAAGCCACCCGAGCTGCACTGTTTTGTGTGATGGCCGCACCAGCAAGCTATACTCGTCCACCCTGCAGCAGCCCTACACGGGTACAGGCGGCAGTTACCTTTTGCTGTGTAACAAGTTGCCCTAAAACTTAGCGGCTTAAAATCACAATTATCATTTATTTTGCCCTAGGCTCAGGGGACAGCTCATCTCAGCTGCACACGGATGGCTTTCAGGGTGGTTCATACACACGGCTGGCCAGCTGCTGCCGACTATCAACCAGAATGCCTACAATGGCCTCTCCGCGTGGCTGCTCGGCTCCACCTAGTATGGTGGCCGGTCCTAAACGTGAGCATCCCAAGAGGACAAGACAGAACCACAAGGTGTTTTTATGACCTAGCCTTGGGAGTCACATAGCATCACTTTGACCTATCTGTCAAGCCTGTGGCAAAGGTGCACCCAAGTTCAAGGGGAGGGAACATAGTCCCCACCATCTGCTGGGAAGAGTAGATGGTTCTTAGGAGAAGAGCTTGTGATATGGGATATAGACTGTGGTTGATATCTTTTGAAAATGTAGGCTGCCCTAATAGGTCCTATGGTTATCCACTCCCCCCCACTCCGATTTTACAGCTGAGAAAGCAAACGTAGAGAAATAATTTAAGTGACAGGCTAAGATTAAGCTCGTGAGTAGTGGCATTGGGTAGATTGGTACTGGATAATAAAAGGCCTTGAATGCCAAGTTCAGTTTAGGATTCAAGGTTTAATAGGTGGGCAAAGGGGAGCCACTGAGGTTTTTGAAACAGAAGGTGACATCACTAGATCTGTGTTTAAGGAAAATCACTCTGGCTGCAAAATGGAGAAGAGGTAGGGAGGAAGACAGGGTGAAGGTGGCGGGACTGGGGCTGCAGTCCTGCGGCGCGTACAGGCGGCCCGACCCACAGCACTTGGGAGCTGGAGGGAAGGGCCCAGCCGGCCTCCAGCGGCTAGTAGCACCTGGCCCACCCTCCACTAACTAGTGCAGCCCCATCCTCCAAGATCCCCTGCCTAACAAGGCACTTTGCGGGTGGCTCTGCCAGCGCGCCCACCTTCAGGGCGTCTGGCTGGGGCCTCACCAGCCCGTCCCACTGGCTCTCACCACCTGCGGGGTTGCTGTCGTTGAACATTAGTGTTTGCAAAAGAGTGAATGGAGGAATGGGAGACGAGCTGCAAAAGAAAACATGCTAATAAACTGAGGGAGAAATAAGGAAAATATGCCCTAAATATAAAACTGCACAGAATTGCAGAGTTGGGGCTTCTAACTGGAAACTAGCAGGAATGGGGAGCCAGGAGTCTGCACACCCACAGAGGTGGGCGGGGTAAAAAAAAAAAACACGCCGCCGGGACGGAGCTGAATTCTGATTGGATGTAATGAGTATCACTCGTGGCTTTTCCCTCCGAGAGTCTATCAGCGGTCGGCAACTAGGAGGTTAAGGCGTCAGAGGCCTCCCAGGTTCGAGCCCCGCCCAGCACTGACTATCATGAGATCTCCAGCACGTCGCTTCGTCTGCAGACTCAGTTTTCTCAGCTGCGAAGTGGGGTGAGGGCGGCGCCTCCGGCCGTGCGTGCTGCCCCGACTAAGCAAAGCCTGTGGGAGGAGCCCCGCGCAGCACCCAGCTGGGTAAGGGAATACCCATCACCTGGGACTTCTGGCCTGGAGCCTGCATCCACAGAGGCCCCTGGTGGTGACGAGTGTTTGGGGCAATGACGTGCGCGTCCCAGGGCTCAGCGCACGCCTGACTGGGGAAGGGCTGGGCTTGGGAGTTGGCTACTGTGGACTGTTATGATTCCCTGGGGGCTGCCCACAAAGCGATGGCAAGGGAGTGTGGGGGGCAGAAAAGCAGGCGACGTCTTGTGCAGTGTGCCTCCTCTGCAGACCCTTCTGGATGCCAGCCAGGAAGCCCGAGGCCGCAGAGTCACCGCAGCAGAGCCAGCCAAGCCCAAGGGAAACGGGGCAGGACCCCCAGCTCCCAGGAACCAGAGAGAGGAGGCAGGGAGGTGACATCTGAGTTGACAGAACACCTGCAATGAGCCAGGACCCGCACTGAGACCTTCGAGGGGGATGGTCTCTCATGGGCCCTATTTTACAGATGGGAACAGAGGCTCAAACATCACAGCTCATCAGTGCTTGGAATCTATGTCTGATGACATAACTGGGCTCCTTTTCCGACATTTCTCTGCCTCTGGAGAGACTTTGAGCAGAGACACTGACGCGTTGACAAGGTGAGCTCCAGCAGTGGCACCTCGGGGTCAGAGAAAGGTGGGGTGTCCCAGGCACCCATGCTTGAGCTCTTCCTAAGTGGGTCCCCATAAGTTTCCCCTGAGCCTCCGAGGAGTGTTCCTTCTAGATCCACCACTCAGACCAGCCTAGAATGAGGGGAAACCAAAGAAAAAACCGGTTTCTCTCCTGTGTGCTGAGAGGTTGGGGCTGCCGAGCATCACTAGCCCAGCCGCGGGGCACTGGGAAGCGGCACCCTGCAGAATGGGGCCAGAGGAGAGAGCCTCACAGAGCAGATACGACTGAGGAAGGACCGCGGGACAGCCTGGTGGTTCCCAGACACCCCACCTTCCCAGGGCCGGATTCACCTTTGGATTCTAGGGCCCACACCTCTGTGGTCCAGCACTGCCCAAAACGAAGTTCCCATATTCCCCAGGGTTCCCAGGGCTCTGGGCTGGACGTTGGGCTTCAAGCTGAATTCAGCCCCATCTTTAGCCTCATGTGATCTTTACCCACCTGGCATCCCTTCTGGTCCCCCCATGGCCCCCTGGCCAGCCGGATAAGGGCAGGAAGCTCATCCTGTGCCAGCAGTGGGCACCAGAGTTGGCCACACTGCCTTAAGGCCATCAGCAGCCCTGCAGGGCCCCAGCCTTGCCCATACCCTCTCCAGCTGGCTCAGCTCAAGGCCAAGCTCGTACAGCCCTTTGGACACTGGTCTGAACAGCTCCCCATCCAGAGGGCTGGCCTACAGCCAGGCCAGGTCTCGAAAGATGCCCCCAACTCCCCCCACCCCAGCATGTCCAAAGCCCCTGTGCCCCTCCTCCTCCCAAAGCCTGCCTCCCCCCATTTCTGTTAGATTTGACATATGCCCTGCGGCCCGGACTCCCAGGGTCCCCTCCCCATCTCCCTGCCCTGCCTGGGGACCCTGCCCAGGTTCCAGCTGGCTGGCAAGCCCAGCCAAGCATCCCGGCTCCCGAGACATCCCTGAGTGACAGGAAACAACTCGCTCCTTCCAAGAGGCGAAGCTCTGACAAACACTCACTAGGAAATAATAAAGTGGCAAAATAATTCTGCATCGGACACACTTACCAGAGCAGAAAGCGTCTGTGGAGGAGACAACATCTTGTACCATCTATCTTCCTTAAGTCCCCACACTGTGACAAAGTGGAGGGCCAAATCATGATGGATGATCGGACACATTTAGCCAGTACCTGTGCTCTGTAACGAGCGTGGCCTGGGAAAGGGGCTCTAATGAAGATCTGTGCCCCCACCCCAAACTGAGCCTCCTCGGAAACAAGTCTTTATTATGAAATTGGCGCCTGGTTTTCCTACCACGAAGGAAGGAAGCACGAGGTGTGACATGAATTAATGCTGGCACCTGCAGGGTCAGCCCAGCCCTTGCTGGCGGTACAGAGACAAACGGGTTCGGATCCCGCCACCACCCTGCATCTGGTTGACAAGGCGCCAGTCGCCTTCCGATTGTGCGGGAACACGCCTAGGTTTTGTTCCTACCCGGCCCGCCATCATTTATTCTGCTGCCTCATTTGAATATGATGAATACTGTAGTCCTTTATTTGCTCACAACAACCAAATAATTGTAGATCCATGGGCTTCGGGGCAATTAATCACATTTTTCCCTCCACCAATCCACTATAAACATGACATTGAACAATAAAGTACATTAACCTCTGCTTTGCACAAAACTTTGCTTATTTAAACACTACAAGGTTATTTGTTTTCCTTCTTGCCAGGCCCCTGCCACAGGGGAAGAGTGGTGAGGGGAGAAGGCCCACCCCACACCAGCCGAGCCACTCTGGCCCATCTTGGCCTCCAGCTCAGGCATACACAGGCAGAGAGCAGGCAGGGGTGGTGCAGGTGTCAGAGTGGGCATCTCCAGGGCTGGGTCTGTCACTGAGTGTGTGTGTGTGTGTGTGTGTGTGTGTGTGTGTGTGTGCCTGCATGTATGCACAGGGGTGTCTAGGTATGACTATGGTGTACTTGTGTGAATGTGTTTGTGTTACACGTGTGTTCATATGTATTTGTCTAAGTGCTTTTAGAATAGAGATTCTGAGGGCAAGGCTTAAGAGAGTGTATGTAAGCATGGTTTTATGTATAGGTGTGTATTATGTGGGTGTAAGTGTTCCTTTGCGTATACATGTGTGCCATTTAAAAATACATTCACAGATTCCCTCACATTTTTCCCATCAAGAAGTGAGTCTGTGTCCTCCCCCACTTTGAATCTGGTGGGCTCCTGACTACTTCAGCTAAATGATATGCCGGAGGTGATGCTCTGTGATTTCCGAGGCGAGGTCATGAAATGCTGTGCAGCACCCACCTTGCTCATGGGAACACTCACTCTTGCAGTCCAGGGCTGCCACTCAAGAAGCCCAACTACTCCCAGGCCACCAGGCTAAAGAGCCCACCTAGAGAGACCGCATGGAGAGGCCCTGAGACCTCAAGGAGGGAGAGAGATGCCGGGCAAGTGCCCAGCCATTCGTCATCCCAGACCAGGTGCCAGACACATAAATGAACGTGCCTCCAGCCGTTTGATTCTTCCCAGCTGAGGCCGTGGTCATGGCAGAACAGAGACAAGCCATCCCCATAGGATCCATGAGCAAAGTAAAATGGTTGTTGCTTCATGCCATGAAGTTTGGGGTGGTTTGCTACGCAGCAGTCGATAACTGGAATAGCATGTGTTTGTATGTGTGTGTTCAATTCATGTGTGGGTGCATGTGTACGTGCACACGTGTGTGTACTGAATGGGTGCATATGTCTCAGCATGTCTCAGAAGATAGGTCCTAAGGCAGGGCCTGAAAACGTGTATGGATGTGTGTGCATGTGAGCTTTGTATATGTGTAAGTGATATATGAGCATGTATATATGTGTGCACCATGCATTCATTCCTTCACTTCCCAAACACTTACTAAGTACCAGCTGTGCAGCTCTCTCTGTTCTTCACTGGACATATCAAATGTCCTGACCTCATGGAGCTTTCATCTAACAGACAATAAATGATGGACATAAACAATTTTTACAAATTACATAGTATGTTGTATGGTGATAACAACTATGGAAAAGGTAAAAACTAGAACCAGGTAAGGGGGCTTAGGAGAGCATGGGGTGGGGCTGGGCTAGCTTTATGTGGGTTGTTCCAGGTGGGCCTCTTGGAGGAGATAGCATCTGAACAGATCCTTGAAGGGTGGGAAGAGATAGTGTCATGGGATGGACTGTGTCATCTCCCCCCAAGTGCTAACGTCCTAACCCCCAGTATCTCAGAATGTGACCTTATTTGGAAATAGGGCATTGTCGCTGGAGTTAGTAAAGATGAGGTCATACTGGAGTAGGGCAGGTCCTTAATCCAATAAGACTGGTGTCCTTATAAGAAGAGGAAAAGAGACATAGAGACGGAGAGACACCAGGGAAGGATGCCATTTCCCTGGGGTGAAGACAGAGGCAGAGATGGGAGTGAAGCATCTGTGAGCCAAGGAGCACCAGAGATTGCTGGCGAGCCCCAGGAGCTGGAAGAGGGGAAGGGAGGATTCTTCTTTACAGGTGTATTCCCAGGGAGCAGGGCCCTGCCGTGCTTGATTTCAGACTTGGGTCTCCGGAACTTTGGGAGAATACATGCCTGTTGTTTCAAGCCCACCAGTTTGTGGTACTTCACAGTAGCTTTAGCAAGCTAAACCAGTTAGTGACATGGAGATCTGGGGGACAAGAGGTCCAGGCAGGGGGATTAGCCAGCATAATGGCCCCAAGAAGGAAGCACGGTGGCAAGTTCAAGGATCAGCAAAGCAGTGGAGTGAGTAGGGGGAGAGTATAGGGGGCTCAAGGTGAACCGCTGGTGGGGCCAGTTCCCTGTGTCCTTGGCATTTATAGGGACTTGGTTTTTAATTCTGGGTGACACGTGGAGCCATTTCAGGGTTCTGAGCAAGATACTTTCTAGCCAGCTTTCTAAAAGGATCACATGGGTGCTTTGAAAATAGACTCTGAGGGCAAGGGCAGAATAGGGAGACGAGTTAGGAGCCCATCCCAGAACCCTGTGGCCTGGGACAGTGGCCTGGACAAAGCTGGAAGTGGGTTATTTTGGATATTTTTTGAAAGTCCAGGAAACAAGATTTTCTGATGGATTGAAATGGGTGTGAGAGAGGGGTCAAAGATAACTCCTAAGATTCCTGGCGCGAGAAACTGGAAGGAGAGAGTCGGCATTAGTAGAGATGGAGAGGGCTGTGGGAGTAGCAGGCTAGATAAGCCTTCGTATGTACCTGTGTGCCATCGTATGCATTTATGTGTATGTGAATGTGTGTAAGTGTGTCTGCAAGTGTCTGCAGGTATATTTCGATGCACTGTGGGCTCAGATGGGTCTCTATCCTTTTGCAGGTGTCTGTGGATAAATGTTTTTGTCTTAAGGAGAGCCTAAGGGAGTGTGTGCAGTGTGGGTGACTTTTAGTTGTATGTATGTGTCTGAGGATCGTCGGTATATGCATATCTTTGAGGGACAGTGCTGGGTGGAGGGGCGGGCAGCTCCTTGCCAAAGGGCTTGTCTTGAGTGGGTAGGGATGTGAGCAAGCTCATGACTGCTGGACCTCAGGGTAGGGAGAGCCTGTTCATCCAGGATTTCATGGAGAAAGAGGTGCTGGAAGTGGTGGGCCTCCTATGGATGAGGGCTGAGCCAGGTGCTGCCCCCATGCCAACATCAGGGATTGGCCAGATGGACTGGGCATCTCCCAGGATGAAATATGGAGTTACCTTCAAAAACGGCATCTTTTAGAAGTAGTTAATTATTTGGGAAAATTCTCCCCAAATAATGATAAATGTACAAGGTAGTTCTCCACAAAAAAAAGAGAAGCCACCAGATGCATACTCCCTCAGCTCAGAGCCACCAGACAGCTCAGCTATAGGGGCCGTGTCTGCACCATGCTATTCTCTTCCCCATCCAGTTGAAGAGAGGAGCTGCCCTCCTCCTCTCTGAAGCAGCCCCTCTCCCCCTAAGGAACCTTGTAACACCCTTCAATCACTGTGGCCCTGATCACAGCAGCCCTGTGTGTGTCATTCTGAGAGCAGTCATACGGCCTCGGCTGTGTACCATGTGTTTAATTTGGTGAATGCCTTCATTTCTAGTCCAATCAGAAAGGATCTCAAACAAAACTGTGGTTTGTAGTTTTGCCCCATGATTATATTAACTCTCCCATCCTCTGTCATAAAATGGTCCAAGGAGATCTGGACTGCTTCCAGATTGCACAGAACATCACATTGATCTATTACGTCAATGACGTCATGCTGATACTGACGAGCAAAAAGGGGCTAGTTCACTGGAGGTTTGGGGAATATACATGTGCATGTATTTATCATGTATGTAAATAGTAATATGTAACATTATCATTCTCTTATTTTTTTTCAATCGCACTATGTTTGTAAGATCTCTGTTGCTGTGTGTATGCACAACGTTTTGCTTCATAACAATAGTGAGGGCCAACCCAGATTGCTATTATCTTTCCTCCTCCAGCAAACCTATAGCAAACATCCTTGTAGATGTCCCTTTGTGCACATAGGTTAGAATTTCTTTGGGCCCTAGGGTGTGTGTGTGTATAAGTAGTTTGGGCCCACTCTCCAAAAAGGCTTTACCAATTTACATTCCCATCAGCCATGTGTGAGGGATCCTATCTTCCTCATTTCTGCCATTAATTGGTATTAACCAGCTTTCTAGTTTTTGCCAGTCTAAAGGTGTAAAGTGCTATCTCTTTTTAATTTGCATTTCTTTGACTACTAATGAGTTTGAGCATCACTTCGTGTGCTTATTAGCTTTTGGGGTTTCCTTTTCTGTAAATTGCCTGTCGTATCATTTGCCCATTTTTCTGTTGGAGTTGATGCCCTCTTCTTGTTGCTTTACAGAGTTCCTTGTATATTCCAGATGTTAACCCGTTGTCAACTTTAGACTATGAAAAAAGTCTCTGTCCTATCATCTGACTCTTTAATTGGCCCATGCTATTTTTTTAATGAAACACAACTTTTTAATTTTGATATAATCAGATTCGGCAAATCTGTGCATTATGATTTGTGCTTTTAGTTTTGTGAAATAAGTCTCCTTACCTTTCCCTAAGCCCCAAGATATCCTCTCATGTTTTTTTCTACTAACCCTATGATTTTCAACTTTCACATTTAGATCTTTAATTCACCTAGAGTCCTCCTTGTACATAAGGCAAAACAGGGATCCAGTTATAATTTTCTTACTAGATTGAGCTGATTTTCACTGCTCTGGCACAAAACAATCCATCCCTTTCCCTCTGATTTGTAGTGCTACCTCCTTCATCCCTGTTAAGTTCCCGTATATATATACATAGGGAGGTCTTTGACTTCTCCATTTTGTTCCATTGATATATTTATCTATTCTTGTGCTAACACTGCAGATTTTTATTACTGTGGCTTTATGGTAGGTCTAACTATTTCGTAGGGAAAGTCACCCCCCTTCATTCCTTTTTTTTTTTTTAAGTTGACTTAGTGTTTCATGTACCTTCAATTACTTCATATAATTTTTGGAGTAGATTTACCAAATTCATTTTTTAAAGAAAATACACCCCACCCCATCCCCACACGCAAACATTTAACTGTACTTAGGACTGGGATTGCCATGCATTAATGACTTAATCTGGAGAGAGTTGACAATTATAATACTAAGTCATTCTATTCAAGGCTTGTCAATTATTCAAGTGTTAAAGTTCAATTCATAGAGGCCTTATATGTTCTTGGTTTAATTGTCAGGTACTATGTAATGTTGTTAATTGTGATATATTTCATTTTTTATTACATTTTCTTATATTTATGATTTATTACATTTACTTTTATAATATTTTTTATTTTTTCATTTTTCAAATTACATTTTCTAGTGGCTATTGCCAATATAGAAAATTCTGTTGATTTTTGTAGGTAACCTTGCATCCGGATAAACTCAGCCAAATTCTCATATTAGTTCTAGTAATTGGTCTGTTAACCACTGGTATCCATCTAGATGGGTAATCATATCTATAAATAATGACAGTTTTGTCTTCCCTTCCAAACCTCATACTCTCACTTCTTTATAGTATTAATTGGAATTTACAGTACTCTGTTAAACAGTATCAGTTATTAGGGATAGCCTTGTATTTAGCCAGGATGTAAAGATATATGTCCAAATTCTTATTATGTATATTACTTGTTTTGAGATGTATAAACTTTATCAAATTAAGTAAATTTTTTCCTACTCAAAGTTTTACGAGCTTTTTTAATTATAAAAAGGCACTGAGCTCTTATCAAATGCATTTTCTGTATCAGTTGAGATTATCCTATATTGTTTTTCACCTATGAATGTTGAATTAAATGGAAAATTTTTCTGATGCTGAACTATCCTTGCATTCCTTGAATATGATGTTTTATTTTTGATATATTGCTGGATTCAGTTAGCAACTATTTTGTTTAGGATTTTTTGCATCTAATTAGAAGTGATATAGGCCCACAGTTTTCCTTTTTCTTTGCCAGACATTAGGTATCATCCAGAGATGGTTTCACAAGTACGCAGCCTGTGCACTCACACAAGGCCCTGCAGTCCAAAGCGGCTCGCATTTGGCTTTATGCTATGTTTTTGCTATCTTGGCATTCTTAATAGTTTTATCTTTGTTTTGTAGGTCAAGTCTGATGGAACAAGGTAGCATGTGCATGAGCAGGGAGAGGTGTACCATATGCATGTCTGCCACAGTTCTTTGCTGTCTGATTTGAATCTATTGTCTGTGATGCCCCATAAGCGCAGAATTCTGGTGGACCCATAGTCCACAAGGTCTTCTGTGTTCATAATTTTTTCGTTGGTAGCCTTTATATTTGAAGGAGAGTTGCCTGGATATAAAATCTTTGGTCCATTTTTTCCCTAAAATATTTTAAAATGTCCCATTTTTAAAACATAAAATTCTGCTGTCAAAAATCTTGATTTTCTTTTCCTTAGAGGTAACTTGAACTTTATGTGCGCAACTGGAGGATTTTTATTTTACCTTTAAGGAACAATAACATCTCTAAGCTGAGAATCAATGTTGACCATTCAAAGTTAGTTCTCAAAGGACAGAGTGTGCTCTTTTTCAATATTTAGATTCAAATCTTATATTTCAGGAAATGTTTTTTCAGTTTTAAATATTCTGTTTTCATTGTTTAGGCTTTATTCTTTACGGCTTTCAATTATACATGTGTTGGATCCCCTTTGCCTCACTTGTATACCTACTACTTTCTCTCAAATATTTTTTATCTCTTTCATTATTTCTGTTTATTTTCCTCTGTCTCCTTTTCTGTGTCTTTCAGGGTGTTTATTCATCCTTGTTTTCCTTCTAATTTAATCTTAATTTCTAAATTTTTCCCTCTGTTTGTTTTCCAATTCTATCAGATTTACAAAAATCCTCCTGTTTTCTGGCCATATCATATCTGACTACTTCTATTTCTGGTATATACTGTTCTTTCAAACCTTCTCACATTGTCTTAATTGCTTTCAAGCTTTGTGCTCACATAGGCTCTTTTTGTCTGCTAGAATAATAATTCAGTTTATTTTCATTTCCATCATTTTTTCTTTTAAAAACCTTTGCTTGGAGTTACTTGTATTTCTTTTTGTTACTTGAATAAGAAGGATTTTTTCCCTAGATTCTTAGAAGAAGGTTGCTATGGAAGGGGCAGAGATGGACCAAATGCCTTTCCTTACATTTTTGGTTGTTATTCTGAAATACTCAAATGGTAGTATCTCTGTATAATTGTGTTTTTTACTTCTCAGAACTAATCCTGAATCAAAAAGGCTTACTTCCTCTATCTGTGGGTTTCCTAAAGCTCTTTATATCTTCACACTTTCACTGTCCAGTATGTTAGCCACGACCTACATGTGGCCATGGAAAGCTTGAAATGTGTCTAATCTAAATTGAGATGTAAAATACACAGCAGATTTTAAGATCTGGTATGAACAAAACCTAAAATAGCTCATTAATAATTTTCATATTGATTATATATCAAAATAAATTTTACAATCAAAGTATTTTTACTATATTGGATTAAATAACATTATTAAAATTAATTTCACCTATTTTCATTTACTTCTTAAGTGTGGCTACTAGTAAATATAAAATTACACATGTGGCTTCCATTTGTGGCTCACATTATATTTCTATTAGACAGCACTTTTTTAAGACCTTATGTTTTGCTGTTACAATACAGCAAAAGCTTCTTTCCTCTCAACTACTTCCTTCCTGTCTTCTGAAACTTTCGTTCACTTGCTCCTATTGTTCCTTCTTTGTTCAATTTGCTTTCTGCTTCTAGCAGTTTTCTTTCAGGATTTAACTTCTGGAAGTGAGTCTTCTCTGAATAGCCATTAAATCCTTGAGGATTCAGACCCCTAGAAGAACTCACCCTTCTTCATCATCTTTCCCGTCTTCACTCACAACTTGGGTGAAGTTTGGGAGAACACCCAGGACACCCAGTTTTGTCAGTGATGCTCAGATCTGCTTGCCCAGAACCCATTCAGATTGAAATATTCTCCTCTGGGGCATGTAAATGTTTTAGAGCTTTTGGGGTTCTGTGTCCATCAGTAGTCCACTTTCAATCCCTGGTGTTCCTCATTCACAGCTGCCATCCCATTACCTTCAGTAGGTCAGCCACATCTACCCATACACAGAGTTCACAGAGAATTAGCATCTCCCAGTTTTGTTGAAGAGATTGTGGATTTTTTTTCTTTGGCCATACTGATTTTCAGGTGACGTTTTGGCATAATTCAAAAACTACACTGCTGCCATAATCTCAGTATGAATAGAATTTTTCACTTCCTATATTCTTTAATCTATTTGGGAATTATTCTGATGAAATGTGAACTGGGGATCTAAGTTTAGCTTTTCCATTTTTTTTTCAGAAATTCCACTTTTTTAAATTATAAAAGTTATATGTACATATTGAAAAATCCAGCATGAATGAACAAAAGGAAAATAAAATTATAATCCTCCCACCAGAGAGAACCATTTGAACATTTTTGTTTATATGCTCCCAGGCATTTTTAAGTTGGCTGACCTTGAGCAACTTACTTAACATCCTTGAAATTCAGTATTATCATTTGTGAAACAGGGGAAATAACATATTTCATTGAATCTAATATGCCATCAGTTGAAAGAATTACCTCTTTTTTTGCCTTTGAGAGAGAAAAAAAACTGCCAATTAAACTCTGACACTCAAGCAATCAATTATAAGCATATTGATATATAAAAATGTATTAATCTTAAAATCAATTGAAAATGGTAATAATGACCTTACAGGACTGTTTATAGGGATAAAATGATATAATATATGTAAAGTAAAATACATGGTAACTATTATCATTCCCTTATATTAATATACTGAAATTTATCTAACCTCCTGTTGTTGAACATCAAGGTTATTTCTAGTTATTAGCTATTATAAACATTAATGAGTCATTAATAGATAAATGCAAATGATCAGAAAATCTTAAATCTTAACACTGGGAAACATAAATCAAAACAGCAATAAAATACCTTTTGCGCTTTTCAAATTAATAGAGTTCTTTCACATTAAGGAAAAATTAGGAAGACTTCAGTGCCTGACAATACAGTGTAACTAAATAAATTGTGATTCAGTGGTATTCTCAGCCATAAAAAAAAGATGATATACAAAGAGAAGCAATTTATAATGTCAAGTGTTACAATTCATAAGGAAAACACAATTAGGCATATCTTAGCAACAAGAAATACGAAAAGAAACAAATAGAGGCAGATTAGTAGTACTAGGCTTTGATTCACCTAAGTTCATGCCATACATATAAAAAGTCATAACAGAGTATCTAAAAACATAATTAATGATGAAAGTCTGGTATGTAATCACACTGACTAACCATTAAAAACAGTGACTGTGCGTTTTTTTTCAAGTGCTCGTATTGATTCACAAAATTGACCATATAGTAATTCAAAAAGAAAACAAAGGTAGGAATAGTGAGACATTTTCTGATCACAACACAGTGAAGCTAACACTTAATATGTAAATACAAAGACCTCTTTTCTGTTTATAAAAAAATTTTGGGGTCAAGAAGAAATCAAACCCCAAACTTCAAAATGTTCAGAAAATAGTGATACTGAAAAGCCTAAATATTAGACCTATGAGATCTACAGGGCTCAAGAAAATTCATGGCCTTTGATATTTATATTAATAATGAAGAAAGAATGAACAAAAATGCATCATTTTAACTCAAGGAATTAGAAAAAATAAACCTAAAAAAACAGAAGGAAGTAATCATAAAGAGAAAAGCAGAAACCAATTAATTAGAAAAGAGAAAAAAATAGCACTACCAAATCTAGGTGCTAGTTCTTTTGGGGAAATACAAGAATATAGCAATGGCTTGGTAACCTAATCAAAAAATGATAAAGTAAAAATACACAAAATAATCATGACAATTGGAAAATAAACACAAATAGACAATTATAAGCATTGTGAGAGACTCTTTGATCAACTATCTGCAAATAAGTTTGAAAACTAGAAGGAATTGATACTTTCATTGGGAAAAAATAATTATCAAACTGACTCCAGAAGAGAAAGAAATAATAGACAAACTACCATAGAGGAAACAGAAAATAATGTTAAAGATTTACCTTCTGTCTTGAAAAATAATCCACCCCAGACAGCTCCACAGGGGAATTCTATGAATTTTTTAAAGGACAGATAATTACAGTGCTACTTAAAGTGTTCCAGTACCTAAACATTTTTAAAAATATTCAAATGGTTTTTGTGAAACAAAGATACACAGATGCAGTACATCACATTTGCATATTCATGAATATTGATATAAAATCCATATAAAAATAACAAACAAAATACAACAGTGCTTGAAAACAAAGCAAAACTAATACACCATGGCCAAGTATTTAGTAATATAAGAATGGTTCAATATTTAAAGATCTAGTAGAATCAATTGAATGTTAAAAATCAGTATTTTAAAATATATCTATTATGTGATAAAGCAAGTATAGCAACTTTTAATGGAAGGATTGAGAAGTAGATATATGCTTGTTCAGTGCAGCATTCTCTCAACTGGTGTATGTTTGAAAAATTTCATAATAAAATGTTGGGAAAATATCTATTAATATAATCCATCATATTAATAGGTCTAGGAGGGAAAAATCATAAGATCATCTCCATAAACACTGAAAAGGCATTTGACAAAATTTAATATCCTTAATTTTTAAAACATTTAATAAAATAGGAAGAGATAGTTATTTCTTTAGCACATAAAATAGATTCATCTCAACCCATAATCCAGCATTATGCTTAATGGGAAAAAACACTGAAACCATTCCCATTAAAGTCAGGATAAAACAAAAATGTCCAATATTATTATATAGGGCTGTTATTTATCATTATTCTGGAAGAAATAACCAATGTAATTAAAGAGAGATATTAGAGGTATGAAAATAAGAAAGTAAGACATTCAATTATCTTTATTTGCAGATGATAAGTTGGGATGATATGCTTGTATAGCTGTAAAACCCAAGAGACTCAATTCAAAAACTGTTATAAAAATAACATAGTTTAATAATGTGGTTGGGTGAAAATTAGAAGAATCAACTTGCACACACACACAGACACACACACACAGACTCTTGATAAAATAGTATTTTATCATAATGAGAAATATGTAATATATATGTGAATAAAACTTTGAAGTACTACTGAAGAGCTATACACACACTCTTGATACTTAAAATACTCAGTGTTTCACCATAGGAATGTATGATATATATGTGAATAAAACTTTGAAATAATATTAAGGATCACAACTGATGACTTCAAAAATTGAAAGTTATTTCATATACTTGGGTAGGCAGACTCAGAGATGTCAGTTCTTTTAAAGTTAATTTACAATGTATTGGGATCCCACCAAAATGCCAATAATATTTAATAAAGTCATCTAATTATAAAGTTTAGATACAAGTGAACAAACCAAAATAGGAGACCAATTTTTTAGGTGTCAAGAAATTAGAAAGAAATAGGGCACCAGATAATAAAACATAAGGCTCCAATAAGTAGAGCAGTACAATAATGGTATAGACAGATAATAGTATGGACTAAAAGTTCAGAATTAGACCCAAATATGCGCAGTAGGTTAATATATGACAGAGGTGGCATTACAAATCAGTGAACAAAAGGGCGGTCATTCAGTTGTCTTGAGATAACTGGATTGTTATCCAGGGGGAAAAAGTTGGATCCCTAGTTTTTACCTTACACCAAAATAAGTTCCACATGGGTCAGAGATTTAAATGTGGAAAATGAAACTATAAACAAGAGGAGAATGTTCTTACAATCTTGGAATGGCAAAGGCCTTTTTGAGTATAATAAAAACACAGAAGTCAAAACATGATTGAAAATTTCAAGTGCATTAAAAAAAATCTGTAAGGCAGAAACCTTTAGAAGCTAAGTCTCAAGGAACTACAGACTGGGGGGAATTATTTGTAACTCATACCACAAAGAGCCAAGTTCTCTAAAATGTAAAGCATTCCTAAAAAATGAGTAGAATAAGAACAACAACCCTGTAGGGGAAAAATGTGCAATGGCTCTAAAGCATGCATTCTCCATGGGTGTAGGACGGTCCCCAAGAAGGCAAAAATTGTTTCTTGGGGGGCAAAATATCCTAGGTATTACAATGGTTTATGGCCTCCAAAGCACAACTCTAAGGAATAAGTCTTATTCCTTAGTATTTACTTTCTCTTCTTAGGAACAAATTTTAATTAATTGGTTAAATACATTTATTAATTGTAATAATATAAATTGTAATATAATAATTGTAATAATTAAAATAATTCCATACTAAGTTAAAGTGAAGTTTTCACCTTATGTGGTCGATAATAAAAAAGGGTTGAGAAATACATCTAATCAAATGGTTGAAGGAAAGGAAATCCAGATGGTCGTTGATCATTCGTTGATCATATAAAGATATGCTGACACAAAAACTTTACAGGAATGTTCAAAGCAGTATTGTTCATATGGCCAAATGGTGGAAACATTTGTGTCCATTAACTGATGAATGAATAAAGAAAATATATATCCAAGCAACGGGATATGTATTACTTAGCTAGAAAAAAGGAATGAATTACTGATACATACAATAACATAGATGAACCTTGACAACATCATGCTAAGTGAAAGAAAACAGTCACAGCAGACCACATTTTGTATGATTTTATTTATATGAAATGTCCAGAAAAGGCAAATCTATAGACAGAAAATGTATTAATGGTTGCTTAGGGCTGGGGTTAATGGGGTGTTTGGGAAATGATTATGAAAGGGTACTGGGTTTCTTTCTGGAGTGATGAAATGTTCTAAAATTGATTGTAGTGATGGTTACACAACTCTGAGTATATTAAAAGACACCTAATTGTACATTTTAAATGGGTGAATTGTTTAGTATGTGAATTATATCCAATAAAGCGGTTACCAATAAACACAACAACAATAATAATAGTTCTTAGTGTTTCTTTGGAAGGGGCCACTTTCATATTTCTTAGAAGTTACAGATTCTCTCTCCAGAAAAATTCACACCTGCAGAAAAGTTTGCATTTAATTTCAGTGAGTTTAAGGATCCTCAGACTCCCTTGGGGTCCATGTGGCTCAGATCAGGAATTTCTGTAGCAAAATATCCGGTGAGTGGACATAGACTCAGTAATTGTCATTAACGTGCTGGTTTATAAAGATGGATTAATTAGACTGAGTTCATTTCTGTGGTGCATATGTGTGCATGTGTTGAGGGGAATTAGCACCTGCAGAATAGCCCCTCTTCTCATTCTGGAATAGTTCTCATTTATTCTTGTACATTTTATATTTATTCAAGTTTCCTTTTATGTAAAGTTTTTACATCCGTGCTCATAAGTAAGACTGTCTTATGACATACTGTCCTTGTAGCTTCTTTGTGTAGGTATTAAGGTTTTTCTTCTCTTCTTTTTTTAGTCAGGAAAACATGTTAAGAATAAAGATTTTCTATTCCTTAAAGTTTTGGTAACTCTCACAAAATGATCTGTGCCTAATAATTTTGTTTTTGCAGGTAGTCTAGAATAGTCATACAGTTTTATTAATGACTTAAGCTCTATTCAGATTTCCCATTTTTTCTTGAATCAGTTTTATAAATGGAGTTATTCAAATTTTTTAGTTTATTGTTACAAAGTTCTTTATAGGATCCTCCTGTAATTTATTCTATCTGAAGTTTGTCCCTCTGCTTTTCATTCTTAATTTTGTTTCTTCTCTTTTTTCTTGATAAATCATCCTAGAAGTTTGTATGTTTTATTAATCTTTGCAAAGAACCAATTTAAGGTCTTTTTATATCTTCTCTACTGTTGATCTTATTTATACTTAATTTCTGTTTACTTTGTTGTCTTTTTTGTTCTTGTTTTTTGAGTTTAGTTAGTTACTATTTTTCCAACTACTGGAAGTAGATGGTTAACTCATTGATTTCCCATCTTTTTAAAGTACCTCCTTGGCTTTCCATCTGTTTTCAAAATATGGCACTTGAATTTCTGTTTCATTTTTTAAATTAGTGGGGTATTTTAGCAATCTATTTGTAATTAATTTCTAATTTTATTTCATTGTTATCAAATATGTGGTCTGCATGAGTTTACAAGATTACCCTGGTCTAGTATTTGATTATTTTTATGACTATTCCATAGATGCTTGAGTGGATTGATTATTCTCTAAGTTTTGAGTACAGGTTTCCAAACATCTTTATAAATTCAAGGTTGTTAACTGTGTTGTCCAAATCTTCTTTATCCTTAATGATTAAATTTTTCATCTACTTGACATGTAAATAAGAGAGTACATTAAAAATCTCTATGATTGTGAATGTATCTGCTTTTCCTTGTTATTCCAGTCATGTTTTGCTTTATATATTTTGAGGTTATTGTTAGGTACATACAAGTTTAGGATTCTTACATCTTCCTGGTTAATTGTTTCTTATCATTATATAACATCACTTTGTTTCTCTATCAGTGCTTTTGCCCAAAATCTGTTTTGCCAGGTATTAATATAGCTACACTAGCTTTTACATTATTTTTTATTTCTCTGACATTTTCTGTTCTTTTATTTTCAGTGTTTCTGAGATAGTCTTACATTGTATATAACCGTTTGCTTTTTCCCTATAATCTAAACATTTTTGTCTTTTAATTGGCAGAATTAGTCTATTTATATTTATTTGAATACTAATATATATTTCTACCATCTTATTTTGTATTCGGTGCTTACTATGTTTTTTCTTTCTTTCTTTCTTTGTCTCTAATTTTCTGCCTGATATTTGATTGATCAGATTTCTTTATTCCCTCCCCTCCTTTCTTCTTTCTCAGTGGTTTGGAAGTCTTAACATCTATTTCTCTGCTTTCAGAGGATATGCTTAAATTTTTATAATGCATGTCTGGATTATCAAAGTCTGAAGTTAATCAGTATCTATGACCTTGTCCCAAACTGTTCAGGGATCTGATAACCTCCCCCCCATGCTGTCCATGTTATTCTTGTCTAGGAATTTAATTCCACATTGTTTTAAAACTTCTCCAAACTAATTATCTGTTTAATATCTGGTCTCCTCACCGGAACTTCAGTTTGGGCATCTACAGCTCTGACTTCTGAAAATACCCCTCTTTACTTCTCAGATCTGGAAATTTTCATTTATGTATATTTGTGTATGGGTGTGGGGGGAGAGGGGGGGAAGAGAGAAAGAGAGAATGAATAATTCTGTATTTTGAAAATGACATGGAATATTTTAAGTAGTATTTCTAGTAAGATTCTAGGTGGTGTTAGAAAGGGGTGCCACATCATCTTAGTTTGCCATAATGATTGGCACTCCAGATTTTTTTTACATTTATATATATGCACTTAGAGAAAATATAATTTATTTGCGGATTTTTTAACATGGAGTATTATATGTAGTATTCTGCATCTTTTTTTCCATCAGTAATAAGCATCTTTTCCTATCAATATCTATATATCAAACTGATTCATTTTAACTATTGCAGTATATTGCATAGTCTGGATTTAATATAATTTATTCAACCACATTGTGTCTGATGGACACTTAGATTATTTCCAGGTTTTGCTATGACAGGGAATACTGCAGTCAAAATCACATACAACCTGCCTTTGTATGCATGCCAGTATTTCTCTAAGAAACACAGACATGGAATTGCCATGTTACAGAGTGTACATCTTTTCATTTTGGTCTTGCCTAAATGTCCTTCAAAGTGATAATGCCATTTTATGTACATTTTCATATATATTTTATATTCATAAATGTATAGTGTATAAATTGATTACCCCATCCTGCCATCACTTGTTATACTTGAAATAATTTGCTGAACAAGTGAATGAAAAGTATCTCTATTTTACTTTGCAGTTAGTTCCCTGATTACTAGTGAAATGAAACATCTTAAATGTGGTTACCGACCATTTGTATTTCCTCTTCTGTGAATTGCCTGTTCATACCCATTGTGCATTTTTTATCAGATCGGATGTCTTTTTCTCATTGACTTGTAATTGTTCTTTATTGATTCTTGATCCTAATCCTTTGTCCTTTAAATAGGTTGTTTATGTTTTTAAGACATTTGTCATTTTTCAGAAACTTTCGTGGGGTCTTTTGTCACACAGAATCATGGATTACCGTGTAGTCAACTTTATAGAACTTTGCATTTGTGGTTTTGGTTTTTGTATTTTATCTAAGAACTTTTCCACACCAAGCTGATAATACAGTCTCCTGTATTTCTTCTAACACAGTTGTTTTGTGTTTTGCTTTTCAGACTTTCATCCATTGGAACTTTTTCCTTATAAATAATGTGAGGTAAGGCCCTAATTTTACTTTATTTTTCTAGTTTTATTTAAGGACATAATTGTCCCAGGACCACTTATTGAATGGCGCATAGTTTCTTCAAGCATTTGATATGGTACCTTATTTAGAATAATAGAGGCACGGCTTGCCTTATTGCTTTGCTTTATTGCACTTTGCAGATACTGCATTTTTTACAAACTGGAGGTTCGTGGCAACCCAGTGTGGAGCAAGTCTAGCAATGCCATTTTTCCAGCATCCTTTGTGTATTTCATGTCTCTGTGTCACATTTTGGTAATTCTTGCAATATTTCAAACTTTGTCACTATTATCATATTTATTATGATGATCTATGGTCAGTGATTATGACTTGGTGAAAGCTCAGATGATGGTTAATATTTTTTAGCAATAAAGTATTTTTTAATTAAGGCCATGTGCATTGTATTTTTAGACATAATGTTATTGCACACTTAATAGAGTACAGTATAGGGTAAACAGAACTTTTATATGCACTGGGAAATGAAAATGTTCATTAGACTCCCTTTATTGTGATATTCATTTTATAGTAGTGGTCTGGAACCAAACCTGCAGTATCTCCAAGGTGGAACTGTAAATCAATGAAAAGGATATACCCAAACTCTCTACTCACTTCTCTTACCTATTAATTTAATTATCCTTTCCTATACCAATAGCATATCATTTTAATCTATAATTTACAAAGTTACAAATCTTGTAGAACAAAAAATAGCTTATGTTTAATATTTATCTGGTCAACTCATGCACATTTGCTCTTCCATATTAATTTTAGAATCAGCTTGTAAAATCCCATGAAAAATCCTGTTGAGTTGCAATTGATATTACTTTGACTTTAAAGATTATTTGAGGTAGAATTTCCTTTATTTTCCAAGTGCTTTGAGCTTTTTATTTGTTCAGACTTTTCATTATGAACTTTTTACTTTATTGCATTTTAAATAAGGAAATAGCCTTCTCCTAACAATAAATATTATTGAGCGACCGCTGTGCTAGGCCCTGAGGATCAATGGTGACATGTTCTTTGCCTTTGTGTGGCTTAAACCTCCTACCTTTTGAAAGGTATTAGCATTTATTTTCTTGCGGTCTAGAAAAATGTTTTGTTCTTTTAAAATGCTAAGTGGAATGCGTTAAGATTTTTCTATGTATCTAGATTACAGATTTTAAATATCTAGTAAATAACCTTATTAATGAAATTATTCATATTTCCTATATCTTTATTTCTTTTTTTCCTATTTGATTTGACAAAGACAAAGCAATGCAATAATATTAAGGTATCCGATTAAGAGTGTGATTTTTCCGAAGTCATCACAGTATTTTTAATAGCTTTTGCTTTGTATATTGCTTTTGTAAAAATACTATCATTTATTAGATTTTTTAATAAAGAAAATGTTAAAGAATATCCCTAAATCCCACAATCAACATAATCCTTACCAATTCTCAAAACACCAGGGCGCGCACACACACACACACACACACACACACACACACACACAAGCTTGAGTAGCAAGCTTCTGTCCTTAAACTTGGCTGCACTTTAGAATCCCCTGGGGAGTTTTATAAAATATGGATGCCTAGGTACCACCCCCAGAAATTCTGATTTAATTGGTATGGATTTCGGCCTACACATAGGGTAGTTTAAAACCTCCCCAGGTAATTCTGATGTTCAGCGAAGTGTGAGAACCACTATTGTAGGGAAGCTTTCTTTCTCATCTCCACACTTTGCTGCAGACTTGCTCTCAGTAGGCGCCTGAGCTAAGCTGCCTTTGAAGCTCCTGTGACCTGCTCCCTGGGGATCCGAGTGGGGATCAAGATCTCTACCGTATGCTGTTCAGGTTGCAGACTTCACTTAAGAATGTTCCAGACCTGGAGAAGACTTTTTACTTTGTCTTTTTCTGCTATCATAGGGCCTGTCCCGGAAGTTTCATGGCCCTGGGCGTTTCCTTTCTCCTTTCTGGAAGGCTGTTTTTGGCTTGGGGCATCTCCTAGAGTGAGAAATAATGAAACAAGAAAATTCTGGCTATCCCAAAAGCATCCATTGAGCAAACAGATCTTGCCCCATCTTCGCTTCCTAACTTGGATAATCCTGTGCAGAAATGTTTTCTCTCCACCATCTAACCTAGACCTTCCTCCATCTGCCAGTGTCCTGCCCGGCTCCCATTTCTTGTTTCTTTGTAGTGCCGTCTCTTAAAACATTGGTTCTCAAAGTGGAGTCCCCAGGTGGCAGCCTCAGCATCACGGAGAGTTGAATAGAAATTCAAAACTCTTGAGTGCCACCCCAGGGCTACTGATCAGAAACTTGGAGGGTGGGGCCTGGAAATCAGTGTTTTATCAAGTCCTCCAGAGGATTCTTAGGCCTACCCAAGTCTGAGAACTCTCTCCCCAGAGCTTCAGTCAGATGCTGACTGACTTGTTTGATCTGGGGTGGTCCTCAGACATCACTACATTGAAAGTTTCCCCAGGGGATTCTCATGTGCAGCCAGAACTATGAACCACTGCCTTTGAGTCCTAATTTCTCAGATTTATCAGGCGTCAGCACTGTGGGTGGAGAATGGCATTAAATAGGGTAAGAGTGTATGCCAAGATTTTGGCTGTTTTATATGCACCTCACATGGTATCTTATTGCCAAGTCCCACCCTCTGACGTGGACTTCCTGGTAGTCATGATCGTCCAAATGCTGCTTATACACTGGGTCTAGGACCAGACCCATTCACTGTTGTGTCCTGGCTTAGTGGAAGTATAGTCAGTATCTGATATTTTCTAGGATTTAAAAGAGTTCCACCAAAAGAGGAAAGAAAATGACCTATGGCACAAGAAGAAAACAAAACAATTCAGGGATGTGGTCACCAAGGAGAACAGTGACCAAAATATCTGTATGTTGTATTTTGAATTAGCCCCTAACTTCCACAACTTCATAAAGAGATATATATAATGATGAAATACCTGTTTTCTTAGTGTTGGGTTTTTTTTTGATAAAAGACTTGTAAAGTATACCAGCATGAGAACAGCTACTAAAATAATTTTGTGTTTCCAACCAAGTCATTCAGCAAGAATCTGTTCCACAGTGGTGAGTTGACCCCACCTGACCCCTCCTCCAGAAACAAGGGCAGCTTTGTGGTTTAGTTCCAGGGAGCCCTGGGATGGTTGGGGGGGAGAGGTCAGCTTTTCTTCCTCCATTTCCCATTAGCTGTGGAACCCTCCCATTGATCTGCACCTGGCCTTCAACGTCATGGCCTGTATAGAGCTTTGCAAAGCAGGAGTGCCCCATATTAGGGAGCTAACCTGAGAGCAGGCTATCTCTCCATATTTCAGTCTTGGGTAATTCAGGAAGAAGGTCATTGTGACTGGAAACAAAATCTTGTTTCCGAAAAATAGATCTCACATTGTCACTCTTCTATTGAAAATCCTTCTGCGGCTGCACGTTGCTCTTGGGAAAAGTTTCAATTGTTTAAGATGGCCTGTGAGGCCCTGCCGGGTTGGTGTCTGTTCACCTTGCTTAGCCTCATTCAAGCCACCTCCTGATTTCTTTTTTTTAATTGAATTTTAAAATTTATACCATAGTTCATATACATGGCTAAAGAGTCAAATAGCAGCATAAGGTTTATAACAAAACAAAGTGGTCCCTGCTGCATCCTCAGTTTCCCCATCCCATGAGACAACTTTCAACCTTGAGCAATCTTTTCTGCTATTTGCCTTTGTATTTCAAAGCAACTGTGTATGTTTTTGAAGAAAAATCCATTGACTTTCTAATAAGAAAGATGGGGTTTAGTCCTCTTACATCACACTGCACATTTCCCCTTTACCCACCCTTCCAACATAGTTACATCACAATTTCTGTGACTCAAATATTCAATATTTATATAGTTAGGATTATGTAAATATTGGTTACAGCTGAGCCATGTAGTATACTATTAATACATTGTTTTCTTGTACAGCTTTTGTTGTTCCCAGAGTTGATAACTACTTTGTTTTTTTCATTTGCCTAGTTCTCTGATTCTTCACCACTTCAGCCTCAAACTTACCAATAAACTAAAAAACTCCTTCCGATATGGCACTTATCTCATAATCTCTTTTTTTTCTTCACTGGACACAGCCCTCCTGTGGCCTTCCATATTTCTGCACAATTCCAGGGTGATTATTTTCAAGTCTATCTGGTATACAACTGTCATCTTGATGCATTTCCTTCCCATTATTCCAGGTTTTCCCTTTGCCTTTCTGTTGGGTCTCATTTCCTATACCCCATTCTTTTCTTTCTTGGTTTTCTCCTTTATTTAGCTGTGGCATGTCTTCTAGTAGCATTCTCAGATGAATGCAGAGGAGCTAATTTTTAAAAATCTTGAATGTCTGAAAATGCATTTATTCTTCTTTCATAGTTAATTGATAATTAAATGAGATTCAGAATTCTTGGTTGGAATTTATTTTCCCTCATAATTCATAAGTCTTTGCTGCATATCTTCTAACTCCCAGAGTTGCTATTGGGAAGTTCAGTTCTCTTCTGGTTCCCAATTCTTTGAGTACAAGTTTCTTCCTTTCTAGAGGTTTCTAGGATCTGTCTTTATCCTTGGTGTTCTGAAATTTCAATAATATGCCTAATTGTGGTTCTTTTTTCATTGGGCTGGAGCATTCCCTTTCAATCTGGAAATTCTTATCATTCAATTCTGGGAAGTTTTCTTGTATTATTTCTTTGGTAATGTTCTCTTTTCTGTTTCCTCTTCTCTTTTTCTAGAACACTATTTAGCATTACTCAGACTTCCTGAATTGATTTTATTTCTTCTCTCTTTCTTGATTTCTGATTAGTTGGATATTGGATCTCCTGGATTGATCATCTAATTTTCTCAGATTTTATTTTCTATTAAAAAATTCTCTTTATGTTTTTATTTTAACTTCCAGGTATCTTAACTTTATCTTTAGACTTTTTCATGTTCTCTCAATATTCCCTTTAAAAATACATACATAGCATTATCTTATCTTATAGCTGCAATGTTTTATCTTTCAGAGGATATTATTTATAGGTGTTCATTTAAATGTTTCCCTGCTCTCTGTATTGTCTTTCTTTCCTCTTAGTTGCCTTTTCCTATTTTCCTGAATCATTGGTCTCTGTCTTTCATTCTAGAGTTTTCTACAAATATCTGGTGATAAGTGGCTGTCATTCAAATTTCTAAGTATTGTGTAAAGAGCTGAATGAAAGCTCTATGAATGTGGGTGTGGCCCTCCCAAGAGAGATCAGGCAGACCCTGGCTATTTAAATGAGAAACTTTGATGGTCTCTGGAGACCTCTTCCCTTGTGCCAGGCAGTTTCCCCAAAAAGGAAATTTTCAGTTGCCTATCCTGGAGTGAGAAGGAGCCATAGAGAGAGTCCCAGTCCCAACTGCCAGTGTCCTGTGAGCCATATGGGTGTATAAGGGTCTCAGTCTTAGTCTGGAGCTCACTCTTTGCTTAGCTAATGCCCCAAGTCCAGAGCCTCCCTGTTCAATCTCTCAGGGGGTAAACTTCCTGTCTTCAGCTGTGATGGGAGATGTGGTTGGTTCCCTGGCGGGATGAGGCTTTAACCTGTCCTCTCATGTTACTCCCTCCCAGCCCCCTGTGGAAATACCCAGCCTCCCATCCCTGAGCCTTTCCCTGGTGCATGAGGCCAACTGGTTTGCTTCTAGTTGGCTTCCCTTCCTGGAAGCTTGGATCTCAGCTTTCTCTGCTCTGCAAGTCAATTACAATCATCTATCTTCTTTCTAGCTTCCAGAGTTTAGTTGTCTGCTTTTTCCTCCTCTCCTATTCTCTTTATCCTGTGGATTTATACATCTTTAAATTCCACTTAAGTTCATATTGGTAAGATTTCAGGAGTGAATCAAAATAAACACATCTTTAGCCATCGCTTTTACCTCAAGTTCCCTACCTTTCTCCATTGTTTTCTTTGCTCAAGTCACTTCTGCTCTCTCTCTTTCTTTTATTCTTAAACATGTGAAGTTCCTTCCTGCCTCTGGGCCTTGGCACGTACTATTCCCCCTTTCCTGGAGCACTCCTCGTCTTTCACCTATTTTTCACCTGGCTGTGACTTATCATCTATGTCTCCACTTAAAAGTCTTTCAGCAGAGAGACTTCTCCTATCCTGGGTCTTCTTGTCAATTTAAAGCAACACCAGTGGCTTCCTCTACACAAACAGAATTTCTTCCTCTGGATCTTCTGTGACTCACCTCCTCCCTCTCAGACTCAGGAGGTTTTTAGAAAGAGGGAGAGAAGGAAGGATTGCTTCATTGCCACAGGAGGTTTTTAGAAAGAGGGAGAGAAGGAAGGATTGCTTCGTTGCCAGAGTCTTGAGCGTCCTGCTGGAAGCCCCTGCAGGCCTGGCCACAGCCTCATCCACCTTTGGACCATGTGTCTGCTGTTCTAAGTAGCTGAGCTGGTCCCTTGGGATCCCTCCTAGCTTCTGCCTTGGTTCAGAGCAAAAGGTCAGCTGAAACAAGGTTATCCCTTTGTACTCTTAGCCTCACCACCTGTGTGAGAACTTTACTCACTCTGCTCTTCTGTGTCTGTCATGCTGTCTGGATCTCAGCCATTCCTCTGCATGTCTCTGTGTATCTCTTTGTTTCCATCTGTGTCTCTCTCCCTTTCTTCATTGTTCTCCCCGTCTCCTCCCCTCCTTCCCACCTCCCGCCTTCTCTTCTCCCATTCTGTCTCTCTTCCTCCTGTCCACCCACTCCATTTTCCCTTTGTCTTTCTCCACCTTCCTCCTGCTCCCTCTCTGGCTGTGGCTCTAAAAATACCTCTCTCTCCCTGGCATCACACATCTCAGAGGGCTCCTCTGAGCCTATCCCCTGCCTCTATTCAGGTGCATGGTCAATGGGGGCCTTCCTGCAGTGGGGCCCCAGGTGTGGTGTGGCCTGGTGGCTGGCCGGACCGCCTGCTGTCTAACACTCTTGTAAGGTTACTATTTATCTAGTGCAACCAAAGTTGGCACACACATCTGGCGCCTGGTACTTAGTGCAATTATTTATGATTTCCACCAAGATTTAAAAGCTCATCGCCGGCCTTGTAATGCAGTAACTGATTGCGCTGCTAATGTAATTAAGAAAAGATTATGATGTCCACGTGGCGTACCAGATGGTGGCATTCATAGTAATCGGCGTGCACAACTGGCAGACAACTGCACAAGGGCAGCCGAGCGGAGGCAGCTGGAGACCAGCATCTTCCTCCAGCCACTCAGAAAGGAGAGAATGCTGCTAGGAGTGCTGGGCAGTGCAGAGTGGGGAAGGGAAGGGTGGGAAGGGGAGAAGGAGAGGTGAGGAGGGCTGGAAGGGAGAAGTAAGGTCCATCTTTGCTGAGCTGCTGCTCCAAAGTTAGCATCTTTTTTATTATCCCAAATGTACACACACTGAAAAGTTTTGCTCATACACATACATAACACAGGCATGCATGAATACAGACACATACTTGGACTGCCATAAATAAGGGACTCTTTCCCTCATTTATTTGAAAATCTTGATTAAGCAACTGGTTGTTCTGGAACAATATTGATCAATAAAGCATATATGGCCCCCTTCCTTGTGGAGCTCAGTGGACCAGAAAAGGACTGGGCATTGATCAGATAATCACAAGAATAAAGGTAAACTTGAATTGTGATCAGTGTTACCAATGAGAGGCAGGTGGTATTATGAGAGCTTCCATGGGGCATTTAACCTGGTCAGGGAGTCCAGGGAAAGCTTCTCTGAGGAACTGACAACTGGGATGTGATCTGAGGAGTTAAAAACTGACCAGGTGATGAAAGGAGGAAAGGGTGTTTGAGCAGGAGGGACACATGCAAAGGCCCTGGGGTTGGAAGGGGGCATGGCAAATACACACATCTAAAAGGAGGCCTGTGCCCAATAATATCCAAAGCAACCTTGAAGAAGAGAAACAAAATTGGACGCCAAGACTTTTAATAAAGCCATAGTATTTCAGGCAGTGTGGTCTTGGCACAAAGATAAACAAAGTAACAAATGGAGCAGAGGGGAGAGTCTAGAAACAGACAGACACTTACACTATTACCATATATATGACAAAGGTGACACTGTGGTCCGGTGGGAAAGAGGTGGTCTTTACAATAAATGGTCAACTGGGTATGAAAAAAGTTTATCTGGACTCCTGCCTCACCTTTTTGTATCAAACCCATAATCAATCCCAGGCAATTTGCAGAGCTCAGTGTGAAAGGTAAAATAGTAAAGCTTTCAGAGGAATACATAGGAGAATGGTCTTGTGACCTTGGAATAGGCAAATATGTCTTAAACATGACACTAAAAGGCTAACAAGACAAAATTCATAAGTTGAGCTTATTAAATTAAGAAATTCTGTTCCTAAAAGATACCAGCAAGAGAATGAAATGCTAATTAAAAGAGTGGGAGGAGATGTTCACAATTCACTATTTAACAACGAATTTGGATTCAGAATATATTTTTTTTAATGTCTACAAATCAGTAGGAAAAAAAGCAGGCAGTCTGACTTTTTATTAAGAGGGAAAAATACTTTGACAGACATCTGACAAAAGAAGATATTCAACAGGCCAGCGAACATGACAGGGTGCTAGACTTCATTAGTCATCAGAGAAATGCAAACTAAAATTACAAGATACCCCGACCACCCACCACAACAGCTAAGTTAAAGAGGACAGGATATCAGGTATTGAAAGAGGATGTGGAGAACGGGAACTCTCACACACTGCAGGTGGCAATGTGTATTGGTGCTTTGGCAAAACGTTTGTCTTTATCTATTACACTGACTATATACACGCCCAGTGACCCAGCAGTTCCACCCCTGGGTGTACACAGCACTAAATGTCTACCAAAGACATGTACTGAAATGCTCCCATTGCACTATCCATAATAGTCAAAAATTCCTAACTGCCTAAATGCCAGTAATAGCGGAATGGATAAATTTATCGAAATAGATCAATTGGGGTGCAGCCATGCTATGGGGTAATATACAAAAATGCAAATAAAACACAAGTAAATAAATGACTGCTACATTCAACATAGATGAATCACACAGATATATTTATAAGTGAAAGCAGACAGAACAAAAGCATAGATACTGGATAATTCCATCTGTATAAAATACAAAAACAGGCAAAACTAACCCATGGTGTTAGAAGAGATCATCCTTGGGACAGTAGTGGAAAAGAACACAAAGGTAGCATCTGATTTTGTGATTTTCTGTTTCATGCTTGGGTGCTGGTTATGTGGCTGTTTTCAGTTTGTTCATATTCTTTGAGCTGCATAGTTATGATGGGCTCATTTTTCTCTGAATGTTACACTTCAATAAAAAGTTAAAAGGAAGGAGGAGGAAGAGGCCAGTTTGACTGGAGCAGAGCAAGCGAAAAGCAACAAGGTGAAGCTGAAGAGAGAAGTGGGGGAAAACCAGGCAGAGCCCTGCAGTCCCTCTTAAGGAGCAGTGAGAAACCATTAAGGGTTTTAAACAGAAGTTGGGGTGGGGGAGTGGAGGGTCAAAGGTGGTGATGTGACCTGTTTTGCATGTCACACAGTTCACCCTGAATCTTTGTTTAGAAATGACTGATTGATTCAGTGTATTCATTGCCTTTCTCTCCTAAGACCCTGTCAAAAATGAGTGGAAAGAAATATAAAGCTTACAGTGATGAAAAGAACCAGGAGAAGAGATGTCATGGGTCAAACCTTTCAACAAATTTCTGGAAGCCAAAGAGTGGATGGAAGAGAGGTGTTGGTGAAGTTTCTCAGAGGGACCTGCAACCTCAGTGCAGTCCATGGGGTTCTTAGCCCAAAAGGTCCCACAGAACCTGGGAGAGGCTTGATCTCAAACATGCCCTGTGCAAAGCAAAAGAAGGCAGGAGGGACCATGGGCCTTAAAAGAAGGGAGTAATTGAAAACTGGCAGAAAAAGGACTCTACTCCTACACACAGAATGTACAGGACCATTATATAACAAGAAAGGACTCTTAGAAAGTAAACACTAAATTGCAAGAATGAAAAAGTCAATAGAATTAAAAGATACATTCAAGGAAATCTCCCAGAATGTAAGACTAAGGTAAAAAAGGCAGAAAATGTGAAAAGAAAATAAGAAAAATAAAAGGGTTGTTAAAGGTTTCAATAACTGACTAATGGTAGTGCCAGAAATTTTTAATTTAAAAAATAGGTGGGAGGAAGAATTAACAAAGAAGTAATACAAGAAAAATTTCCACAGCTGGAGGACACGAGTCTCCAGAGTAGACCCACTGAATGCTTGACAAAAATTAATGCATAAAGATCCACACGTAGACATGTTGTCATGCAATGTCACAATACCACAAATAGAAGAAGCATTAAAAGCTTCAAGAAAGAAAAATATATGTTATCTAGAAGGGACTGAGTAGCAAAATGGCATCAAATTTCTCCTAACAACATTAGATGCAATATTTTCAATATCCTCAAAATTTTGAGAGAAATTATCTTTGCCTTTAATTTATATGCCCAGTCAAACTATTGCTCAGTGAATTTAGAAGAAAAATCATCTCAGAAAATTTACCTCCAATGCACCCCTTTTAAAGGAAATTACTTGAATATGTCCCAGCAAAATAACAGAATAAACCAAGGAGAAGGAATACATAGTATCCAAGGAAACAATGGGCCAACGAAGAAAAACAGAGAAATGCCAGAAGAGAAGCAGTATAGCAGAGCTAAAGAACAGCCCACATGGAAGAGTGTCCTGGAAAAGGAGAGTGTAATAAAACACAGAACTGGTTGGGGAGGCTGGAAACAATGAAAACATGAGAAGGGCAAATAGCACAAGGGGAAAGGACAGGTGGGAATTCTCCCTGTCTGGCGAATGATATTCAAAAAAAAAAAAGAAAACATAATAGTAATACACAACTTGGTTTTGCAATGAACAGTCTTTAAAGAGTGTTTTCTGTGAACTAAACCCTCACCTATCACAGCAGGAATTCAATTAATGTATAAGATACATAAATCAAGAAACAGAAATGGCAGCATATTATTGGGAGGTATCAGAGATACTGTAGATGGTAACTGAAGGAGTTGCAAGTTGCTTTTCCGATGAGGGCTTGGGACTTGGGGCACACGGGGTGGAGATCTATTGTTCTTAACCACTGCATGTAATACTTGGATATAATGTTTTAAATTGCTGCTTTACTCTGGCTGTGGAGTGGAAATCTGATGAGCAGGTCAAGAACAGATGCAGGGAGAATGGTTGGGAGACAAAATGCAGCAGTGGAGGTGGGAAACAAAGGTTTATTGTACTAAATCGGTGGTAGTGGAGACAGTCAGAAGACAATAGGTAAAAACACCAATTTCTGGACAGACCTTGAATCAGAGGGGCTTTGGGGACTTTGAAGAGAGGTTAGGCAGACAGTTGTTAACACTGCTCTGAGATCAGATCAATTTTGCAGGGATAGGTGGTGACTAAGGCTGTTAATGCGGAGGAGATCTCTAGGGAGACAGTAAGATCCAGTTATTGGAGAGATTGAGTAAATGAGAGAGAAGTAACTGATGGTGTTGACACAAAGTCTCGTGTTAAATACATCCAGCCCCTAGTTCCAGGGGGCACACGTGTAAACAAGTCACACTATAATCCAGATGCCCAAAGATTGCCCCTTATTTTACATTAAAATTAGCTGTTGAAACTTCCCCTGCCCCCCATGGTGTGGAAGACCTCGCCGATATTTCCGTGGGTGTCCAGGAGGACTCTCCAGGGTTAATAGGCATGGTAGCCACCCTCACCACTATTCCTGGGCTCTAACTGTGTTTCTGACCTCCAACTTCAGCTGTTCACACCCACCTCTGCCCTGTTACTCTCCCCAAACAGCACCAGCAAAGGTTATTGTGTAAGCAGACTTCACTGAAAACTTGGGGTAGTGAGGACAGGTATAGCACACAGTAGGAAGCAAATTAAAACTCAGTATCAGACATCACAGCTCCCAGAGATGTATCAGCTGTACCCACCCCATGGGAAATTTTGCACTGGCCACGGCCTTCCATGGCATCCCTGTTTTGTCACCTGTTGGGGCCCTCTTCTTGCTCACTGGCCTTGCCTTCCACCTCCTTTGTCTTGTTTCTATGTCCCTCACCCACTGCCTCCCAGGCTGTCCTCAGAAATTGTGCTGAGAAATTCATCCCTCTCTTCTTTCCATCCCTTGCCTTCCGGGCCATGCCAGGTAGGTCACTCACAACATTCCAAGGAGGCCAGCATTGTACCTTTCAAAATTGTCATCTCCCCTGAGAGGAATTATGCTTGTCCCTTAATGGTAAACTGCCTGCCTTCTGTTCATTCATTAAAAAGCACTTACACACACCCTCACTCAGGTGCAGATGTGCACGCTCACTTGGACATTCACATATACACACTGTGCACATGTTCACATTCACACACACTTGGACACACAGATGCACTTACAGCATTTAACGGCATGCAGGGGTCGATCCTGAACTGTTCTCTTAGGCTAACCCCCTGTGTGTGTTCATGTGTGTGTGTGTGCACAGGAACTGTGTGTACACCTGCTCTCTGATGCTCCAGTCGTTGAGCTGTGCTGAAGGAGGCTTCTGTTTGTGAACTGGTATCTTTCACCTGGGGAAGAGGTGTCTTCTCAGCCCACAAACTAGAGTTGAGCTAGGGAGCCTGAGATTGCTGGGGCCTGGCTCCGCCTCTTGGGGTCTGAAACATGACCTTGTCACTGTGTCATCGAGGCAGCCCTGTCCCAAGCAAACAAGCCAGGAATTGGGGGTTATGGTGGACAGAATAGTGGTCCCAAAAAATGTGCACTTCCTAATTCCCAGAACCTGTGAATATCTTACCTTATGGGACACTGCGGATGTGGTCCGGCTATGGATCTTGAGGCGGCAGGGTGGGTTCAATGGAACCACAGTAATCATAAGAGAAAGAGGGAAGCAGGAGAGTCAGAGAAGGAAATGTGATAACGGGAGCAGAAGGCAGAGTGACCGCTGCTGGCATTGAAGATGGACGAGGGCCAGGAACCCGGGAATGCAGACAGCTTGCAGATGCTGGAAAAGGCAAGGAAAGGATTCTCCCACACCTTGATTTTAGCACAGTGAGACCCATTCAGACTTCTGACCTCCAGAACTGTAAGATAATAAATTTGGATTATTTAAGCCACTAAGTGTATGGCCACTGGTCACAACAGCAATGGGAGACTAACATAGAGGCCTGTGATGTTGCCAGTGTTGGAGGCCAGTGATTGGGAAGCATGGATGGTGGGGAGGAAAACTTAGAAGAACCCTGGGAATAAGTCCCTCTAGAGGGACTCACGGCCAGGCCTTCCTCACTTCCCTGTGGCTGTTTGAGGAGCTTAGCCAGGACTATAGGGAGACTCTGGGCGGCAGCTTGGAGAGCAGCCACGGAGGATGGGGCCTCAGGGGGCTAAAGGGCCAACCACCTCTCCTGGGCTGCATGGTGTGGTAGCAGGAGAAGGACGAAAGACCAGAGAAGGCATCAGGCCTCCTCAGTAAGCAGCCCCTCCCTGAGAGCCCTTTGCGCTGGGGTTAACCAGGAGGCCCTGGGTCTCCTAGAATGGCAGCTCTGAGGCTCCAGTGGGTCTGTTCTGAGGAGGGGCAAACACTGCCATGGCACAGGGCTTCAGAAGGCATTCTAGGTTCTTTGGCCCATTGAGAGACCCCAGTGAATTCCAGCTAGTATTAATTCCCACACTGGGAGCTCTTCAGGTACAAGTCTGTCTTCAGCCCATCTCTGGACCCCAGGGCAGGACTAGTTGTCCAGCAGGTACCAAAGAGCATGTGTAGGGGCAGCAATGGACAGAAGCCCCAGACCCACCTGGGATAGCTCCAAAAGGGGATCCTCCTGGGCCTGTGTGGTGATCCAGTCATATTCCTGAGCCTCCTGGATGGAAGATTTCAGAGCACCTCAGTCTAAGTTCCTCATGCACCTAGATGAGATCCTAATGTCTGTCTTGACTTGGTGCTTATAATTCCAGGCTGGGATTCTCCTGTGCTGTTTATAGCAGCATAACCTCTAATATAACCTCAAGAAATGACCTTGCACAAAGGTCTCAAGTTCTCTTGTCCTTCATCTCTTTCTCTGTGAAATGAGTGTGATAGTAATCTCAAATGCAAGACTCTTTATTAAGGATTAAGTGAAATCATAAGTATAAACTTTCTGGAATACAGTAAGTGCTCAAAAAAGGTGTCTTTTATTTCTTTCTCTATATTTTCCATCTTTGAAAGTCTGGAGAGCTGATTTATGGGCCATACTCTGGCCTCCCACTACCTGATACCCCTTAAGCATTGGCTCTCCTAAAGAGGCAAGTATCCTGGGCTACCCAGAATTTTCTGGGATTGGCAGGTGATCAGACTCCTGTGCCCACTGGCCACTTCTCCAACCCCACTATCCTTTTTTTTTTCCCACTATCCTTTTGATAGAGTTTTTCAAAAACAGGTGGGTAATCCTATAAATTACTGCTAAAAATTTGCCTATGGATGCTGAAGGACAAGAAGGCAAAATTTCACATGTATATATATAAAATCCAGGGATTAGAACGGACATTTTTTCCTGTGACAGGAAACCTAGAATTTATAAAGCAAAAAAGGATCATTTTTTTCACTATGCACAATCTAATCCCATCCAGTTAATTTTATTTGATACCGTATGTGTTAGTTCTAGAATTCCCATTTGCTTATTTTTATAATCTATTTCTTTGCTGAGGTTTTCTATTTAATCATTCGTTACTAGCATACTTTTCTTCATGTCCCTGAACATATTTATAATAGCTGCTTTAAAATTCTTGTTACTCAATTCAAAGATCTGGGTCACCTTGAGGTCAGTCTCTTGTTTGCCTTTTCTCTTGAATATGGGTCACATTTTCCTGTTCTTCATATGTCTAGTGATTTGGGGTTGTATGCTGGATATCATCAATGATAAGTTGTAGAGACTGGATTCTATTATGTTCCTCTGGAAGACTGAAAATTTTTTATTTTATCAGGCAGTTAACTTGGCTGAACTCAAACTCCAAACTCACTCTTGCTTATGGTAGGCAACAGCTGAAATCTCTGTTCAGAAGACACAGTCAGGCTTCAGAGTTTCTCCACTGAATTCATAGTTCAGAAAATACCCTGAGGTTTGGGTGAAGTTGATAAGCAAAATTTGGAATATCCCCTCCATGGATTTCTCCTTTATGGGATCACCTTCCAACTACTGTGGAAGCCTCAGATTTTGTCCTCTGATTCCTCAACAAGTAAGAATACATATTTCTATCCACCTTTTAGCTGACTCACATTTCACTGCCTGAGGCCTGCCTTTAGGCACAAAGATGTAAACATCAGGAACTCATTTAGTGTTGTTCCCTTCTTCCAAGCGTCAGTCTCTCCAATTTCTGCCTGGTTTGGATCACTTCCGGTACTTTCACATAGCCTTTTAAATATTTTGTCCAAAGTTTTTAATTGTTACCTGTTAGACAATCTTCTTCAAGGTATTCTGTCATCATTGGAGGTGGAACTTTATTACTACATAAAATTTAACCTTTTCTCAATGGCCAAAGATTCCCATAAACAAAGTTCAGAGACAAACACTAAGTTGGGAAAAAGATATTTGCCATGCCTATGACAGATAAATAGTTAATTTCCAGCTCCTACAAATTGTTAAGAAAAAGACAAAGCGTGAAATAGAAAAATGTTCCCAGGACATGAATAGTCTCAGAGCAGAGTAAACCCAAATGGCCAATAAACATATGGCTCAACCTTCTAGTACTCAGGAAATGCAAATTAAAGTAACTCCTTGCCCATCAGATTGGCAAAAATTCAAAAGAATGTTAATACCTACTACTGGTAGGAGTGAAAAGAAAGTTTATTTTCCTGTGTTACCTGCGAAAAAGAGAATCATACTGCCTTTTTGGAAAGCAATATGGAAAAAAATCTATTTAAGAAATTTGCATATACATACTGTCAATGATAAGTTATTCAACCCAACAATCTTACTCGTAAGAATTTTTCCCACAGAAGTAAACAAAAGCCCTCATATGTCAGAATATATAAAGGTGTTTGGTGTGGCAATATTTGTAGTGCCCAATGAACTAGAACTAGAGTCTGTGAACAGGAGAGTGTTTAAATCATGACATATTTATACCATGGAACAAGAGATAGCCATTAAAAAGACTAGATTTGTGTACAAGAGTTTCCACAATATTATTCATTGAGAAATTTTTTAAACTGTAATATCCATTTGTCAAACAAATGGTGATCTGCAAGCTCTACCTGTATATGACTGGATGGGCATGTAAAATGTATAGCAGATTTTACCAGATTTTAACATTGGTTATTGGAATATTAGGGAAGGACCAGGGAGATGGAAAAGGGGACATGATAAAAAAAAGTATTGAGGCATGATCATCAAAATGTAAATAGTTAGGTTTGAGGGATTGTTAATTTGTTCTTTATACACTTTAATTTTTCAAAAATCTTTTCAATATGTATAAATCACACAATAGAAAAAAGACTTAAAAACTCCAGAAGTTGACTTCCTCCCTAGATGATCTCATCCAGCCCATGGCTCTCTGTACACTTATGACTCTTGAATGTCCATCTCCATCTGTAACCATGGTCAAGGGCTACAGGCTCATAGACCAAGATGTCTGTTCAACAGGTCCACCGGACTGGGCAGCTCAGCTTGGACAGAGCCAGCATGGATGGCTTGATTCCCCTTCAGTGGGCTCTTTGCCCCAAACTTGCCCATCTCAGTAAGAGGCACTGCCATTCAGCCAAATGACCAAGCACCAAACTTTGAAGTCAGTCCTGATTCTTCCTGCTCCCTTTGATTCCTTATTAATCCAAAGGCAACCCTTGTCAAGTCTACATTCAAAATACATCCTGTGTCCCACAATGCATGGTGCTAAGTTTGATCCCTGGGTTAAGGTGTCTGCCAGATTCTGCCCTTATAAAGGAAGCTTTTCTTATTTGAAATTGAAAAATAATCCGTTGAATGTTCCTTTGAGATTGTGTGAATGTTCTGTGTCCCTAGCATTTTATCCAGTGATTTTAAAATCCATTAGTGAGTTTTGTTTGAATTAATTATTACATTGGTGATAACAAAATGGTTGTTTTTCTAATCTTACCATTTAAAAGATTTTTATTCTACATTGTTTTGTAAAGAACTTTTCTTTGAGTATTGGTGTGGATTCCTGGATTTTAAAAAAAATTCAGTATGCTATAATCCATTAAGGTCATTATTCTTTTTTATGCTCAGATTTTCAAATTTTGACCATCTCCATCAAGCTGTCTCCTGTATCCTTAGCAGTCTTGCAAGACAGCTCTGCATTCTGAATTGGGATAATTGGAAAAATTGATTTTATATATATATATGTAAAATCAGTGTTAATTAAACTCGGGTGTGATTGTGGTACTGTGGTTATTTGGAGAATGTCCTGGAATCTTTGCCTGACCTGGGCTTTCATATCCTATCCATAGAAGATATTCTGAAGTCTCATGAGTTGGAACATTGTGATGTCTGCAACTAGTTATCAAATGCAGAGACAGGGGAAGAACCCAAATGTTGCGAAATTTTTAAACTGGTGAAGCCAACGTATATTAAAACTATTCCTTTCTTTTCAACTTGTTTGTGGGGTAGAACTTTTTCAAGCTAAAAGTTGGGGAAAAGAGAGTCCTGAACCCAGTCACTGGTCATGCCCTCCACCACTACCATGCAGATCCACCGTGCTTGCCCACCTACACTCCTCCTTACTGGCCTGGCCTCTCCCCTCCACCTAGAGTCCATTCTCAAAGAGCTGCCAAAGGGAGTGTCTTAAGACTTAAATCGGAACTTACCATTCCCTGCCTAAAGGCCTCCTTGAGCTCTGAAATGCAGTCTAGATGCCTTACCCCTCTTAAGTCTTTCCTCTGTCCCTCCCTGCCTTCCATCCTCACCTCCTGCCCCTGCTCCACACTCTACCCCAGCTTCAGTCTGTTCCTGCCATCTGACCACTCATACCCCAGATTTTCACATGGCTTTCTTTCCTCAGCATTCATACTTCTACTCAATGCCATCTCCATCAAGAAGCCCTGTCTGCCCATTCTTCCTTAAATAGCTTCCCCATTCCCACCCAAACTCTATCCTTGACCCACCTTAATTTTCTTCTTGGCGATTGTTTTCTGTCTGCCCTGCTGGAATGTAACAAACCCCAAGCAGAGACTGTCTGTTCAACACTGTATCCTTAGCACTGAGAACAAAGCCTAATACATAGCAGGGGTGCAGTAGGTACTTACTGGATGAAACAATATAGACATTCACTGATACAGCCACATATACACAGGTGTGCTTGCCCACAGAAATATATACTCCTACAGGAGAACACACAAATGCTTATGATGAGGTACACGTAGAAACAGTCATGTAGAAATACCCATGAACAGACATACAATTATATAGTTCCTACAGACACAAAGACCCCCACACACACATACACGTGCGCTTCGGCAGAACATACAAAGACAGATACACTTACACCATACTGTGCACTTATCTTTAGACATATATCCACTAATCCAGATGTTCAGGTGTATGGGCATAAATGAACACCTACCACACTCTTGTATGTGTGTATGTGTGCACACACTTTACCAAGGCACACTCAATATATGCATTCATACATTCATTCTGCATTCATTCACATATCCATCATCATATAGAAATTTCTTATTATGATGATAAGAACTAAACCAGGTCCTGCCATCCAGGAATATTTAATCCAGTAGAGGAAGAGGAAAGGGAAGGGGCAGAAGCTTGAATCAGCATTTGTGGGGCACCTGTTGTATGCAGGACACAGAGTCAGACAGCTGACATGCATGATTATAATTATTATTTTTTTGGCTTAATAATCCCTCAGTGAGGGAGTAACTTCCTATCCCATTTTACAGACAAGAAAACTGAGATTTAGGGAGTGAAGCTACCAGTCCTAGTTCTCACAAAGGGCTCTAGCCGCAGGCAGAAAACCTTCAAAGAGTGATAAAGAGTGGCCTGAGGTACTTCAAGGGTAATTTCCATCCTTGTCTTCAGGCCCAGCTAGGTTCTGAAGTTCTCAGAAAGGATGAGACCCTGGGGGATTGGACCAAGGGCCTAGCACTGCCTCCCCCTCAGCCTGTGATTAATGCCGACAGCCCTCTCACTCGCAGGGAACTCATCAGACTAATATTTCCTGAAGTGAACTCTGTGTCGCCCTAGAATGAGAAATCCCAGCCCCCCTGCATTCCGTGCCCCAGATGAATGGGCTCCCATCCCAGGGCCTGTGAATGATGCAGCCCGTGTCTGCAGAGGGGGGTCGATAAAGACCCTTCATCAGCAGAGTCATGGCCTCTCCCAGCCAGCCAGCAGGTCCTGGTTCACCTCGCCACACTGCTCCCTGGGGCTGGCTGTCCCTTGTCTGCCCATGGAGACGGGGAGGCGGGGAGGGTAAATGCCCAGCAGATGTGGAGGGAGAGCCCTGTGAAGGGAGAAATGGGCCTTATTCAGCCCTGCCACAGAAGTAGGGCCTGGGGGGACCAGAGGGAAGGGGCAGGGTCTGCTAACGTTTTGCCTTGATTTTGAAGCTCCAGTGATCTCAAGGAGGGCATAAGCATGTGGCCCAAGGCCATGAGCAAATGCCTGCTTGAGGCGACATAGGACCCCGGAGGCTGTGTGGAGGATGCTGCAACCAAGTGATCTGAGGAGGAGGAGCATCTGTGGTTGTTGCTATAGTAAGAAAAAAATAGAAATAATAACTAGTATCATTTATTATGTGCTTCTTAATGCATGGTGCCGAACTTACTGCATTCAGTCCTCACAGAGTCCCATGGAGTAAGGTGGTATTATCCCATTTTACAAAGGAGAAAAGTGAGGCCTAGAGCAGTTAAAGTACAGGTGTCAGGATTCACCTCTAGATTTTCTTCCCTTCAGACCTGTGCTGTTAGCCATTCACCATCCAACCATTCCACTATTTGTAAAACGGCATCTTTGTGCCAGGCATTGAGCTGGGTCCTGGGAATGCACAAGGCAGGTGCCATCTGTGCCCTCGGGGAGCTTGCAGTCTCATGGGGAGCTGACATCAAACAAGGTGAGAATGTGGGTGCAGACGACAGGGTGCTCCAGGAAGGTCTTGCCTAGAGGAGGGGGAGTATTTGTCTTGCCCCCTGCATAGGGAGAAACCAGTCCAACTCCCAAACGTGGGTCTTGAGGACAAGCCCTTGAAACGGCTGAAGGGGGCGAGAACCCAGGGCTGAAGGTCAAAGCATTGAAGACCAAAGCCAGGGGGAGAGTGGAGATGAGGAGGAGCATTAGGAGGAGAGGAGGTCAGGGTGTGGATGTGGATGGGCAGGAAGTGACCGGAAGCAAGGGGCCTCCTGTGTGAAGGAGGCCGTCTTCATGACCTGAGCTGTGTGGTCCCTGGTTGGGTGGTGGGTTGGACTGGCTCTAAGGTGGAGGTCAAGAAGGACAGCTCTCCACCCTGAGAAGATGATCTCCTCCTGAGGGGGTCCTTCCACAGGAGAGACTTAGCGTCAGTTACCTAGCAGTGCTAGGATGCTAGATTCACAGGAGATCCCCAGCTAACAGCCAGAAGCCCAGGGAACTTTGGGAATGGGAGCTGGCGTAAGTTATGCAGAGGGTTCAAGCCGCAGCCAAGCTGCTTGGGTCCAGGGCAGAGTTCAAGGTCCATCAGGAAAGAGGAGGTGGAGGTTGGTGGTCAAATCTGAGCTGAGCCAGAGCCAGAGTTCAGGACAATAAGAGTAATACCAGAGGCCACCTGCTGGTGGTGCTGTAGCCACCAACTGGCTCTCCACCCAATCAGGATGCGCCTGGAGTCCAGCAGGGAGGGTCAGGGAGGCAGAGACAGCCCATAGCTAGGGCATCAGGAGGGAAGCAGCCTCAGTCCTGGCTGCAAAGATCTTGCCCTCCCTCTGCATTTTGCTAGTGGTTTAGCCCCAGAACTTCAAGGTTCAGCTTCTTGCGTGTCATGTAGGCCCATGGGACCCTCTCACCCTCTCTCTCCTGTGCCTCTCCCGTTCTTGTCTCCCCCCTGTTTCTGAACCTCCCTGAGCCTGACCCTCACCCTGCCCCTGCGTCCCATTCCTGAACCTCACCCCAATGCTGAAATTTCTCGCAGGTGGGAGCTCAGCCCCACCCTAGCCTGCGGCAGTCCCGAACCCCTCCCTCCCCTCCCCATGGGTTACTTCATCTCTGACTCCTGCCCCCCCATCTCACACCCATCCCAGATCCTTCCTATCTGTTTCTTGAGCTGGATTTTGGGTTCACAGGTGTGTTCAGTTGGTGAAGATAAATCAAGCGATATGTGCACTTTTTTGTACGTATGTTATACTCCAGTAGGAAGTCTTTAAAAAATGCCCTGTGGTCTGGGCAATAGGGGCCCTCAGGGCAACGGAGCTGGCCATGGAGTCCCTAGAGCAGTTGGGACACAGCCTTGGAGGCTGGTCAGGCTGGTTCTGCCTTAAATAGGCCCTTGGAAAAGCACGGCTGGGTCCTCAGTGTTCCCAGGACAAGCTTTCATTCCAGTGGGATACTGACAGCAAGCACCCCCACCCCCACCCCGACCTGACCATACACCCCACCATCCACTGGGACCCTGCCTTGGTGCCAGCTGCCTTTCCTACCCTAACAGCTGTATTTTTCAGGTACAACATGACAGGCTCAATCTATTCCTGTTATATATTTCCCAGTAAATGGACAAGGTGAAAACAGTGTCAGTTCAAATCACTATCATGACACTTAATTCTGATTTACTGTACCTTTTGCTGCAATCTTGAAAGTGCCTGTGTCCGTGCAGAGCTGGATTGCCCAGCCAGGCCCCACGGGGTCGATGTTAAGATCAGCTTCAATAAAAGAATTTAGGGTAAGGCAGCCCCAGGTGGGCAGGGGGCAAGCTGGGGCCCAGAGGACGAGCCAGCAGAGATGCTGAAGCCGCAGCTCTCCCACGCCTCCCTCCCGCCGACTCTTTGTCCCCAGCCCTGTGTTTGCAGCAGCTGGGAAATTTATGGAGGCTCCATAAACGGGTTTTACAGACAGCTGTTAGAGCGTGCAGAGCAAGGCTTGGCTGTCGGGGGACCTAGTCACAGGCTTACAGCCAAGACACTTAAATATTATGGCCCCACATATATAAAAAGTGTGCTATGCACGTCCTCTGCTGCCTCCCTCCTCCTGACCCAGGAGCATGAGGTTGCCGGCTCACCAAAGACAAAATGCCCACAACCTCTTGTTCCAGCCCCTGCAGCCAAGACCAGAAGCCTCTGGCTGGGCTGGCAGCATGGATTTTAGGGAGATTCATCCAAACAGCAGTGTCAGGCAAGTGCTGGCTTCCTCCCCCCTTGCCCTCCTGTCCTATTGTACCCAGGCTCAGCGCAACAAGTTCTTTTAGCCTCAGGGTCTGACTCCAGCTGATACTCTGCCTTGAAAACTCTCTCCCCTTCCCAGCCCCCATTTTCTTGCCCTGCCAGTTCCTACGTGCCTGTCCAGAACTCAGCTGAAATATTGCTTTCTCAGAGGCATCGTTCCCACCCTCTAGAATCAGGTCCCCTGTTATAAATGTTCATATCCTCCCTGGACTTCTTCATAATATTTATAACATTTGTAATTACATAATTATTGGTGTCATTATCTGTTTAATGTCTGTCTTCCCTACTGGACAATAAACTCTGTGAAAGCAGGGACTCTATTTGAATATATCCCTCGTGCCTTGCACAGGGCCTGGCATTCAATAAATAGTCAATGAAGGAATGAATGAACAAATGAAGATCCAGAGATGAATCCCATGCCACTCTCAGACATAGGACAAGGCAAATTTGCTCAGATCCTATGAGCAGGAGAAAGGTTTGGGGGTGTTCAGTAAAGAGAAACTACTTGAACAAGGGGGAATCAGGAAAGGCTTCCAGGAAAAGGTGCCATCAGACCTCCTAGTATAGTAAAGTGCTTTCATTCAGAATTCCCAGCCATGAAGCTTAAGATGCGAATCAGTGGGCTAGTCCCTTGGTCTCATTGAGCTTTGGCTTCCCTATCTTTAAAATGGGGATAATGATGGTGGTTGTGAAGGTTAAATGTGTTTAGCACAATGCATGTAATAAAAGAATTTCTGAAGCTACATTACTATGGAAGATAGCTAGAATTTGGTAATCCCAGGCAAAGGGAGTGGTGTGTGTGAAGGTATTTATGGGGGTAAAAATCATTCCCCTTGATTCTTTGCTTCCTGGGCTATGACCTGTGGCTGTGCCAGTCAGATTTCCTCTCTTGGCTGTTTGATGGGAGAGACATGGGAAGAATTAGCAGAAAGTTAAAGCTGAAAGTTCATGATGAAAATATCACATAGCTAAGTGGAAATCATAACAGAGAGATGTGCTGGACGCCTCAGCTCCCAACCCATCTGTAGCCTGATGATAGAAGTTTTAAATTATTTTTTTTTGGAGGATGCAGTATAACAGTGCAATTAAATTTAACTTCTCACTCAAAGACGTTTTGGCTGTGTGACTTTGGACAGATATTTAACCTCTCTGAGCTTCATTATCCTTGTCTGTAAAATATAGACCATAAAAACATTTATCTAAGATAGTTGTGAGATAATGCAGTCAGTTGTACTACTCTTCACTGCCATCCTCCTCATGAAGAACAGCCAGCTGGCCTAAAAGAGATTGTGACTGCTTGAGGCTCACCCCCACCCTTAGGTCTCCTCACTTTTGCAGAAAGAAAAATAGCTGAGAAATCTGCCCAACCCTCATACTGGCCATATTCTCCAAAGTTCTTATTCTATGTGAAAGAGGATAGGTTGAGCTTATATAAAATTGCCAATATTCTATTCAGTGCTTTATGGACATTTTGGTCCATAAAAGTGGATTTCCATATGGTTCAACCTTAGAAAATGCAGGTTCCCCAAGAGCCAAGAGCCACAGAGAACAATGGACTGGGGCATTTCTCCGAGGAGATGGAACTGGAGCCTACTCAAGGAACGTTTCCCATTCCCAGGGAATAGACCTCTCAGAATGGGTACCCAGAATGATTTCAGATTCTACAGAGCTGTGGCTCTCGTGTTTCTCCTTTTCTTATCTCTTCAGAATGAAAATGTATGACTGTGCTCGCCCTGTCCCATTTCACCACAGTATATATGTAGGACCTACAGGTGGGAGGTAGCTGGCGTTTTGGGTTCAAAGGTCTCTGAACCAAAATGAGCCAGTTCTCTCTTTTCACTGAAGAGAATTCCAGGCATCAAACAGAAACCCTGGACTTTGAGTTTGAACCAGTGTCTGGATGTGACTTTGGATTGTTTGCCTAGAGGTGAGCAGGTTTTACATGTAGGAGACAGAGGGAATCAAACATGTGGTGAGCAGAAGGGTGGACTGTGGGAGATTATTTTATTGGTCACCAACCCCTTGGAGTCCATTTTGACCAAGCAACTTACTCTGGCCAATGAAATGTGGCTGGAAGTGACAAGTCACCCTGGGCAGAAACTCTAAGGGCTACTTTGCTTTGCCACATTCTTTCCTGCTGAAATGACAGCCTTAACACAATGTTCCAGACAGAAGATGCTCCGAAAGCTGGGGTCCTGGAAGAAAGAGAGTATGTTGCTAAGCCACAGCCAGTGTGTCCTGGACAGGTAGCATGAGTAAGAAGCAGACTTTGGCAGCTAGAAGACCCCAGGATTTTAGAGTTGTTTGTTACGGCAATGTAACCAATTATCCTGACTGATCAAATGGTATGCAAATGGCTTAGCACAGAACCTGGCTCAGAATAAATGCCATCATTATTTTTCTCCTGTCTCTTGAAAACCAAAGAGTCATAGTAAAAGGCCTGGAGGCAGAAAGTATGGTTTTGGTTTGGGAAAGAATTCAGTGTAACTCATGAAGACTGCACAAAGGGGAGTAGTTAATAATAAAAGTGAAAAAGGGAGGCCAAATCATGGAGAACTTGGAGTAGAAGCCACATATCTTCTTAACCTGCACAGAGGGTACAAAATAGTCACCTTTTACCGTTTCAGTGACTCTCAGACCCCATCTCTCCACACAGGGAAGAGTTTCTTTCTTCTCTCCTCAGGACCTGTGCTCCCATGTCCTGTCCCCATTGTCTCCCCACCCACTGTGTCACCAAGAGTCTAAGGTCCTCAGCAGGAGCCCAGTGAAGTTACTGTTGTCTCACAGAGAGGGTCAGAAAACCAGTCTGTCCACCAGAGGGAGGGCCTGTGTTCCTAGCTGCTGGTTCCCCGGCCTTGTGGTGTCACTGCTGAAAACAGACTGGCCCAAAGCAAGCAGCATGAAAGAAACGATAGATCTGGTGCTACTAAAATGTAAAACTCCTAAATGACAACAGACACCATAAACAAGCTAAAAACAAGCTATAGCCTGGGAGAAAATATTTGCAATTTATATAGCAGATAAGGGATTAGCATCTAGAATATATAAAGAATTCTAACAAATCAATAAGAAAAAGACAAATGGCCCAATAGAACACTCAGCAAATGATAAAAAAAACAGTCGATTTATGGAAAAGGAAATTCAAATGGCCAATAAACTTGAAGAATGTTCAGTTTCATTAGTAATCAAGGAAATAAAGCATTAAACTACCGTGAACTGTATTTCACTCATCAGCCTGGCACAAAAACAATATTAAAGTTTGATATTAAATGTTAATGAGAGTTTGTGGAAATAGGGACTCTTGACTACTGCTGGTGACAATGGTAGATTAATCAGGATAAGGGAACTGCTGTAACTAAGACCACCAACATCTCAGTGCCTTATCACAACAAAAGTTTCTTTCTCACTCATGTCACAATTCAGTGTGCATGGTTGGGAGGGGAATCTCTGCTCCACAGTCACTGAGGGGCCCAGGCCCCTTCCATGTTGTGTCATCTCGTGGTTCCCTAACTTCCTCTGCATTTGACTGGTGGGTGGGACACAAGAGATAGCAGAGAGGATTGCTCAGGAGACTTGTAGGGGCCAGGCCTGGAAGTGACCACACCTCATATTCTGTTGGCGGGAACTTAGTCACATGGCCGCCGGAAATGTAGTCTTAACTGTGTGTTCAGGAAGAAAAGACCGGCTTGGTAATGGCATAGCAGCCTCTTCTTCCCTCAGCTGTGGTGCTCCGGCTCCTATTTACACATTTACGGAGGTGTTTTAGGACACACTCTGGCCCACCTTCTCACAGCATGTCCCCACCTCCCTGCACCACCTCGTTTCCCCAGGACACCCACCCATTGTCCGCTCAGGAGGGGTTTCCAACTTTGACTGTCCTCGGAGCCAAGATCCACCCTCTAACCCCCACCTCAATATCTTTGCTCTGGAAAGCAGAGGAAACCCTCCCCACCCCACCTCCAAATTCCCACTCTATTTTTAGTCCCCAGGGCATTAATTTTCCCAGGGGGAAAGTGTACCTTGTAACCCAGGGCTAAAGAGTGCCAATTTCACTTAGAGGCAATGGGAAGCTCTGAGCAGATTATAAGCAGGACACTGACATGATGAAATCCGTGCTGCAGAAAGGTGAGGACAGCACGAGCGGGCTCCTGCATGGCCCTAGTAGTGATAGATAGTGAGATCTGTGCTAAGGCAGTGACAGGGATGGCATGGGAAGGAGGCCCTGGAGCAGATATGATAGGTTTTGCAGGTAAGAATGTGGAGGGTGACACATGGGAGGGACACAGGGTGGCTCCCTGGTTTCAGAAGGACAGTGACCCCTAACACTGAGATAGGGAACAGACTTGGGACCGGAGATGGGTGAGTGGCTCTGGGCCAGAGATGTCTGTAGCCATTCAGATGGAAGTGTCCTATAGGCAGCTGGACAAACACACCTGGAACTCAGATGCAAAGCATATGCTGCAGGTAAAGATTTGAGGTTTAGAGGCGGTATTTAAAGTGATTGGACTAAGAAGCACTCAGCTCAGATGAAGGGATAGGCAAAGAACCTGTCCTCCTAATCCCAGCATCCTGAAGTTAGGTCAGTGGAAAGGGTGGACTTGCAGACGCAGTGATCTCTGATGCAGAGCAGAGAAGCTGGACCCGGTTGGGGACCTGGCAGGGGAGGGAGCCCTGGGAGGGCCACAGCCTTTCTGAAAGGGAGCAGCTGGGCCCAAGGGAGGAGAAGCTGAGTGGCCAAGGCTGTTGGAGCGGGACCATGGCCAGGGCAGTCAGCCTGGATTCACGGGCAGTTGGCCTTTGCAGTCCCACCAGAGCTCAGGAAAGCCTGGTGGGTGCTTGCTTTATTTAATGCTCGGCTGTTGTCATTTTGAAATTCTTAGTAATCATATCTTTGAAGCTGTGTTTGGTATGTGGAGTACAATGGGACAATGGGGAGGGTACACAGGAGCACAGGACATACACACAGTATTTGTGCCCACTGTTTCCGGCTTCCCCACTGGTGTAAAGCGTTTGCAATGCCCACGAGCACAGCATTTGGTGCACCTGGGAGCCCAGCGAGACCCAAAGCAATTAGAAGGTAAAAAGGCTACTTCGATAATGAAGTGGGGTGCCCACAGCCCCAAGTGGCCAGACTTTCAAGTAAGAATTTGCTTGACATGTGGAAAGAAGTCACTGATGTTGTATGAAACATGAACTACCAATAACCCTTTCAAATCCATGATCCTTCCCTGTATTAGCCAGCCCCTTAAGTGGAAAACATGATGCAGAAGTAAAGAAAAAGAAGGAACCCCTAGTTCCTTTTCCTCTCCGGACTCCTTACTCACCAGAAACTAAAGGCAGACCGTGTTAGGAGGATGCGCATTTATCAAGAGGTGAACTAAAAACAGCTGGGTTCATTTTGTGCAGCCTTCCTACTATTTTGGTAAGAAGGAAATACATACATCTATCTTAGCTACAAAATATGTATGCAGTTTTGGTGGTTCCACACAGGAGTTAAATGCTCTTATATTTGTATTTAAAACTGGCATTGCAAAATCTAAAATAAAAATCATGCTAATAATTTAAAGTTTTTTTTTTACTTAGAGTGGCATTAAATAGCAAATAAAAAAGATTGCAAGTCAAGAGAGAGACCACTGAAGAAAGGGAAAAAGCCTTGAATTTCAATACTTTTCCTTGCACTTTCTCTCTCCTTTATGAACAAGGGGCTCATGTTTTCATTTTGCACTGGGCCTTGCAAATTATGTTAGCAGTTCTGAGGGCAGGGTCTCACCTAGGATCTCAAGACCCAAGGACAATCTGTACGCTGAGGGAAGCATACTGTCCTGCTTCTCGGGCAGGTGTGTGAGCTCTTCTGTAATTTGGCCCTGTCTCTGATCCCAGTGGCAGATGGCCCTATGGGGTAGAGCCAGGCTGGCCCAGTTCAAGCTCTAGCTCTGCTTTTGCTGGCTGTGTGATCTCAGGCAAGCTACTTGACTTGTCTGTGCCCCAGTGTTGCCATCTCTTGAATGGGGATTTTGTAGCAGTACCTACCTCAAAGAGTTGTTGAGAAGGTTAGATGAGTTAATTCCTGCAAAGGGTCTGGAACAGCTCTTGGATCCTACAGTTGGGGTTCAATATGTGTGAGCTATTATCATCGCAGCATTTCCTGCAATTCTGCTTCCAGCAGAGGAAGTCCCTGGATATCCTGTCCTCTTGGATCTTCTTGACACTGGAAGGTGGGACCACCCTGAGTCCCGTGGGGAGCGGGGCTCACCATCAGGCTAGGGGCATCAGGTCCATGCATGGGACATGTGCCGACTGGGGACTTTGTGCAAGTCTTTGACGGTGGCCACGGGTCTGGGGTTGCACTGAGGGGTGTGGTGGCTTAAACAGAAATGTATTTTCTCGCAGTTCTGGAGGCTAAAGGTCTGAGAGAAAGGTGCTGGCGAGTTGGTTTCTTCTGAGGCCTCTCCTTGGCTGGCTGGCTTTCTCCCTGTGTCTTCACACGGTCTTCCCTCTGTGGGCCTCTGTGTTCCGATCTTCTCTTCCGATGACACAGTCGTATTGGCTGGGGCCACCCAATGACCTCACTTAACCTTAATAACCCCTTTTAAGGCGCCGTCTGTCTCCAAATAACAGTCACTTTCTGAGACGCTGGGGGCTAGAACTTCAACATGCAAGGTTTGGGGAGATGCAGTTCAGCCCATGACCATGTCTTGGAATGAATGGCTGTTCTGTGGTTCCCGTGACCCCATGACTGCCCCCCTGTGTTTCTGTCAGTGTCTGTGTGTCTGTCCATTTGAGCATCTGATCTTCAGGGCCTCTGTCCTTGTGAGTCTCTGCAGCTGGGACCCCTGAGTGTCTGCGTGCCTGTATTCACAAGATCTCCACAGTGTTCTGCGACGACCTGACTGCTGTGGGTCCGTGGGGCAGTCTGTAATCCAGGATGTGGTAGGCCAGGGAGTCTGGGGTCTGTGGAAACAGGATCTGCTCGCCTCTGCGTCTCTGTGCGTGTAAGTCCTATCATGTATGTGTCTGTAAATCTGAAATCTGGGCATGTGGCTGGAAGACAGGATTTGAAAGGAAAGGGGAAGGATCATATTAATTTGAGGTTTGAAAGAAGACAGTGTGTTTACAGAAGCGAGAGAACAGCGGGTTAAACATATGTTGGCAAGGACAGCAGCTGGGGCTGGGCTGGCTCCAGTGTGAATTCTGTGGCCTGCTGGTGTCTTTAAAACTGTCACAGAACCAGATACAGGAGCAAAACAATGAGACGGAGTGGAATCTGAGGTGGGGGCAGGGAGAATTCGAGGAAGCCGCGGTGTTTGGGAGGTGGCGTCTTCGAAGGCCGCTTTGTCTCAGCACTGTCCAGCCCAAGGCCTGCTGCGCAGCATGGAACTCTTGTTCACTCTCCACCCACTTCTTTGCAGCTGAAACAAATCTGCCCCCTGAGCCCTGGAGCAGTGGGGTGGGCGTGACCTTCACAGGCGGAGCCCCCGCTCAGGTTGTGCTCAGTGCTTTCCAAAGCATTTTCTGAGCTGCTCCCTACAAGCCTGCAGTGGGGTAATTATCATCGCCCTCTACGAGCTGAGGGAACTGAGACCCAGAGAGACCCAGGGCCTTGGTGAAGGCTCATAGCAGCCAGGATTTGAACTGAAGTCTGTTTAATTGCTCTCAGAATTCCTGGATGGTGTTTGGTTAAGAAACAATGGATGGACGGACGGCTGGATGAATGAACGAACAAAAGGATAAGACATTCCCTGTGCTTTGGGATGGAATCCATGTCCAGCACTAGTTAATACCTTGCAGGACGGCCATGAACCCTTGCCTTCTCCAACCACACCCCTCTGTCCGGTAATACACGTGGCTGAGCACTTTGATCTATTCTTGTTGAAAAATCATTGGCAGTTGGGAGACAGTGTGGATGCTGGTCGGTTCTAGCCCGGAGAACAGACTTTTTTGAGGGAAACAAACAGGAAGGAGACGGTCAGGACAGAGATTCTTTTGTCCTCCACCCCTCCCCCAACACACAGCCACTGAGGGCCAGCGCTGGTTAGGCCCAGCTGTGGGCCTGCTTGAGTATCATGCTACCACACACGCCGTTCGTTTTCCTGACTCTTCTGTTCTTGCCTCATGTTGTCATTTCCTCCTTTATTCCATTGAGTGGGCTTAAATGCACCGTGCTTTCAGGTTGTTCTTTCATCTCCAATCTTGAGGTACAAATGACCCCCTTTGTATGTACCCACTAGGCCATCCCCTTGTGGCTTGTTTCCCTGTGTGCTCTGTAATTGCTGTCTATAAACTCACACTAAGCAGGGTTTGTTTCCCCTGGCAGTGCCATGTGTCCCGGGTTGTATCTACAGAGCCCTTTCGCAGCCTGCCTCCATTACTGATCTCTGGTCTGGTCCTGGAGGAGGTTGCTTATTAATTTCTTAGGATAAGCCTCTGTGGCGCCAGGCTTTATACTGGAGCACGATTTTCTCTTCTATTCCTGGTCCAGATGGATGGCAAGGCTTTTTATCTCTTTCACAGACCACTGGGCAGGAATTTCCCCCCATATGTTTTTATAGGTAGAGTTTCTGTGCTTGTTTTTTGTAAGTATGGCACTTGCTAACTGCCATGACAATGTGTTCTTAGACTCATCATAATCCAGACGTGCCTCTGAGACTAGCTCCTTTTTTTCCCTTTCAGTTCCCGTGCTTGTCCTGTCTGTTATCTCACCCAGCAGGTGCTGTGTAGCTTTATATGCAGCCTAATTTTAACACCACGGATTTCTCTGAGAGTAAAAGTCCCCTTCTAACCATAGCTTTGGCTCCAATCTACAAGTTTGGATAAAGAGTGTTTTGCAACTCAAGCATTCTCATAGCTGTTGCAACTTTGGCTTTGGCCTTTCAAGGGTTTACAAGTGTGTCATTTACTTCCCAAGGTTTCCTTTTCCTTTTATTCTCCTGTCAGTTCTAACAGACTTTTAGAGTGGGTACTAACTAGAAAGGACAACTAGAGAGGCATCTAGAGATGGTTTTTTTAAGTTGGATGCTTAAATAAATCAACACTGCCTGATGCTCAGCAGACAGGCAGGGGAATCCAGTGGCCAGGTCGAACCCCTGCTCTAGGCCTGACTTAGCCATGTTACTTGGATGCTTTAGCTCTGCTAAAGATCTTGGGGCTGCTGGCTGCTGAGGATGAACAAGGTAGCATGAGAGCCCTAGGCAGAGTGGTCCCATGCTTCTGTGTCTTAGTAAGCACTTCCCTGAGGCTCCTACCTTTATGGGCATACCTCAATTCTAGCCCATTGCATCTCACAGGGCCCAAGGCTCCCATCCTTCGCCCTCCCCAGGGAGTCTGTCAAGCTCCGATCCTGCTCACTGCCCTGACTTCCAGTTAATTCCCTCTTCAGCTGGTTCTCGGGGCTTCCTCCATCTTCGCTTTGAACTCAGCTATGCATTTACACTTTTTGGTTATATTTTATCTAGCATTTTAATGTGTGTAGAATAGGAGGGGAAATTTCCCAAGCTGACCCAATGTACTACATTAACTAGAAGTTTCTGACACTATTAGCTATATACTTTGAGCAAGATACTTAATTTCTCTGAACTTCAGTTTCTTCATCTATAAAATATGTAGGTCCTGTAATAGGATTATCTGTAATACAGGTTGTAATAAGGATTATGTGGGACAGGCATGCAAAGAGTTCAGCATAGGTGGTGCCTAGAACATAGCAGGTGTCCAATAACTAGTAGGTGTTACTAGCATTCCTGCTCCTATTTTATATATAAACATCTTGGGCTCAGAGAGATAAATAATGGCCTAAAGTCAAAAGGGAACAAACCAAGATGTGTGAGTCTTCTCAGCCCAGAAACTCACATGTGAGTGAAGAGGTCTTCAGAATGACCAGGACCCCCGCCAGCATCTGAATATACCCTCATGAGAGACCCCAAGTGAGAATGACCTAGAAGAACCCAGGCAACCCTCAGGTTCATGAGCAAAGGAAATGAGCGCTATTGTTGTAAGGCACTGTTTGGAGAAGGTTTGTCACCCAGCAGTAGACAACAGCGACACTGTCTTGTTTTTCTGAGGCCCAGTCACCTCCATGGGCAGACACGAGGAAGCAGAGTGCTGCCTCGCCTGTCCTTTGTCCATTTGCTCAGCAAACACACATCATGCCCTGACTGTGCCCAGGCTCTCTGCTGGGCACTGGGAATTCAGTGGCAAACAAGACAGGCAAGATAGGAAACAAATAAATAAAAAAGAAAATAGCAGCTAGTGATAGAAGCCAGGATGAAAATAAAACATGATGAGACCTAGTGACAAATGGGGTCTTTTCAGGTGATCAGAGGTTTCCCTGAGGCATTTCAGGTGAGGTGAATGTCAAGAGGGAGTAGGAGCGGCAGCAGAATGTTCCAGGCAGAACGAATGGCTAGTGGAAATGCCGTATGGTGGGAATGATCTTGAGTGTTTGGCATGCTCCAAAGGCTGGTGTGGCTGGAGCACAGTGAGTATGGGAGAGGAATGTGTGCAGGGGCACAGTGTGAAGGGATTCGTAGACCACAGAAGAGATTTTGGATTTTTTTCCATATGCAATAAGAAGGGACTGCTGGGCCCTTGAGCAAGGTGATGTGTCAGACTAGGATAGGGTACGCTGCAGTAACAAGTAAACCCTCAAGTCTTAGTGGCTTTCCACAGAGAAGTTTATTTTTGATGCGCATGTCATTGTCTACTGTGTGTCTGGAGGATTTTCTCTAAATTGCAACTCAGGAGCTCAGGCTGCCTTCATCCTGTAGCTCCATCATCTTGTTGCTGTGATGTGACCTACCTAGGGACAGGTAGAAGGAGAAGAGAGAAAGGGGAAGGCACACAGATACTGGTCCACCTCAGCCTGGGTGTAAAACAAATCACTCTGCTCACATCCTGTTGGCTAGAACTAGTCACATGGCCAAAGTAACCACAAGGGAGGCTGGGAAGTGTAAAAGAACACACATATCTGAGAGCACTCTGGTTAATGGGAGAGAAAATGTGAATCGTGAGCTGTGGGCGTCCCAGCTATGATCAGGTTCTGAAATTGCAGCCTAACTCTTTCCCCTTTTGAATGTGTCACTCGTGCCCTTAAACACTAGGCCAATTTTACCTCCTGGAACAAAAAAAAAGAACACTAAAATTTATGTCTTGAAGGGATGCTTAAGTCAAAGCTGGAGTCAAGTGTTCAAAACCAAATGTTTAATCAGGGGGACCACGATGCTTAGACTTTGGGATCATGGATTAATAAATTCCAAAACTAATATGGAAACTAGCAGAGAGTTACTCTGTCTCTACTGTCTCCATCATTTCATAAAATGAAGGGCACCTTAGTATTTGCAAGTTGGAAGGAATTCATAAGATAATAAAGAACATTCCTTTCATAGAAGAGACAGTTGACTTCACACAGGTCCACATGCATGCACGTACCACACACATACATAGACACACTAGCTGATATGCAGAGAATCTGTACATTAGTTGGCTTCCTGGAATTGCCCATGAGAATCTTTTATCATCATTAAATGGGTGAATCTGTGCCATGATCCACTGTGGAGCTATTCAGAGTTGCTCATGTGAGAAGCTGCTTGAGGCAAATTACCACTTTTAATCCAAAGAATCACCTCAAAACTTTTAATTTGGGAGTCACATTTGAAATCACTGTTTGTCTTCTTTTACTGTGGTATTTTAATGCTCACAACATGTCCCCCTCAATTGGTAGCCATACAGGCCTCTTATTAGAATAACTGCTTTCCTGTTTGAGGTGGCTTTCCCTCTAGGAACCATAAAGTGAATTGTGAGCTCACCATGAAGCTTAGATTAAGCCGGAGCATTCCAAACATTGCACTCACATTCAATATGTCCAACTGTTTTCCTGTAATGTGGTAATATACAGACTGAAATGCAATTCGGCTTCTATAATGCCACCTTGTCCTCTTATTTTTCTCATTTCCCTACTTGTCTTGGTTCATGAGCTGGTACTTAGAGGCTGTAGGGCTGGGTAAACAATAGCACCAAGGTCCAGAGCCAAATACAGAGGCTTAGGAGCCAGGACGCTGAGAGCCGACAGCAGCTACGCAGGCCAAGGACGGAAATCTGGGTGAATGCAGAAGGAGGAGGCACATGCCCTGGTGATTGGTGACAGGCCCGGGAGGGGCCTGCAGGGTGAGTTGGGGGATCCAGAAAACCCTTGTCAGGACCTGCAGAAGCTGACTGGACTCCACCTGCTTTTCCGTTCTCCAGTCTTCCTTTACTCAGGTCTTCCCGTCACACTGACCACCTTGCCATCTCCACCCAAGACCTTCTCATATTTTTGTGCCCTTCGCATATGTCCTTTCTGCCTGGAGCACCTCCTGCTGGTGCCCCGACAGCACACATTTTCTGCCTGGCCAACTCGTATGCATTCTTCAAATGGAACATGCTCTGCCTTCTTCCACACAGATAAAAATAAATGTGGCATTCAGTAGGCACACCTCCTTTACTGTCCTGAGCCTTGAGGCTGAAATACTGGATGTGAGGTACAAGGGAAGAGGAGGCAAAGAGGGCTTCCATGGTTTTGGCTGAGCAACTGGAAAGATGGAGATTCCAATGGATGAGAAAGGAGGATGGAGGGAGGAGTGGGTTCAGAAGGGATGACCAGGAGCTGAGTTCTAGATGTGTCTAAGATGCCCACTAGACATTCAAATGGGCATGTCAGGTAGGCTGCTGGATATATAAGTTTGGAGTTCAGGGAAGAGGGCCAGGACAGAGATATAAATTTGGGAGTACTCAGTACAAGACTGGTATTTAGACCACTTTTTGGATGGGATTATGTGGGATGTGGCTCCCAAAGGCCCTCACCCTGGAACCTCAGATCCTTCAATAGGCCTTGACCCACCTCTTAACCTCACTCTGTCCCCTCCCAGCCATATCCCCTTCATAGCAGCTCCAGCAAACCTCTCACTTTGCCATAAACTCTGCTAGGTATACAGCTTTCCTCTTTTGATTGTGCCTCATTCTTCAAGGAACAGTGCGTACAACTTTTTTCTATGGGGCTTCTTCCTAGAAGAATGAATATTTCTCTTCTCACTGTTAAAAATAGAGCTTTGACTATATGTATTGGCACCCTTGGGCAAATTACTTCTTACTGTATTATAATACCTGTGTCATTGATAAATATTTGGAAGATTACCCAATGTGTTTTCTCCTTGACGGTGCCTTCTAGCACCTCAACTTGAGTCTCTACCCTCTTTAAATCTTCTTTCCTGAGGCTGAAAACTTCAAGGAAGAAATGATGCAAAGCAAACCCAAAAAACAAACAGTAAAAACAAAGGATTAACTTCTTGACTTTTAGTTCTCAAATTTCACTATTAAAACTCCATGGCATCAAGAGACTAAGAAGACAAGCTATGGATTGGGAGACAATATTTGCAAACGGCAATGCTTGCCTGGTGCCATGGGTGTGGGTAAATAAATGTGACCCTGTCCTGGGTTGGCCTGGCCGTTACTGGGCCTTTCAGATTCTCTCCCCCTAACTCTGGAATTGGGGCTTAGAGATGCTCCTCAGTGTCCTTGGGTCAGTGGAACTGATATGATATAGATGGAGGCTGAGGGTACCATGTGGCAGCCACATTAGATTGTGAACAGGATGAAGAAGAGAACAGTGGTCTGTTAGAAAGGGTGAAGAACAGAGGCAGACACACAGGGAGGAGTAACAGGAAGACATGGGACCCCGGAAAAGCCCTGGAATTTTCCTGCTTCCATAAGAATCCCGGTTCTACAAGTTCTCTTTTTTGCCTAAGCCAGTTGGAGAGCATTTCTCTTACTGACAGAACCAAATGATCGTTGACCAACAATATCTGAATCCCCTCCAGACAGAGCTTCTCGAGTACAACACTGCTGTCTAAATCCAGAAGCCTGGCCTGGACTCCCTGTGGGGAATGAAGGAACTGCCTTTATCCACGGAACAGCAGGGCTCCACCCAAAGTAACATTCCTCAGAACTCTGGGAACTCTGGTCAGGAGTTTTGCAAAGTGAAGTTACAAACATCCTACTTGAAGTTGGATGTCTCCAACCTGCACTTGCCATGGTGTGACCTTAGGAAGCCCCAGTTCCTACAGTTATGATAACTCTGCTTCCCGGGATCGGTGTTAGTATTGAGTGAAATGATGTCTGCCAAAGGGCCTGTCCCAGGGCCTGGCACAAAGGAAACACCCTGTGAATGGAAACTATCATGATTTCTAATTGCTACTGAGAACTGACATTATTCATTAGAGAAATATTTGTTGAGAAACCACGGGGTCCTGGAGTGGCCAAAAGAGAGACAAGACTCCTAAAGAACCTGCCCTCATGAAGCTTACAGTCTAAAGAAACAGAAGTAGCTTTTCTTGAAGGTCTTCTTTGTGCCAACTCTGGGTCCAGCTCCTTCTTGAGCAAGGAAAGAATCACAGTTGGGGTCTGTCATTATATGCTATGTGTGTAAAAGCATTTCTGCGTGTGCTTCTGGGCTTCTTAGTTTCAGTAGCACTATTTGTGGTTATGCTATGTTTATTTTTCAGATCCTTCCAGTCAAGCTCTTGTCAAAGAGAGCCAGCCACATTTGCACACCTGTCCCTTGAACATGCTCATGCCACCTGCCTGCCTCCTGCTTCCATATGCATCTGTATTCAATCTGAGGGCATAGATCAGATCAAAAACTGTACAGATTAGGGAAAAGTTATGTTTAGCCAGCAAGGCTGATAAGTGATGAGATTTAACCTCCCTCTCTCAAGGCAGAATCAATCTGTTCTATTTCCCACAAATCAATAACAGAAAACAGCCTTAAGAGTAATGATGTATTTATTAATTGGGAGAGCCCTTAAGGAGGGCCAAGGAGGACAAAAGTAAGTGGTGGAGATCTCAGGTTCAGGAAGCTGCCTGAGTTAGATCTTGACCTTCGTGAGCAAGCCCTGCTAAGCAGCAAGGACCTGCTCTCTCAACTGTTCACCACAATTTACCCACCTTTTCTAGAACAAGAACTGTCTGTGGCACTAAACACCCTCCGGGATCCTGTCATGTCTGAAATACCCTGACATTTCCCTCCCTTATTGTAAAGGTTATATATGTTCATTATTAAAATTTTTAAAAATCTTAATTGCCTTCTTTCCTGTTAAGGAAATTATGATTTTTTTAATTAAAAAAAATTTTTTCCCCAGCCTTATGGAGATATAATTGACATGTAACACTGTAAGTTTAAGGTGTAGGACACAATGATGTGACATACATATATAGTGTGAAATGTTACCACAATGTCAGTCAACACATCCATCACCTCACATAGTTACCATTTTTGGGTGTGTTAAGAACTTTCAGGATCTACTCTCTTAGCAACTTTCAAGTATATAATACAGTATTGTAAACTGTAGTCACTGTGCTGTGTATTAGATCCCCATAATTTATTCATCTTATTCCTGGAAGTTTGTGCCCTTTGACCGCCTCCACCATCCCCTCGTCCCCTCCCACCCCTGGTGACCATCAGTCCACTCTCTGTTTCTATGAATTCAGTTTTTTTTAGATTCCACATACAGGTGAAGTTATACAGTATTTGTCTTACTGTGTCTGACTTATTTCACTTAGCATGATGTCCTCAAGGTTCATCCATGTGACACATGACATGATTTCCTTATTTTCTTATGGCTGAATAATACTCCATTATATATGTATATATATACACACACACACATATATGTGTATATATATATATATATATATATATACACATAAATATATATCCTTATATACACACATATATATGTGTATGTATATACTCATAAATATATATCCTTTTTAATAGCTGAATATTACATTATATATATAAGACTGACACGCACACACACACATATATACACATACACTTTATCCATTCATGTCAGTGGACACTTAGGTTGCTCTCATGTCTTGGCTATTGTAAATAATGCTGCAGTGAACATGGGGTGCAGAGATCTCTTTGAGATCCTGTTTTCATTTCCCTCAGATATATTCCAAGAAGTGGGATTGCTGGATCACATGGTAGTTCTATTTTTAATTTTCTGAGGAACCGCCACACGGACTTCCAAGGGAATGGTGATTTTTATTGGCCTAGCAGTTTGGCCAGCCTCAGGAAGTGATTGACAATTGCCTTGCCTCCTTGCAGTTAGGAATGGCCATGCGACCCATTTCTGGCCCATGAGAGCTTAGCAGGTCTGCTAGGGAGTTTCTGGGAAAGATTTTGTTCCCCACCCCTCTTCCTGCTGTGAAAGAGGAGGCCGTGACATCTGAAGCTGGAGGAGCCATCATGAACATCAAAGATAACCATCTGAGGATGTCAGCCATGGATGGAAGGACATGTGTTCTTAATATCTTTATTCTCCTGTAATAAGAAGACTGAAGGTAGATGACTCCTAGACAGTAAAATGAATGCCTATTGTTCAACCTACTGTTGGTTAGGTATTTTGTCATTTGTATTCATATTCCTAAGATACGCTGAAATATATATGTAGATATGCTAAAATGGAAAATGAAAGTCTCTACCTTACCCCTAGATAGACCCACTGTTAAAATGTTAACATTTGGTATACCTTTTTTCCAAGTATTTTATGCACATATTAATACATGTGAATAATCACAAATACATATAAAATAATGGGCTCAGAGAATAAATACATTTTGTTCTATAACCTGGTATAATATATATACCAAAATACCATGGTATATTTCTACATCAGTACAGCCTTTTTTTTTTAACAACTCAATCTTACACTGCTAGACATTTAGTACATATCCAGTATTTCTCATTATAAGCAATGGTGAAATAATTATCCTTGAACATATATTTGCATGCACTTGTCTGATTGTTTACTTTGGATAATTATTAGACATGGACAAAGGGTATGCACGTGTTAAATGTTGACATATCTAGGTATTAAATGTTTATTGAGGGGCAGGTATGTGTGGCACACTTACACTTGATGAGCAGATACCTTGGTGGAGTTTTCAGTCTGGTGGGGAGACTGACAAAGGAATAGGCAAACAATTAGTAAATAGTTAGAAATTATGATGAGTGATAAGTGGAAAATGAAGTGATGTGGCATGAAAACTTATGAAGATTTACTTAGGTAGGTAGATACAGGTGAGATAATACTTAACCTGAGAGTTTAAGGATGGGAGAACGACCCAAGCCTCTTAAAGGTGGAGAAGAGTAGTGCTTTAAGTGAAATCCCTCAGGGAAGAAAGAGCTTTGATATTGAAGGCTCTAAAAGGAAACTAGTGTGGGAAGAGCTGCTGAGAAGAGGATGGAGCGACAGGCAAGGTCCAGACAACATGAGAAATTATAGGTCACGTTGGAGCATTATGGAAAGTCAGTGGAGGGCTTTAAGCAAGGGAGTGACTTGTGTTTTATTATTATTACTTTTTTTAATGATCATTCTGGTTGCTACTTTCCATTTTTTGGATGGAGGCAAAGCCAGGAGATCAGTAAGGAAGTTACTGAAGTGGTCTAGGGTAAGATAATATGGCTTACAGTGGGTTATTAGGAATACATAAGTAGATTAGTTGATAAAAAGAAAACATTTATAAACAGGGAACTTAATATGTGACGAAAGTGTGAATTCCCACACTAGGGGCACACAATTTTATTTGCTGAAGCTTTACATTATATTTTAACATGTTAGAGCAATATTATTACTGCCGTAACAGATACTAAAACATAATATAAAACATTTTATATTCTTTATTATCTATAATATTCATATAATAATTTAATATTGTTCAGTTTTAAAATTTTCTTGGATATTTTCCCATGTTTATTTTTCAAGATAAGTTTAAAATAATTTTGTCATGTTCCACTGCACCTCACTCCCCAAGTCATATTGGTTCTTTGATTTGGATTCCACCAAACTTAGAATTTGAGTTGAGAGAGATGACATCTTTGCAGGACTGAGACTTCCTGTCCAGGGATTTGTTATGTTTTTCCTTTTATTTCCTTGTATTTCCTTGCCATTGCTTGTGAAGATTATGCCTAGGTATTTTATGGTGCTAATGTGAATATAATCATTTTCTTAAATCAAACTTTCTAAATGGAAACCACTGGTATTTAATGTTGTATTTAGACAATGTTATAAGTAATACGTCTCTGTCTCCTGAATTTGGAAGAAACTGAGGCGTAGATGCAGAAAAGAGACATAAGAGATAAAAATACTACCATTATTACTGATAAAGTTACTGGAAAATGTAACTTTTGACCTGTAGCCAAGTGGGCTTGCTATATTTCCCCCTCAATTGGATAGATTAACTCTGTAGTAGCAGGTCCACTTACCACATGGTAGAGAGCACATGAAAATATTTGCTCTCTGCAGTAAGCCAAAGTCAAAGAGCAAAGATGCTGAGAAGCATGTATGTTTGTCCAGTTCCTTCTCCCAAACTCACTAATCAGATAAATCACTCACCCTCCCCTAAGGTAGAGAAAGGCCACAAGTCTTATTCTAATGGAAGTCTCTATATATGGAAAAAAAAAGGCTTTTTCCCTTAACATTTAGGAAAGCCATTGATTTTGTTTTTTATGTTATAACTAGCGACTTTAACAAAGTCTCTAAAAACTTGAGTTGATTATCTTCAATTTTTATTTTTAGGTATGCATGTAAATCATGAACAAATAATTTTTTCTCTTCCTTTCTAATATTTGTATTTCTTAATTATTTTTCTTATCTTACTGCATTAGCTTTAGTTTGTAGCAATTACAGCAGCAGGCATCCTTATTTTGTTCCTCACTTGTATAAGAATACCTTTAGTATTTCACTGTTAAATATATTTGTTGATGGCTTCTGGTAAACTTGTTAAGAAGTTTAAGTTTTCTCCCTAGGTTACTAAGAGGTTTTTAGAATTTTTTAAGTAGTTGATATTGATGTTTATCAAATACTTTTAAAGAATCTATCCTGTTGCTATCCTATGATTTATCTTTCTTTAACAATGCAATGAATTTATAGACTCTCTAATGTTGAATTATCTATCCTTACACTTTTGGGAATAAATCTTGCTCAAGTGTGGTGGATTTTGACTTGTTTTACAGCAAGTGGGATTCAAATTGCTAAAAGTTTATGTAGCAGTTTTGCAATTACTATATACTTACATGAGGTGGTCTGTAGTAGTGTTCATATACTAGATATTAATTGGTGAACTTTGAAAAGGTGATCCTGACTCAGATGAGTTTGGGAAATGCCAGGTTAAACAGGTATCTTTACCCCTGGACTTAACAGAGACCTCAATATACTAATACCATGATTCTCCAAAAGGTAGACTATACATGGCATGTAGCACTTTCTCAATTTATTTGACTGCAGAACCTCTTTTTTCAAAAAACACACACTAAATTCTCTGATATCTGCTGTACTCCTTTTTAATGCTATCTCTGTTGGATTTTAGTATCACTTATGCTAAACGGGGGTAGTGAAATGAAAAACTTTTTGCCTTTTTGTTTTTGTTTGCTGTGTATGGTTTAAATAACATAGAGATTTTTTGTCTCTTAATGGTTTGACTGAACATACCTATAAAACCCTCTGGATCAGTGGGATTTCTGAGTGATGCCGATACCGAGAATGCACAAACTTGCATGGCTTACCCACAGGACATTTTTCCCAACAGCCAGTTCTCCTTGGCACTCTTTTTAGGTTTCGAATGTGTGAAAATTAGACTTGATGCATTAACTATCACTCCTGAAGTGTCCTCAGTTCTAAATGCTACCACCTCCTGACCAATTCTTTCAATAGAACCCAGCCTGTGCCTGGGGGTGACTCGCTGGGGCTGTGTAGGGCATTTTTGGTTAAAGGTGTAGAGTATGTTCCTGCCTTTCCACCAGCCACTGTAGCTGAGGGTCGAGTTCTGGACCCCGCATCTCACCCAGCTCCATTGTAACCTCTGGCTTGGACCTTTTTCCAAATACCGTAGGGCCGCCCTTCTGCTTAAGTTTCTTCCTTTAGATACTTCCCTGAGACCAAACCCAGAACCCTGGCTCTAGGCCTCTGTGGGTGGACTGTTTGCCCAGCGTATGGGGGAGGGGAGAATTGCTAGGAGTCGGTTTCAGAGGCCTGGTGTTAGCCGTGGGGTCTGCGGCCTAATTAAGCTTGGGTCCGCTGGGGCGGTGGGGTCTCCAGGACTGGAGTGAGCCGAGTTAAAGGATTTTGCCTGGCGTTCAGTAAAGCCTTTGGAGGGCTGGGTGTTACTGCAAGAGGGGTGTGTGTGTGTGTGTGGTGTGTTGTATATGTTTTGTATGTTGTGTGTGTGTGTGCGGTTATCCAAGGCTCCAAAAAGCCCAGGGGCTTCCAGGGATCCGAGGCTGTGCTGAAGGGCTGGTCCAGATTACAGCGAGGCCTAGGAGAGCGGCGCGGGTCCCCGGGAGAGGGCGAGGTGGGGGAGGGGACAGCTGGTGCCCAGGCTCCAAGAAGCCTGGGGCTCCCGGGAGCCTGAGGCCGGGGCGGCGGCGCAGGGGCTCACGGGCTGGGCCGAGGCCCGGAGAGGCGGGGTGCCGGTCGGGGCGGTGGCGCGGGCTCCGGACACGAGAGCTCCCGCTCCTTCCTCCCTCCCGAGCCAGCCCGGGGCACCCGGCGCCTCCCCCGGAGCCAGCGCCAGAGCCGGGAGGCCCGGGGCCGGGCCGCGGAGGGAGCCGCTGCCGCCGCCAGGCTGCGCCCCGCCTTTGCCGCCGCCGCCGCCGCCGCCGCTGCCCCGGTGAGGCTCGCGCTCGAGCTGCGGCGCCGGCCCCGCCGGCTGCCCCGGGCCCGGCCCCTCCCGCGCCGCCCGGGCGATGAGAAGCTGCTTCTGCGTGAGACGGAGCCGGGATCCGCCGCCGCCACGCCCCAGCGGGGAACAGTTAGGAGGCCGGGCGGGCCGGGCGCCGTGGCCTCCGCGAGCCGGCCCGGCGCGGGCCCCGGGCCGAGGGGCGGGCGGGCGTGGAGCCGGGCGCGCCGAGGCCTGCGGGCTCCGTGCCCAGCCCGTGGCGGGGACAGGCTCGGCGGCCTCTGCCCGGCCCTGCGCACGCCGCGGCTTCCCGGCCCCCAGCTCGGCCTTGCGGCGCGCAGGCGGGAGGGAGCTCGGAGGCCGACGTGCAAGCAGCGCTCTCAGGGCCGGGCAGGTGCGGGCCTCGGAGAGAGGTAAGGCGGCCCACCTGCACCGAGGCCGCCGCGGTCACCTGCACAGACTGAGACAGCCATTTCACTGGCTCGGCCTGGCCGGGGTGGGGGTCCTTCTTTGGTCACGTGGGTTCAGACCAGCTTGCACCTGAGCTTCAGGCATCATCTGGGGTGCCGCCTCATCTGTGACCTGGGCATAGCAAAGAGGACACCCACACGCCGGGGCACCTGTCTGCAAGATGAGGTGCCCGGCCTAGTCACCCAAGAACCAGAGTACCCATCTTGTAAGGATGGCAGTAATGTTCGTGAGCACCCCACAGGTACTCTGTGCAAGTGGGGCTCAGGAACGGGAGCTGGGACAAGAGCTATCCATGGCTTAGCGCCCAGGGACATTAGATCCTCAGAGACACATCAACGTGAAGAAGGCAGACTCAAGAGTCTTTCGCCTCTTTGTAACCAACAGATAACTCTTCCTAAATTATCAGCCTTTCTTTGTTACCAGCAGACAACTCTTCCTAAATTATCAGCCCTTCTCACCAAGGAAGATGTGACTCTTAGGTTCCCTGTTGCTCAGCAGCCTCTTCAGCAAGGCACAGAGGAAGGACACAGGGGGCAAAAGGCAAATATCTGTTATCCCCTTCTCTGCTCCCTGTCCCCACCGAAGAACCAAATAGCCCACTCACTTCTGCCACAAAAGCAGACAGCAGGCCAGCATCTCTTTAGAGGCCTTTGTCTCTCGTGGTGCCTTCTCAGTATAATCTGATTGTACATTTCTCGACAGCTGCCTGGATCTCATCTCGCTTTAACGAGGCAAGAAAATCTTATCAGCTGTACCAGAAAAGCCTTAGAAAAGTTAGGAGATAAGCTCTGTGGAAGCCTAGACTAACTGACTGATGAAAAACTCAGTGTATTCAGGAGGTTAGTTACAGGACACCTTTCTTGCCCACCGGAAATTGTGTGGGGTGCTTCTAGATACTGCGCCATGCACAGAATATTTAAACGAGGCCTCTGAGAGATGTGGTCTCTGCTGGGACTTAGGCACCAAAGACCCGTGTGAAGCAGTTGATGTGGCAATTACTGGTTCGTTTGAGCCTAGAATCATCTCTAATCCACAGTTTTCATTCCTTTCTTCTAGATTTTAGGCCACACTCCTGATTTATGCTGAAGCCTTTTTCCCTGCCCTGCTTCCATCCTCCTGGTGGGCTTTCCCCACTTCTAGCTGGAATAGTGCACCCTGGTTAAATGCAAGGGCTTTAGAATCAGCGTTAACCCTTGGGAAAATCAGTGACTGTTTTTGAGCCTCAGTATCCTCATCTGTAGAGTGAGGCTAATGCTAATACTATCTCATAGGATTATGGTGAGAGGTAAATGAAATACTGCAAGTCAAGTGCTCAACTGTGAGCTTGCCAGTCAGTAAAAATTAATGATTATTATTAAGGGTCTGTTAACTGGTTCATCAGAAGAGTAGCTTCATTGTTTTTTTTTTTTAGAGTGCCTTTCTATTTGTGGTTATTATTTAGCTCTCCTCAGGGCAACTAAGAAGGGATATAGAGTAGAAAGAATGCTGGACTTAGATTCAGCAGCTTGAATTTGAATCTTGGTCCATCTCTTGGACCTAGGTGACCCTGGGCAAGTCATGGAACCTTATGGAAACTTTCTGAATCCCCATTTCTATATGTGTAAAAGTGGTTTAAGAATAAAACCCACTCCATAAGGCTAAATGAACTAATGTGCGTGAAGGTGCATGGCACTGTGAAGGGTGGTGGTGAGGTTCTCAACTTAAGTGGAATCCAGAGGCAGACCCCTGTTTTGTAGGTCCACCATTTAGACAACTTGTGTCTATTGTCTAGAAAATATTATTTAGACAAATTGTGTCTATTGGCAGAGAGGGACTATAAGAAAAGGAATGCAAGCATATCTTCTGCTTTTGTACATTTGACAAAACTGTGTGACCATGCAAACGCAGTGCTGGATCCCCTCCCAGGATTCGGGAGATGGGGAGCCAAAGATTAATCTCTATCAGTTTCATGGTAGATATGTTTTTGGGGACATCAGAACCCAAATGTCTTGAGCCCCTCTGTCTTAGCAGGTTGGAAGTGCTGTATGCTTTATGCTCAAAGAGTGGCATCCTTGCCACACTGGGAAGTAATGATGGTGTTAGAGTCCAGCATGGGAAATGTCAAAGGTGCTATTATGATGATGAAGATAACAAATGACTACATGGCTGGATGTGGTGGGCTAAGGACACTGTGTTTAGTTGGCTGTGGCTGAGTGAGCAGAGTCTCCTTTGCTAGTTGGGTTGTGGGCAGAAGGCCTGGGTTCCTTGAATGAGCTGCTTCTCCCCAGGCAGTTCTCGCTTTCCCTGGCCCACGTTTCACTGGCTCCAGTTGCTCTCCGTGGCCTTCTGCTTGCTGGGCTGCCCTTGGGAATTGTGGTTTCCTTGCATTGTCTGCACAGTTTGCAGGGGGTGCCTGCTTCAGATCTCTGCCCAGCTGCCTGGGAGGCAGAGCCACTGTGGGGTAGACTTGACATTACCTCCCTTGTTGGGGACATCCTGTGGGCATGTGTTTGGTTTACTTGACACACTTCTGGGCAGATGCAGAGCTTGTCCAGGCTGAAATGTGAGAGATCTGTGGGCTTGGAGCCCAGGGGTCACACACTTGAGCTTTGTAGCTCGTACTTCCTGAGGACTGCAGGGCCATCTTGTTGGGCCTGTGGCTGGAATCAACACAAGATCATTCTGCGCGCACACACACACACACACCCAAATTTTTTTAAAGCAGATACTGATCAACAAAGCAAAATGTTCAAAAGAATATCTCTCGATCTTTGAGAAGAGAGGAGTAAACAGACTCTTCATGAGCTAACTATCCTTAGGATGTTTATGTCCATGCAGATTCCAGTGCCTCAAACCCAGATCTTCAATCAGAAGGGGGAAGGGACTCCAGAAGCTGCATATTTAACAAAAATCTTGGGTTGTGCTTATTTTCTGAAATGTGAGAACCACAGTTGTAGATGCTTTTTTATTTAAATAAAAAATACACATAACAAAATTTACCCTCCTAATCATTTTTAATTGTGTAGATCAGTGACATTAAGTACATCTGCATTGTTGTGCAGCTAATCTCTGGAACTTTTTTATCCTGTGAAACTGAAACTCTACTCTCTTTAAACAACTCCTGTTTCCCCTTCCCCATACTTTCGGTTTCTATGAATTTGACTACTCTAGGGACCTCATGTAAGTGGAATCATATAATTTGTCTTTTTGTGACTAGATTGTTTCACTTAGCACAATGTCTTCAGGGTTCGTCCACATTGTAGCATGTGTCACAAGTCCCCTCCTTTGTAAGGCTGAGTAATACTCCACTTATATGGTCTATGTATGAACCACATTGTGCTTCTCCATCCCACCTTTTGGCTCTTGTGAATAATGCCACTGTGGACATGTGAAATACCTCTTCGAGACCCAGTTTTCAATTTGAGTATATACCCAGAAGTGGAACTGCCAAATTATACTGTAATTCTATTTTTAATTTTTTGAGGAACTGCCACAGTTTTCCATTTCCAACAGCGCACCAGGGTTCCAGTTTTCCCCCGTCCTTTCCAGTACTCATTTTCTGTGTTTTGATGGTAGCCATCCTGGTGAGCATGAGGTGATGTCTTGTTGTAGTTTTGGTTTACATTTCCTGAATAATTAGTGATGTTAAACATCTATTCATATGCTTGTTGGCCATTTGTATATCATCTTTGGAGAAATGTTTATTCAAGTCCTTTGCCCGTTTTTTTTCATGAAGTTATGTGTTCTTTTGTTGTTGAGTTGTAGGAGTTCTTTATAGATTTGGATTTTACTCCTTATCAGATACATGGTTTGCAAAGATTTTCTCCCATTCTGTGTCTTTTTCACTCTGTTGATGGTGTCTTTTGATGCATATTCTGCAAGTTCTTTATACACATTATAATGCTGTAGAGAAAGTACTATTATCTAGTATGCCAATTTTATGGGGTGGAAACTTAAGCCCAGTTTAGTTACCATGCCTGGGGTCCAGAAGCTGTAAGTGTCAGAGCTGGGATTCAGGCATGGGTCCCTCTGACTCCAAAGCTTGGACCGTTTCCACTCCCCTGCTTTATCTCCATTCCCCCCTGAACTAATAGCATAAGGAGGCCCCTTGGGGCTCTGCAGGAAGTGGCATTGGCTTGAGAAGCATTCAGTTACTGGAGAGGAAATATGAATGGAGAACCTGGGAATCTCTTCCTTCCGCCCACTGGGGTGCTCCTTCCTGCCAATCTGTATCATTGCTTAAACCTTAGAAATAGCAGAGACGTGCAGACAGGTTTTTAACTGTTTTGTTTGTTTAAGCATTTCATAAGCTTATTTCAGAGCCCATCTGCTACTCACAGTTCCTCCCACAGTCCATGTTCACGCTTCCACTGATGCCCTGTCTCCTGCCTGCAGTACCTCGCAACTCCCCACCCTCCATCTGTCCGGGAGGCTAGCCTGGGTGGTAGCTATTCTCTAGTCTCCCTGACTCCCCAGGCAGAAGGAAGCGACCCCTTGTTTGCTGTCCCTTTCTGTCAGGATATTTCCTCCAGACTGTGAGTTCCGCTGTGGTAGCCATGTCTTTTTCGTCACTGTGTCACCCAGCACGGTGGCACTTAGTGTCATCCAGGTACATCCAGCCCAGAGCCATTACATCAGAACCTAGGGGTTAGAACAGGCCCCTGCAGTTTTCACAAACTCATTAGGGGAGGCTTCTGTACACCAGCCTGGAGACCCTCTGGGACTTCTGGGAGCCTGCATTCCTGCCTCCCTTCCTCCTCAGGTGGCCTGTCCTGTCCTGTCCTGTGTGGGGCATCAGGGGTCCCAGTGTGGCCCTGTCACTGGGAGGGGCCGGCCAGGTCTGCTCATTCAGTTGCCCCTGCTGCTTTATGTGCCCTTCTTAATCCAATGAGACATTGACAGTTTTGAGAGGATACAGGAACTTAATTAATTCATCCTTCCATCCATCTATCCATAATCCTTTTTTTAGAGTGCCCACCATGAGCCAGGCACTGTGGTAGGCTTAACGCCTCTGAACAACTTATGTTTTGCTAGGGAGAGTGTATTATGACCTTGTGAGAGGCAAGGCTGTGTTTGTGTGTGTATGCGCGTGTGTGTACATGTATGTGCTAAGACCATGTCCTTGGACAACATCAGGATTCTCAGTGACAGCACCTGACTGGCTGGGCGCTTTGGGAAATTTTGGGGAGAATGGGATGTATGACCCAGATTTTGAATAGTAGGGTGGGTATCACGGGCAGGGGAACTGGGTGCTCTCGGCTGACCTGTGTTGGGGAGGGAGGGACTGGAGGACCCATTTTGAAGCTCTTCCCCATGGATGGTCACCTTCAGGTTCCTTCCATTCATTCCTTTGTTCATCAAATATCTTACTTACCTACCTTCTGTGCTGAAAGTTCAGACTGTGGGCTGGCTGTTTCAGCATCACCTGCAGCTTGTTAGAAATGCAGCTTCTCCGACTCCATCCTGGATCTATTGAATATCTAGTATGTCTGTTTTAACAAACTTTCCAGGCTACTCTTAATGGGGGCTAGAGAATGTCCTGCTCCAGAGTGTCTGATTTTCCATCTCCATCATTGTGTGCCCCTCCATTGGTGCCTAGTAGCCTAGTACTCAAAAGCTCCCATAAATATTTGTTATGGACGCTGCCTGTTAAGTTCCAGGTCATGTTAGTTGCTGGGAATGTGGGAGATGCTTTGGGGGAGGATGGCAAAGTCAGCCAAGTTTGAGGTATAATGGGACATGCCAGGGACGATAGTTAGCAGGACATTAGGTACGCCTGTGAGTCTCAGGAGAAAAGACCAGGATGTGAGGTATTTTGAAAGTCATCAACATACAGCAGAATGATTAGATGACCAAGTGTATGAAAAGACTCTCTCAAGACCCATGTTAAAGTCAGAGAGCAGCGTGGGTGGGGGAGGGGCATGCCTGGCTGACCTGAAGCCAGGTGTTCCAATGATTCTGGCCTGGGGAGTCGATTTGCCAGGCACTCATATGACATACTGGCATTTTTACTCTGCAGACATTGGCCATCAGAACAAGGGTGTGGCTCATGTCACTGAACATCAAGAGAGAGTTGCTCTTGGGGCCCCATGGGACAGTTTAATTGGTAGAGCACCTGCCTTCTGTTGGGGTCCTCCTCCTTCCTTCTCTCCAGGGGACAGACAGTATGGCGCTGAGACCTGACTGGAGTGGGCAGGGATGACCTTTATTTGCAGTAATTGTGGGCGAGTTAGGGTGGGGCCTACAGTGTACTGGAGAATGCTCCCTGCCCCCCCCTGCGCCATTTCCCAGGACTTTGCAGAGTTGGGCCTGTGTGGGGCAGGCTTTGGCCAAGCCAGTGCTGTAGAACTTGGTCCTGGGTGTATTTTTGGAGAGTGAGTTCTAGGATCTAGCATTGCACTGTGCAGGCTGTAGCAACCTGAATCTCAGGCCTGTAGCACATGGTTTATGGAAAATCTGTTGGTAATCTAATGGTTAATATGAATCTAAGCATAGGTCAGATGGACTGGATGCATTTATACAGCATATTCTTCCACAGCCTTTACTGGGAAAAAGGAAGTGCTTGTCATTGTGAGTTCCCTAGCTGGAAAATTCTTTGTGATCTAAGAGAGTTTAGAAAATATTTGCTTTAGTTCCCCAATATCTTAGCAGCCTTCTCAGCAGCCCGTGGCCAGTTGCCACCTGACCATACGCAACAGAGTGATTTAATCTGGTTTCTGACTGGTCACTAGGTAAATGGTTCAGATCAGAGTGCAAGAAGTGCCAGTATGCTGTCCTGAGGTTCCACAGTGGACACCTCCCAGCCTGTGCACTGTCCCCTATGGGTGGCTCCGAGAGCCAGCTGGCTGTTTGCCTGGGTGCTGCATGGACCCTGGCCTCAGCTTGCAGTCTCCTAAGGAGGTAGGTCTCTGCACTTTGGCTGCATGGAGGTGTGTTTGCATGTCTTGTGGTGCGCTTTGGTGAAGCTTCCCATGGGGACAGGGCAGTATCCTTCTGTGTCCTGCTTAAGATTGGTCTTCAGAAAAGTGCCAGTAATCATGGGGCAACAGAAAGGGTCATAGGTCCTTGAGATCACCGCGGCCACTGGGAAACAGTGATGGCCCTTGCAGCAGCTTTTATTGGGGGACAGCCCATTTCCAGTCTCTACCCTACTCTTGGTGAAATACTTATCCACTGCTCTTCCCCAGCCCCACATGCTGGTAGATGTGGGCAGTTTATGTCTTTAGTGTCCTTGACTTTGGATTTCAAACAAGCTGATCACAAGTTCATCCTTGTGTAGGGACTTAATTAACCCACTGGTTTTGTCACTTCATTTACAGTAGCCCAATTTAACCTGCTCTTCCTAATACTTTGAAATTACTCTCCTCCAAAGTTGCGTGTGAGTCACGCCTTCAGCCCTGGTGGGCAGTGCTGGCACTTCTGGCCTGCAGGCTGATTTCTCCTGCTGTGCTTCCTTTGAAGGCAGCGCCCCCTGCCCCCTGCAGTCGGTGCCCCTCCCTGCAAAGCACTTTAAACTCCTCAGCTCACACCCCACCCCACTGCTGGGCCTCAGTGGAGAGAGGTCTGAGCTCTGTTAGTTGGGTTTTGATTTCAGTACAGGAGTTGATAAAAGGAGATAAACCCCAGGCTCACAGGGCTGGGGAAATTAAACAGAGATGATATCAGGGTTCTCCTGAGTTTTCAACTGTGATACAGTAGCTTAGTTTTCTCCCAGCCTGGGGCCAGGAGGTGCGCCTTTGATTCTGAAACAATATTCAGCATCAGTTAAGCCCAGCACTGCTGACTTTTAGGGATTAAGAATACTATTGTAGTAATTCTTTGATCAGCTACAAGGGAGCAGTGTGCTGTCGGTGGGAAGAGGTTTCTAGTGAAAGTTCATTTCTCTGTGAACCTGGGATGACAGCACTGGCAAGGGGCTGCAGGGCTGGGGAGGCGGGGTGGGGGGGGCTCCCCCAGGCACGGTTTGTGGCATTGCAGGCCAAAGCTGGAGGCGGACATTCTTCCACCCGGCAGGATTGCTGGAATTCATTGAGCATGGCATGGAAAAATCCTTCTGGCTTGGAAAACACTTCACTCTAACTGACCCCATCCAAGTCCTGGTATGTACATACAATACACAGTCACACACACACACACACACACACTCTCTCTCTCTCTCTCTCTCTCTCTCTCTCTCTCTCTCTCTCTCTCTCTCCCCCCAACCCCCCCATCTTGCAGAGGAATCCTGGGGACAGATGCAGGAACACCTGCCTGGAGGGAGACTCAGCAGCCCCTGACTGGGACATCGGCCAGAGGCCAGCCACGCACTCCTGGTGGAGATTGGGATGGGGACTGGGACCAGAGGACCTGCAAGGTTCAATTAGGGGGACTAGCTCAGGGTTAGTGGTACCACTGCACTCTCACTGGGCCCAAGAGTGGACGTGACTCCCACGTGCCACCCCACCGTCACTCCTTACCTGGCATTTCCTGAGAACGACTTCATTTCACGTTGGCTCAGTTTTGTAGTTCTGAGAAATCTCAACATTCGTTATCTTATCATCTCAAATACTGGGGCAGCTTTTGCCTTTCCCTGCAGAGACCCTCCTGGCAGCCACAGCCGGGACAGTAGAAGTTTCTTCAAGTTGCCCCCGCCTCCTGGTTGGCCTGTGACTTCCAGTTGGTAATGGCGCCCCTGTGTGCTGTCGATTGCGCCAGCACTGTGCTATACATCAACCTATTCCCTCCTGTGCGGTGCTCAGATCTCCCTCATTAGGCCTAAATTTACCTCCATCCTACACAAACATGGCCTTAGCTCATTTTTATTGTTTTAAATTATTTATGAGGGAAATGTTGAATCTTGAAACTGAGGTGTGAGGAAAATTAATCCCATGTTACTTTTATCTTCCTGTACTTTTCTCCTCCATGCTTCACTTATTGGGCTACAGTTAGAGAAAGCAGAGCTCTGATATTTAAAAAAACGGATGAATGTTGAAACTGCTTTCCTGATCAAGTATCAGGTGGGATGCTGGCTCTCTGCACAGTGTCATGGGAAGCAGACCAGACTGGACAGGAGAGGAAAAGGACCTGCTCTGCTCTGTGTCTGCCAGCTGCGTGGTGTCTGAGAACTGTTTCTCGGTTGTCTGTTTTCTAAAATGGGGTTATTACGTCCCAGTCACCTCCCAGTTTTGGTGTGACCATCCCTCGAGAAAGAGTCTGAGAGAGCTTTTTGAGATGTCCAAGTCTTGTACAAATGCAGCAGAGATGTGTTACTGTGTATTGTGTGCCATTAGGATTTTGAGATAGAGATGAATGTTGGATAAGGAGCTGCTGAGGATGAAACCAGGAGTTGTTGCAAGTAGGCCTTGGTATTTTATGTTTTAAACCAGCATCGCCTCTTGCCAGGCAGGTTCATGTTGGTCTTAAACACCCTGCTGTCCCCATGTCCCCTCCCCAGGCGGATTTACTCTGTAGGCTTGCATTAATGGCCTCTTCTCCGTGTCGCAGAGGTCTGGCCTGTGACCCTCGGTGGCTGAGTATGCATGGTGCCATCCCTCCTGGCTCAGACTCCACACAGCCCGGGAAACGGGGAGTGCTAGTTAATAAATGGCCTTTTGTTAGGAAGGTCAATTGAAGTGATGGTAGAGATGCTGTTAAGAGTAATTTGCAGTCAGAAAATATGTAATTCAGGGCAAGCTACTTTGAGTGATTGCCTTTGCCATGGATATCTTGGGCGTTTCTCATTAAAAGCCTCCTTTGCGGGTGGTGGTGTTTCCTCCTCTGCTGAGGCAGCCAGGGCCCTGTGCAGCCAGGAGTCATTTGTCTGTATTTCACAAAGCCTGCCTTGATCCCCGGGGTATGGCAACTGGGGGGAAAGGAAAGAAGGCGTGCATCTGAGATGCTCTGTTGCTAATGCTCTGCTTCTCGTCGCATCCTCCCATCCTGAAGGCCAGGCTCGGACTGCACACATGGGCACAGGCCACTGGCTCCTTTGTCTTCCTCAGCTGGAGGCAGCCTGCAGCCATCTTGGAACCTGCTGCTGGGCTGCTTCTCTGGTGCATTCTGGGAGCGACATCGCATCTTTAAGAGCGAATTTACCCGACTGCACTTGATAGCGTGCTTCAGAGCAAAAGAGAGCTGCTGTCATCAGTACCTCCTGGAGGATATTGTGACCCGAGGATGTGAATCTATCAGCCAATAAAATATTTCTTATTTATTCCCATGCTCGCCTCCTCTCTCTCTCTCCTAGATAGTAGAGGAGGTGCTATCTTAATAAAAAAAAACTTACCTTGCGTGTTCTTTATTAAATTCACAGCATGATATTTTAGCACTGGCAGAATTTGTGCATTCTGTTAATGAGTTGTTAATTGCAAGGCGTTTGGTAACCAACTGCAGGTACCAGTATCTTGCAAATGCAAGCAGTTATTTTCATGTTACCAACGATAAGGGATTCTCCAAGTGAAAATACTTTCTGATCAGTTTTTCTTTGGATTAGACTGGTGCAGATACTTAATTCTAAATTTTTATTGGGGGCATGCATGCACATTCATTCAATAAATATTTACTTAATGCCTATGTGTGCAGGAACCACCAACTCCTGAGTTTTATGCAGATAAATGTGCCTGGGAGATGAAATTTGGAAACAGAAAATGATGCAGTGAGGCAGCATGGTATCCTGCCCTCTGCCCTAGGCTTCAGAAGTTTATTTTCAGTAGGTTTAAGTAAAGCATAACTTAGTTTGGCTTTTGTCATAAACAGTAGCTGAGAGCATGGGTGGTGCCAGGCATAGCCTAGCCTTGATCGGAGACTTGGCTCCATTGCGTTAAATCTGTTCTGGAGCCTTTTGTGGATTCCAGGGGATGCTGGTTACGTGGGTGACTTGCATATAGCATTCTGATTGTTCCTATTCCGGAGGCTGTAGTCATGTTTAACAGCCTCTGCCTTTTCTGATTCTAGGCTGAGAACTAAGAATATTCCTCCTGCCTGCCTACTTAGGCAGAGTGTTGGGTTTGCTTTAGAAGCAATAACCAGCCTTGAGAGATCTGGCAGACCTACGGCCAGTGGAATTTAATTGCTGCAGAAGGAGGAGGAATTTAACTTGCTCTTTTTCACTGCGTGTCCTTTTAGAAGTACTAAAAGTCATTTACATAAGGTGTTCCCTCTTTTATATGCTTTCTGGTACACTGCCACTAGAGCTGCCCAGACCCAGTGCTCTCTATATCCTACTTGTCTCCTCTGGTCACATCAGAAGGCAGTCAACAGCAGAATAATAATTCCATTTTCCCTCCCTTTCTCCCAAAGTGCCCAGCAAGAATTACGGTCATTGTTAGTGTTTAGCTGTGAATGAGTGCCCACATGACCTGCAGGCTTAGACACAACAAAGGGACCCAGCAGTCCTCTCAGGAATGGTGCCTGCCACCTTTCTGGCCATTTATGCTGGGCCTGTGTGCCCCAAGCCTGCCAGTCTCACCTGCTTTATACTGAATGCCGACTGTGCGCTGGGGACCTCTCCAGGCCCTTCATTTACATGACTGCCTTCGTTCTGTGTCTGTCAGCATCATGAACTCTTGCTCGCCCAAAGTCACCAGCTAGTAAGTCATGGAGCCTGGACTGCTATTCTTTTGCCTCCATGCTTGGAACATGTGCCTGCAGAGCTTTGCCTACTGAACAGTCCACCCTTGGATGTGGGAGAGGCTATGAATTTGGAAGTCTTCATTCTACAAGGCGATATCATAAGGGAGAGAAATGAAAGGGGCATTAGATTTAGCCCTGTCTCGTTTATCCTCAGAGCAGCTCCTGTTATCTGTTAAGAAGTCAGACAGCTGGACGGGAGAGTTAAGAATGGTTTGCTTTTGGATTTGAGTCAAGCCCTCATGAACTCTTTTAGCTCAATGTTCAAAGCTAACTTGAGAAGAGCAGGGGCCAGAGATGACTTAATTCTTGATCTGAGGAAAGGGTCAGGTGAGGTCAGAACTCCTTTAGCCAGTTCAGGGATGTTTGCCCTGAGATTCTGGTTCTATCTGTTTGAGATTTTGTATGGTTCACTTTAAACGCTCAGTTTGAATTTTGTGCTTTCTTTTTCCTTTTTGGAACCAGGACCAATCCACCATGCCTGAAGTCAAAGACCTTTCGGAAGCCTTGCCAGAGACGTCAATGGATCCCATCACGGGAGTGGGGGTGGTGGCTTCTCGGAACCGAGCCCCGACAGGCTATGATGTAGTAAGTCAAGACTCACTGATTCCACCAATATTTATCTCCTGTGTTCAAGACCCTCTGAGCCTTGCGTGTAAGATGTGCTCCTTCTCTCTGGGAGCTTAGACAGGGAGGGAAAGCCCCACCTTTGGGAAGGCCTGTGGTGTCCTGGCTTAGGTCCAAGACCTGACCCATCTGGGCCGTTCGTTCCCAGGCCTGGCCCAGTCACTCGACCTCTTACAAAAGGTCATTTTCACCTTTTGTAAAATTAAAGGTTTGGATTAGTTGTGGCACTTCTAGTTGTGACATTTTGTGAATTGTCATAGACTGTCCTACATGTAAAAATGTCATAAATATATTGCCATACGTTTGTATAGCTCTTTACAGTTTACAGAACCATCTCCTACCTGTGAACTCATTTGGCTCTTACTGTTCCCTAGAAGGCTGGGAGGGCAAACAGCTTTCTCTCCACTTTGTTGACGAGGAGAACTCAAGCTCTCGGAAGTGAAGTGATGGAGTTGCAGTCCTTGGGAGTGGTGTTAGTGCCAGGCATGCTCACGGCTCCAGCGCTCTGGCCACACCACAGTCACTTGCTCTGTGTTTCAGCAGGCAGCTGTGGCAGGGTTCAGGCGCACTGATGGCTGCAGTCGGCTATTTTGGTGTTTCAATAGATAAATTCAGATTTGGATGGAACTTACAAGGTACAGAGCATCACTAGGAGGGTGACTAACAGCGACTATGGTCGTGTGTGTTATGAGATTCCAAGATTCTTATTTCACTCTCCTCATTGTATTTATGGCAACATTTGTTCATGTTCATTTGAAAATGTGCACCAAGAATACATGAGAATAAAAGAAGACGAGTCTCATTAGGTAGCACTGAAACCCTGCCACAGTGGTGAGATGTCTGCTGTCCCAGAGGCAGGAGGGATGCAATGCCCAGTGCAGAGGAAGCCCTGAGGCAGGGGTTCTCAGTCTTGGCACTGTTGACATTTTGGGGCAGATAGTCAGGAAAGTTTGTGTTGTGGCAGCTGTCCTGTGTGTCATAGGGTGCTCAGCAGCGTCCCTGCCTCTATCTACTAGATGCCACAAACACCCGGACATGGCCAGATGTCCCCAGGTGGCACGAGTGGGTGGGCACAGTCAGCCCCCACTGAGGACACCGTGGTGTATATTGGCCTGTGCAAATGCTCCCCATCACTTTCCCAAGGGTTTGAAAGCTTACAAACATTTTTAAAGTGAAAGAATGAGAGAATCTTTTTTGACAAAGATTTGAGTCTTACCTGCTGCCTGCCTTCACAGCACTGTTTGAATGTATAACTTGCCATAAAATAGAATCATTAGATATGGCTTTGTGCCATAAAACTCTTGGGGAAGCTAATAAAAATGTTCCTGATTTGAGAAGCCAAAGTGTCTTTTGATGAATAAGATATGAAGCAGCAAGTCGTGAATCAGGCCAGGGGCTCGGTGCTCACGGTCTCTGGGAGGGTGGGCTCGGGGTTGTTCTCCCCAGAGGGCTCAGGCAGGGCTCTCACCCGGAGCGCAGGTCTCCTCGTCTTCTTGCTGTTCTCTTTTGTTGATCTGTGTCTTTAGCATTCTGCTTGTACCTTTGAGGTCATCTTGAATGCTTGACTAGTGGGTGGCAGATGGCCTTTATGGTCTGGTTTTCTAAAAGTCTTGCTAAGTCTGACGGGAGCAGAATCTATCCCTATCATTTTCTCCTAACATCTAGCTCAGGGCAGAAGAGCGCAGTGTCAGATGAGTAAAATTAATAAGCACATTTCATGATTATGCTGCACCGTGCATTATAGTGAAAGGTGAGCAGGGCAAGAGGCTCCGGAAGGTCAGCCTGGCAATTACCCAGCCTCCACACGCTGAGATGGAGAGTGTCCGAGCTCCCTCTGAAAGCCCTTTCACCAGGAGAGGCGGCAGTCATTGCCTCATACTACCCGCTGGTGGACTGTTGTCAGATAAGCATCTGCTTCCCCAGAGGTCTGACCCTGATTCAAGGGGAACAAGGGGAGGGCAGGGGGGAGGAGAGGCAATTGCTATTCCTTTTATGTGGAGTTTCAGATGAAGTCAACATCCAAACTGAAATGTAAGGCGTTTTATGGTGGTGGGGCCACAGAGATGCTTAAGACAGAAGTGTAGTGGCTGGGGAAGCCCTGCCGTGGATTGTGGCAAGACCTCTCCCTGTCACATCTGCTGCAGGATTAATCCCTCTCTGTGCTCACAGTACATTAAGTACTGTGACCACGCAGCCCTGAGAGTTAGGCACGGGATGGACTGCTGACCCAGGCTAGCATAGCCACTTTAAAATAAAGCCTTGCCACTGCCTGAAGTAAAGGATGCCAAATGTGTTTTTATAAAAATTCAATTTTATAACTTCTCTCCAGGTCAGGGAATGCTTCTTAGGCCAGAGGGCTGGGGATTATTTGCTGATCTGCTCAATTTATTGTCCCTCTTCCCACAGTCCTCTCTGAAATGGCCTCCTGTGTCTCTTCCAGAGCCACGCTCTCAGATCTTGGAGTGACTGGCGATGAGGCTCCCTGCCATCCGAGGGCAGGTGGGTCCCGAGTGTCCCTGTGATGCCCCTGCACCTGCCATAGTGACTGTGGTGCAGGTGCCTGGTGTTTACTGGAGGTCGTACATGCTGTTTTGTCCTCTGTGGGTGGTTCAGTTTTCAATGACTCTTAATGCCATAGAAGTTCTTTATACCAAAACTCATCTGGACAAAATCAAACTTTGCTACCCAGGTCACTCTGGGACGCTGCAGCATGTAAGGGCATCAAGCCGGACATTGCTGGCGACCATTGCTGGGTGTGTGTCTTGTTCATTTCCGGTGAGATGTGTCCTGCCTTTTACCTACATTCTTTTCTCTTTCTAAATGAGTGTTTACAACTCAGAGACTAAAGCCAGAACACTGTATTTATGAGGTGACTCTTTCTTTCCAAAAAGGAAGTGTCTTCCTTTGATAATGTGCTTTTTGGTATATCCTTCCTTATGATAATAACTTTTTTTTGGCAAAAACAAACAAAAAGTCAACAATACAGAGAAAGAACAACCAAACATTCCGTCGTGTTTTAGTTTTAAACTGTTTATTTTTTATTTTTTATTTTTATTTTTTACATTTTTTTATTAAGGTATTATTGATATACACTCTCATGAAGGTTTCACTTGAAAAAACAATGTGGTTACTACATTTACCCATATTATCAAGTCCCCACCCGTACCCCAATGCAGTCACTGCCCTTCAGTGTAGTAAGATGCCACAGATTCACTATTTGCCTTCTCTGTGCTACACTTTAAACTGTTTATTTATCCAACCTATTTTTTGAGTACCTACTATGTGCCAGCTAAGAGCTGAGGATGTATACTGGTGAGCAAAAACAACTGTTACTGCCTTCGTGATGCTTACAGTCTAGAGGGAGAGAAAATACAATTAAATGATCACACAAATAAATGTAAAATAAAATTGTGGTTAAGTGCTTTGAAGGCAAGTCCTAACAGATGGTTTTGTCTTTCAGATCTAATTTTACGGGTCTATCCATTTCTCTTACTCCCAGATAATGACAGCCCAAACCCCCTCCAACTTACTTCTAGAAATTGCTCCCTTTCTTCAACACCCAGAGCAAGGGGCTGAAGCTTTTTCTAAGCCTTCCCCAGGGCCCCGCCTGAAGTTGCTCAGGGTTCTTCAGCTCTGGCTTTCTTCCCTGCCAGCACCCTGGACCCTTTTTGTTCATGACAAATAGGGGGCTCCCTTGCCTGGGTCCAGCTCCTCTGCCAACCTGGCAGCATCTGCTCCCACCTTTCTGGCCTGAGTGGGGATGGACACTGCTTTCCTTTTTGCTTCCGTCTTCTGTGACCTCCCATGGTTTCCCACAGAACAGCAGAGACCAGGATCATGTTTCAGGAGAGACTTTTCTGGAGCTAATGGGAATGCGTAAGCCAGACTCCCAGAGTATGGATGCCTGCGGCCAGTGCCCACGTCGGTCCTCCGACACCCTCCTTGCCCAGCCTCTGCCTTGCTTTGGGGGGCCTTCATTCTACCTACCCCAGAACAGTGTTTAGAACTGCCGCACTTGGAGTCCCGGCCACACTGAGCCTTGGCCCCAGAGAAACTAGGAGATTTTTTTTTCTTTTTCCTCATTCCAATCTAAGATCTCCATTCCCTTCTGGAGCAACCCCATGGTACACCCAGGAGTCTTTCTGGCATGTGACCCTGAAGTGACAGATTACCCCTCGTTTAAGGACTGTTCCTAGACACCCAGGTGGGGAGTTCTCAAACTTATGTGGGCCTCAGTCGTCCGGGGCATCTGTGCCCCACGTTCCTGCGGCAGTAGGTCTGGGCTCAGGTCCACGAGCTGCCCTCTCACCTGTTCCCTGGCTATGTTGCTGCTGCTGGTCCAGGAGCTATGCTCTGCGAACTGCTGGTCTAAGTTAAGTCGTCCTGCAATCATCTCTACATGTGGTCACCACACATTTATCTCAGGAAGGGCTGTGCTAACTTTGCCTGTTGTTTTGCATCCTCTCCTGATTTAGAGTTCAGAATGTCTCTGGGGACATGTGTGTAAATTTGTAGGTTAAAAAAAAAAAGTATTTAAAAATACAAATGGAATGGTACTATTCATACTCATTGTAATTTAAAAATAATGTATTATGGGCATAGTGCTGTATCAGTCCATATAGATACATCTCATCCTAATAATGCATATTTTAACATCTAGCTGTACCAACATTTGGCTAATAATCCCATATTGAAAGACATTTAGTTTGTTTCCTTTTTTTTCGTTCTTACTATGATAAACAACATCCTCGTGTATGTATCTTGGCTTGGTTTGCCCTGTTGGCTCCCTAGGATAATTTTTAGGTTAGAATGACTGGGTTGGGGGTATTAATGTTTTAAATTTGGTAAGTATTGCCAGATGCTTTCCATAAAGGTCGTGCCATTTTGTGAGTTTCTGTTCTCAAGTGAGTGTGAGTAAAATGGATTTTGGGGGGGATGAATTGACTGCAGCACTCGCTCCGTCCAGGCTTTGTGCCCAAGTTCCTGTCATACTGGCACTTCTGACACCAGGGCGTCTCTCAGAGGGCCTGAACAAGAGTGTGTGCGCCCCTGTTTCGGTGGGAGCCGTGGATCTTCTCCCCAGGAGGTCTCTCATCTCTGATAACCAAACACAGTATCACACGGAAGTCCAGGCTCTTTACTCTGATGTCCACTCTCACCTCCTCCTCACTTCTTCTCTGGCCTCATTGAACCTCTCACTTTCTCATATTCAGAATAAACAGGAACTTGGTACCATCATGCTTTTGAACCCACAGAATTCCTGTACCTCCCCACTTTTAGGGTAAAATTTTATTCACCCTCCACAGACTGGTTTGAATAGCTTCTTAGTGAAACTTTTCCTGATGTTACTCATTCATTCATTTACTCATGCCTTTGTTTCACAAATATTTACCACCTGCTATGGTGCGAGGCACCGTGAATCCTAGGATCGTGGGTGAAAGGTGAGAGACGAGGGTGGGCAGGTGGATGAGGCCGGATCACAGCAGAGTCAGATTTGTATTTTAAGAAGTTCACTTGGTCTGTGCAGCCAGGGAGATAGTCAGAGGGTATAGGTCCTGAGGCAAGCCCATGGGTTTGGAGGTTTTGTGCTAGTGGGGGGGGATTGGTAAGGGGGGTGTCTAACCACTGACAGTGGAAATGGAAAGTGGATGGGTCTGAGGGACATGGAACATGGGACCTGGGGACCCAAGTACATGTTCTTTTCCAGAAAGAAATGGATTGACTGCTGGGAGGGGGGCAGGTGTGAGGAAAGGGAAGGACCAGAGCGACACAAGGGTGTCTCACTGGGCACCTGGATGGATGTCAGTGCTCCCTGTTGAGACAGAAGAGTGGACAACCAGGTGGGAGGGTAGGCGGAGGACAAGCGGTTCCATTTGGGATGTGCTGAGTGCAGGGTGCTAGGAGATGTCAGGCAGCCCTGAGTCTGAAGGTCTGTCAAGTGGTCTGGGTGTCGTCCTCACAAGGCAGAGACCGTGGCGTGACATGTCCTGGGAGATGGTCCTGTCGTGTCAGACTCATTGTCGGAGGAGATGCTTAGGGATGGGTGTGAAGGGGCACTCCCAAGGGGGCCAGGGCTGGGTGTCCAGAGAGGTGGTTGGAAAATTCATAAGAAAAAGGAAAATGACTATTTCTAGACGAAGATATGGTCACTAGTGTTCAAAGTTGCCTACAGGGCCAGTAAAATGAGGCTGATAGGTTTCTGTGGGGTTTAACAGCAAGGAGGTGGTTGTGAACATGTTGGGAGGCTAGGAAGCAAGACTGGAGTAGATTTGAAGGGTCCACCTGAATTGGGAAGGGAGCAGAGAAGCCAAGAGGACAGATAGCCTTTAGAGAAGGGAGGAGACAGGGCGGGCGGGCGCTGGAGGATGACATGGGGTCAGGAGCCTCGTTTTCTTCATTTAGAGGTAGGAAACTGCTGAGGGTGTTTCCGTGCTGATGGGAAGGAGCCAGCAGTGAGGGAGGGTGATGATACAGGAGAGAGGGGCCGTCTGATGAAGGCCCAGGAGGGGCCAGAGCCTGGTCAGAGGGAAGCCTAGGACGATGGGTGTGTGCAGTTCTTACTCCTTCTGCCACTGTGTGTGGGGAAGTCAGCCTTGGCCACGGCCTCAGACCACCACATGGCCTCTGCAGGCTGCACAGGGGCCACTTGCCCCACAGCTTCCACCTCCTGTTTCTCTGTGTCTGCACTGTGTCTCCTTTCAACGCTCCTGTTTATTTCTGAAACTAATTAGACAACAAAACATTTCTTCAGAACTGTTGTGGACCTGTATGGTTATGCCCTAAATGCATTTGGGATTTTCTAAATAATTGGAATTTTCAAATGCTTGAACTGCTATATATGAGGGGCTTTGGGGATACTGGAAGAGACGGCTCCCCTCTGGGCAGTGGGCTATGTCTAGGGGTCACAGAGAGGAGTAAGTTTAAAATCCTAAACCTGCAGGTGGTGAAAGAAAAAAATAATCAGCTAAATGCTGAAGCAGGTTCAAACAGTCTTGTCTTTTTATACAGTGCTCAAGAAAGTAGGAAAAAAATAGTATGAAGAACATGCAAAGAGAGTAACGATTATCTTATTTCAAAAGTATGGTAGATATCAAGTGAAAAATGTGGGACATAATCATATGTCCAGTCTGATCACATCATGTTCATCTCCAGGAAGCTGAAGTTGTGGTGGGGGCCCCAAGAAAGGCAGGAAGACCCCCCCCTTGTTCCTCATGGCCAGAGGACAGTGAAAGCCCAAGCCTCAAGGAGCTGCCCCTCCTGGAGCTCTTGCCTCCTTGAAGCAAAGCAGAAGCAGGGGCTCCCGCTCCCTCCCACACAGCTTGCTGTCCAACGCCCACTCCCAACTGCGGAAATAACCACAAACTGAGTCCTGCCTGGCATGCGGGTTTATTTTCAGAACCAGAGCTTGTTTTGATAAAAGGCACCAGGTGTTCCTCCCTTGTTTTGTTAGAAAATACATTAAACTGAGATTTGCCAAAAGCACGGAAAGTGGTTTTATGACCCTTGGGCCTTTGTTTCCTATGACCTGGATTAGCAAACTTTGGGTAACTTGCATCTTTCTGGCACTTTCCCCTTTTCCCTGAAGAACCTTGACCTCAGGGAGTGCAGCCCCGCATGGAAGGATGTACATGGACCACTTACACTTAGCACGGAGCTCGGCATCCAGGATGTGTGCGAGAAGCAAACACGGGCTGCTGTTAGAGTGATTCCACCAGGAATAATGGCTTAAATTGTCTCTTTCCAGGCTTCTCTCCCCCATCAACTATGCATTTTGGATTTGACACAAAGACTTTATTCTCACTACTGATGTACTCCTATGGTTGGTTCATTTGGAAAGGAGAGGACTTGGGGAACGGTGTGATGTTCTGGTACTTCCCCCTGTTCACTGACACGCCTTACTCATTTAGAAAGCTTTCTGACGAAGACATCCCAACTAGTTGGATTAATGGAAAAGATGAGGGACTTCCTTTCATTTTTCTTTCATGTTTTCAGTTAAACTTTTTATTTTGAGATACTTGTAGTTTGACATGTAATGATGAAAAGTAATATTGGGAGATGTTGTTTTTATCCATTTTCCCCCAGTGGTAACATCCAGCAAACTCTAGTCTATCACAACCAGGATATCGACACTGATATAGTCAAGTTACAGAACATTCCTGCTTTAAAATGTGCCTGGAATTTTATTTTTATTCAGGTGTGTTGAGGCCAACAGATCAGGAGACAGCTGCCATTGAAAAGATAGTTTGTTCTCATAGTGCCCAAGGGAAGGGGTGCCCCATGCCTGCAGGGCCATAAGGGGCAGCGCCAGGACTGGGCAGGAAGCAGAGAGAGTGAGGGAAAAGCGTGGGCTGTTTTTCTGAAAATTTTTATCACGAATGGATGTTGAATTTTGTCAAATTCCTGTTCTGCACTGATTGATATGATTGTTTTTTTTTTCCTTTAGCCTGGTAACATGTTGGATTACACTGATATTTGAATAATGAACCAGCCTTATATCCCTTGAATAAATGCCACTTGGTCATGATGTATAATTGTTATTTATCTCTTTGCTAATATTTTGTTAAGAATTTTTGTGTCTATATTTATGAGGGGTACTGGTTGTAATTATTTTTGCGCTATTTTTGTATGATTTGGTAGTACTAGATTCATAAGAATTGGAAAGTATCCTTTACTCTTGTTTTCTGGAAGAGATTGTTTAGAATTGGTGTTAATAAGATGTTAGGTAGGATTTAAATTAGGTGGGATTTAAATTAGATAGAATTCCCTGGTGAGATTTTTCTGGGCCTGGAGAGTTTTTCTTTGGAAGTTTTGAAATGGCTAATTCAATTTCCTTATGAGTTATAGGGATATTTGAATAATCAATTTCATATTGGATGAGTTGTGGTAGTTTGTGTTTTTCAAGGAATTGATCCATTTCATCAAAGTTGTCAAGTTTCTGCATGTGTAGAATTATTTGTAGCATTTCCTCATTGTCCTTTGATGTCTTCAGAGTCTATAATAATATTTTCTGTTTCTGATGTTGATACTCAGTATCTTCTCTCTTTTCTCCTTTGCAGTCTTCCTAGAAGTTTGTCAATTAACCTTTCTAAAAAACCAGCTGTTTGTCTCATTAATTTTTCTCTATTTTTGTTTTCAATTTCATTGATTTCTGCTTTTATCTTTGTTTCCTTCCTTCTGCTTTTTTTTGTGTTTATTTTTGCTCTTTTCCTAGATTCTTGAGGTAGAGCTTAGATTATTGATTTGAGAATTTTCCTTATTGCTAATGCATGCATTTAGTGCTATAAATGTCCCTCTTGGCATTGCTTTAGCTATGTCCCACAGATTTTCATGTTTTGTTTCTGTTTTCATCCTCTTCAGTGTTTTTTAACATTTCCTCTTAGATTTATTTGACCCATGGATTATTCAGAATTGTGTTGTTTAGTTTTCAAGCATTTAGAGATTTTCCTGTAATCTTTCTGTTACTGATTTCTAGTTTGATTCCATTGTGATTAGAGAAGTAATTTGTATGATTTAAGTTCTTTCAAGTTTGTTGAGGTTTTGTTTTATTGCCCATAAAATAGTCTATTTTGGCATATGTTCTGTGGTCACTTGAAAAGACTGTGTATTCTGTTATTGAGTGGAATTTTCTTTAAATACCAATTAGATTCTCTTGGTTGGTAGTATGGTTGTGTTCTTTTGTATGCTTGCTGATTCTCTGTCCAGTTGTTCAGTCAGTTTTTGAGAGAGGGGTGTTGCAAGTCTCCAACTGTAATTTTGGAATTGCCTTTTTTTTCTTTCAGTTCTATCAGTTTTGGCTTCATATGTATTTGCAGTACTGTTGTCTAGTACATAGACATTTAGGATTATTATGACTTTTTGGTGTATTGACCACTTTATCATTACATAATTTCCCTTTCTATCTGGTGATTTTCTTAGCTCTGAAATCTTTTGTTATTTGATATCAGTATAGCTACTCCTGCTTCCTTTTAATTAATGTTTTCATGATATATATTTTCCATACTTTCACTTTCAACCTGCCTATAACATTGTATTTGAAATAAGTTGCTTGTAGACAACATATAGTTAGATCATGTTTTTAAATTTATTTTGCTAATCTCTGTCTTTTAATAGATATAGTTAGACCATTTATATTTAATGTAATTGTTGATATGTTAGGGCTTAAATTTGCTATTTTTTAATTTTTTGTTTGTTCTCTGTTTTTGTTTGTTTCTGTATTCTTTTTCCTGCCTTCCCGTGGGTTACTTGTACATTTGTTAGGATTCCATTTTGGCTTATTTAAGTGTTGTCAAATGTATTTTTTTTTGTATAGATTTCTTAATGGTTGCTTTAGGTATTACATTTTTTGTGTGTGTGTACATCTTATAACAATCTACTAGTAATGTCATCTTACTAATTCAAGTGAATTGGAGAACCTTTGCTCTTTTATATCCCTTTACTCTCCCTCACTTATATTATTGTCTTAACTACTTCCTCTTCATATATTTAGAACCATGTTTGACAATGTTATATTTTTTGCTTCTACCATCAAACGTAATTTAGAAAACTCAAGAGGAAAAGGAAAGTTTATTTAATTTACCCATATTTTTGCTTACCAAGTTTTTTCTTCCTTCCTAATGTTTCAGAGTTTCTTCTTTTGTCATTTCTTTTCTGTTCAGAGAACTTCCTTTAGCTATTCTTTTATGATATATCTGCTGGTGACAAATTTTGGTAGTTTTTTTTTAAATCATAGAATGTCTTTATTTCCCATTTATTCCTGAAGGATATTTTACTGGATATAGGATTCTGGGTTGTCATTTCTTATAACACCTAAAAAATCATTTGCTATTTCCTCTGGCCACTATGATTTCTAATGAGAAATCTACCATTATTTGAATTGTTCTTCCCCTGTAACTGAAGTGTTGTTTCTTTCTCAATTAAAAACACTTCATTTGTCCTAATTTTTGAGACTTTTGATTCTGATGTATCCTAGTGTGGATTTATTAGGATTTCTCCTGTTTTGAGTTTGCTTACTTCTTAACTCTTTAGATTTATTCCTGTTGCTAAATTTAGGAAGTTTTTAGCCATTATTTCTTCAGGTTCTTTTTTATAGCCTCATCATCTTTCTCCTCTCCTGGAACTCTAATGACAGGAATGTTAGATTTTGTTCAGTCCTTCAGGTCCCTGAGGCTTTGTTCATTTATTGTTCAGTGTATTTTCCTTCTGTTGTTCATACTGGGTAATTTTTAGCCTATCTCCCAGTTCACCGACTCTTTCTTCTCTCACTTCCATTTTGCTGTTGAACCCATCCATTAAGTTTGTCAGTCATTGTATCTTTCAGTTCTGAAATTTCAATTTGGTTCCCTTTTATATTGTGTATTTATTTGCTGAGACTTTCTATATTTTCATTTTCTTCAAGCATGTTTGTAATTGCTCAATGAAGCATTTTCATGGTGTCTGCTTAAAAATTTGTTTCAGATAATTCTAACATCCCTGTTTTCCTGATTTTGGCATCTATTATTATTTTTTAAATTCAGTTTGAGATCTTTCTGTCTCGGTGATTTTCTTTGATGAGGGAGTTTTGATTAAAATCTAGAAGTTTTAAGGATTATGTTGTGAAACTGGATCTTATTTAAACCTTCTTTTGGCTTCTTTTGATGCTTCTCTTGTAGGAAGAAGAGGGAGAACTATGTCTTTACTGCTAGGGAGGAGCAGACGTCCAGTTTCCCCACCTGACTTCTGTTGACACCCAAGGAGTTGGGGCTCCTTGTTACTTCTGAATGGGAGTGGGAGTTCTAACTCCCTACTCAGCCTTCACTCATGCCTCCCTGAAGGAGTGCTTCATTACAGCTCCCCCTGTAGCCTCCACTGTCATCACATGGTTGGGGAGGTTGCCTTGTTAGATATCGTGGTGAAAGTCCTGACTCTTCACCAGGCCTCTTCAAAATTACCCCACTGGGGATATGGGGGGACCAGGGAAGGGGTGCCTTATTCCTGCCTCGTGCAGTGGAAGTCTTGGCTCCTGACTGGCTTTCCTGACACCATCTTGGTAGAGGCGTTGGGATGCCTCTTTGCAGCCTGGTGAGAGTGGATGTCTAGGCTCCCTATTCTGGCTTTGCTGACACGGGTCAGGGTGGTGGTCACAGTATTTCATGTAGCATTTGGCTGGAGTAGCTCTGTTATTGTCTAAAAGTTTCTGTTTTGCTAGGATGCCCCCTTGGCTAAAGAAAGCAGGCTTTTGTTGGGGCTCTTTTTGTCTGTGCCTATTGATGTTTCTGGATTGCTGGCCTCTTTAGCTCCAAGTCTGTGATGTGCAGGGGAAAAAGAAACCCACAGAACTCACTTCTGTGTTGTTCCCTGGGTTTTGAGATCCCTAGCTATCTTCCACCTTCTCTCACCTTTCAGAGTCCACTTATATTTGTTTCATGTAATGGCCAGGGTTTTTAGTTGTTCTCAGTGGAAGGAATAGGGAAAAGCTCCATATTCTTGGAAGTGGAAGTCCTGGTTTGCTTAAATTTTCATTAATTTAGGGTTAACCAGAGAATCTGTTTATTTCTAAGCCCATCAGAAATCTTTCCAGAACATTTATGTTTCAGCCTTATTGTGTATATAGGCTATAAATATGCTACTACATGCTTGTAAAATACTTGCTGGTTACTCCTTAATGTCTCCAAGACTTAAAATGCTTCAGGGTCACCTTTCTCAATTTTTGTGGCCCATGTTATAATATTATGCAGCTGTTGTGTGAGAGGTGGTGTGTATTTGGAAGAGGAGATGTGGCTGGAGTTGAGAATTGTGTGTGGTGAGCTGTATTATTGAAAGATTGAGATCACTGAAAGGGAGAAGGAGTTGATGAGATGTCTCCAAAAAAGATGATGAGACTAGGAGGAAGTATCTGTTCTAGTTCTTGAAGCAGATATCCAGGGGATCTAGCAACCAGTTCTATTCATTAACTGTTAATTATTTGTAAAGTATTGTTTTGCTTTAATAGCAGGTAATTATTATTAACATTTTGATCTACATCCTTCCAATACTTTTTCTTTCTATGAATTTGCAAATACCTATATATATATATATATATATATATATGCCCACATAATAGAGGATGTATAATTTAGTAGTCAACAGCATAGGCTCTGGAACCCTCCTACCTGGATTCAAATCTTGGCTCTGCTACTTATTAGCTGTGTGACTTTAGTCAAGGTACTTTATCTCTTAGTGCCTCAGTTTCCTTTGTCTCTAAAGTGGGGATTAATAACAGAACTTTACTCATAGAATTCTGGTAAGGGTTAAATGAGCTTAAATTCTTAAAATAGTGACTTGTATTAGCTTGAGCTATGCAAGTGTTAGTATATAATTATTATTTACACACATGCTATACATAATATTCCTTGACTTTTCCTCTTTTCCTTAACAATGTATGTAGGAAATCTTTCCATGTCATGACATATCAACCTCATTCTTAATGGCTTTTTTTCACTGTATAGTAACTTGTTAACCACTGCCCTGCTGATGAAAATTAAAAAATTTTTTTGGCCTTTGAAAAGTTTAGTATCTCTGTATATTCATTGCTGGGTGTATGCTGATGGACCAAAGGATATGTACATTTTAAATTTTAGTTTTTCCCTCCGATAGCTTTCAAATGCTTTACTGATTTGTATATACTCCCAATAAAGGGTATACAGAAGTTTCTATTTACCGTCATTGTTGTCTTCACTCTTTATTATCAGTCTTTGAATTTTTATTTTTCCAAACTTTGGATCTATTTTTGTGAATATGCAGTGCTGTTATTAGTAATCAGATTGAACATCTTTTTGTGGTGGGCCATTTTTATTTTTTCTTTTTATTTCTTGTTTTTTAGTTGACTCCTTTGGTTGGCTTTCTCTTACTGATTTGTAGGATTCCCTCATAGATCCTATTAATTAGTTCTTTGCCTGTTATGTATATTCCAAATACTTCTCCCTCATACTGTCATTGTTTTTCAGCTTTGTTCATTGTATCAAACTTTGTTGATGTTTGTTCATCTTATCAGTTTATAGTCTTTATGTAGTTACATCTGTCAATTTCTTTGTCTTAATGCTTTGAAAGATCTCTCTAGATGCTACAACTAGTAAGTGAAAAGTTTATGAGAAACAGTGTGTTTACATAGTCTCAAAGTATCTCCCACAAAATACTTAATTACAAGTGGGGAAATCAAGCTTGTAAAAAGTAGGGAAACCACCTTAGCAGGTATCACCTTAAGCAAGTGATCCAAGTTAACATTATGAGTCAGGTATGTGAAAGACACAGCATATAAATAAATATATGCATATGTGTGTTGCATATATATGGAAGAGAGAGAAAAAGCAAATGTGGTAAAATGTTAACATTTTAGGGAATCTGAGTAAATGGTATACATGAATTCTTTATATTATTCTTGTAACTTACCTCTACATCTTAAATTATTTCAAAATAAAAATTTGTTTTAAAAGTTAAAGAGGCAGAAATACCTGCCTACCCCAGGATTATGGAAGCATACATATTAGTAGCTAATACTTACTTCATTTTGTCAATTTGGCTTTTTAAACAGCTGGATTTTTGTTTTGGGGTGCAGTGCCAGCTAGCATCTCACTCACTTTCCCCACATGCGTGGAAACCTGAGCACCATCTTCCCCTGTATATACACAGGCTTGGGTTTTAGTCTGTTAAAAGCTCACTTTCTGTTCCAAAGATGGAACTTAGCAGCTTCTTTTCCCTGAGGGATGACCCTTATGCAGAGTTAGGCCTTGAGGTAAACAAAAATAAGCTGAACTGCCACCTCCTTCTGACCCCTGCTGACCCCTAGCCAGACCACCCGGGCTTGGGGGCAACAGGGGAGGAGAGGCTGATCCCAGGGGTCTTGAGAGCCCCTGGGTGGGCCTGGCCTGCGGTCTGGGGTTGTGGGGCCAGCAGCTGCACTCCAGCAGGCCCAGGGCAGGGTATCAAGGATAGCCCAGGTAGGTCAGATCACATCCTAAGAGCAGAGTATGCCCTTAGAATTCAGCCCTGGCTTTTGTATTTCAACTACTGCATAAGGACGATGTTGGAACATCTTGTTTACAACTTAAGGCCTGCAGGCATCACTCATTTAGGAAGCAGTCTGGTAACCACAGGGAAAAATCTTGTTGCAGGCTGGCATTTGTTTGGGGCCCAAAAGAGGGGAATTTTCCAGACCATTTCTAGGCTGTATTCCATTTAATTAATCTATTTAGCCTATTCTATAATAACACACTTTCAGTTTTGAAACTTTCTAGCATTTGGGTTTTTTTTAGGGTTAGCATTTCCTTGATTTTCTAGAAATTGAGGTGAAATCCCCATAACATAAAATTAACCATTTTGCAGTGAACAATTCAGTGGCATTTAGTACATTTCACAGTGCTGTACAACCATTACCTCTATGTGTTCCACATTTTCATCACCCCAAGAGGAAACCCCACCACCCATGTAGAAGTTGCTGGCCGTTTTCCTCTCTTCCAGTCCCTGGCAAACACCAGTCTGGTCTGCCTCTGTGGATTTACCTGTTCTGGATATTTTGTGTAAGTGAAATTATATAATATATGACCTCATTTGTTTGGCTTCTTTCATTAAGCACAGTGTTTTCAAGGTTCTCAGGGCATGTTCTGATACCTGATAGAGCCATTTCCATCCTCTTCTGCTCTCTTTTTCAAAGACTTTTGGTTATTACAGCATATTATCTTTTCTAAAACAACTTGAGAATCAACTTGTCCAATTCCACAAAGTATTATGTTTTTGACTCTAGTACAATTGTACTGAATTAATAAGTTGACTTGAGGTGAATCAACATATTTATAATATTGAGTTTTCCCATACAGGAACATGGTTTGTGTTTCTATTTATTTAGATCTGGTTTTCTGCCCTTGTGTAAAGTTTCATAGTGTTGTTCCTCATGTCTTGTCATTTCTGTGTGTGCCTTTTTGTTTCTGTTGTGTACTGTGTATTCTTTTTTATGTACTTATTGAGATGTGATTCACCTACATATTTGGGCTATTTCCATTTTAGGCTATTAAATAGAAAGCTACTAAGGTGAGTTTCAGTGCCAGAGGTTCCTAGCTCTGGGCAAGTTCACTCTGGATTTGCTAAGACCAAATAACAACAATGGAATGTCGAGGGTAAAAGGTCTTATATGAAGCTTTATTTGTGGTGGCAGGTCGAGTGGTAGAATCCTGTCCACATCAGGCAAGTCTGCAATCTGTCTCTGCCAGCTGCCTCCACCTGCCACGCAGACCACTGGGTGGAGCTCTTTATACAGCAACACAGCTTATAAAGGCTCATTGCCAACACACATGTAAGCATGTGCCTGCACAGTAGACCAATTACATCATTGCACATGTGCAGTGGGCAAGTAGATTAGGGTTAGGTGGGGATCCTGGCCATAGGAACTTCCATTTTCCCTACAGTGAGCATTTTATAATATATAAAATTGTTGAATGACTGTGTTCACACCTGAAAGTAAAATAATATTGTATATCAACTATACTTAAATGAAAAAATAAAAATGAAGCTGCTGTGAACATTCAGATACAAGTCATTGTGTGGACATGCACTTTCATTTCTCATGTGTAAATACCTAGAATGGATGGATGCTGGATCTAATGGTACATATATGTTTAGTATTTTAAGAAACTGCCAAACTATTTTCCAAGCGCTTATATTTATATCATTTTACATTCCTACCAGCAGGACATTGGAGTTCTAGTTGTTTCATATCCCTGCCGACACTTGATACGTTCTTTTTTTCTTTATTTAGCCATTTTAGTGGGTGTGTAGTGGCATTTAATTGTGGTTTTAGTTTGCATTCCTCTAATAACTAATGATTTTGAGTATCATAACTTGTGTTTTTCCATTACTATATCTTCTTAGGTTAAGTATTCAGATTGTTTTAGCCGTTTTTTTGTTGGGTTGTCCATCTTACTATTCAGTTTGAAGAGTTCTTTGTATATTTTAAATAAAAGATTTAAAGATTTTTCTCTATAAACACTTATAGAAGCTTTATGGTTTTAGCTCCTACATTTAGATCAATGACTTATTTCAAGTTAATTTTTATGTACAGTATGATACAGGGATCAAGGGTCACTTTTACATAGAACTGTCAATTGTTCTAGCACCTTTTCTTTGAAAGACTATCCTTTTTTTGTTGAATTGCTTGGCACCTTTCTCAAATATCAGTTGATCATATATCTATAGGTATATTTTTAGACTCTATTCTGTTCCATTGATCTGTCTGTGTGCCACATATATCTGTCTATATGCCAAAACCACACCCTTTGATTACTGTAGCTTTATAATAATCCTTAAGATCAGGTAATCCTCTAACTTTATTCTTTTCAAAGTTATTTAGGTTATTCCAGGTCCTTTGAATTTTAATATAAATTTTAGGATCAGCATGTGGGTTTCTACAGAAAAGGCTTGCTGGGATTTTGATTGGGATTTTATTAAACATGTGGACCACTTTGCAGAGCATCAACATCCTAACAATATGAACCTTCAGATTCATTAACATGGTATATCTCTTCCTTTATTTAAGTCCTGTTTAATTTCTCTCATCAATCTTTTTTAGTTTTCAGTCTACAAGTCATGCAGATCTTTTCCCAAATTTATCTGTAAGCATATTTTTGATGCTATTGTAAATGGTATTTATTTTCATTTTAATTCCATTCTAGTTCATAGAAATACAATTAACTGCTATATATTGACCAGTTATTCTGTAACCTTGACTAGTTCTTGTAGCTATTTCAAATATTCCTTACAATTTACTACACAGTCATGTTGTCTATGAATAAAAGCAGTTTTACTTATTCCTGTCTGGTCTGTGTATCTTTTTAGTTATTTTTCTTACCTTACTGTACTGGCTTTAACATCCACTACACTATTGAGTTGAAGTGGTGAAGGCAGACATCCTTGCCTTGTTCCAGATATTAAAGGAAGAGCATTCAGTGTTTTAACATCTACATATAGTGTTTAGCTGTGCGACTTTTGTAGATACTGTTTAATAGGCTTAGGAACTATCCTCCAGAAGGTTTTTATCGTATACGGATGTTGAATTTTGTCAAATGCTTTATCTACAGCTACTGAGGTGATCATATGGTTTTTCTGTTTTAGTCTTTGAATATGATGAAATATACTGATTTTTGGATGTTAAACGAAACATGCATTTCTGGGATAAACCCCACATGAACATAATATATTATCATTTTAATACAGTGTTAGATTCAATTTCCTAATATTTTGTGAGGACAGTCTGTGCATATGTGAAGAGAAATATTGATTGGTCTGTGGTTTTCTTTTCTTATAATGTCTCTTGTCTGGTTTTGATATTAGGTAGTGCTGGTCCCATATGATTTGGTAAGCACTCCTTCTTTTTCTGTTATCTGGAATAGTTAATGTAGAATTTTATTATTTCTTTAAATGTTTGTAGAATTCACCGTTGAAGCTGTTTGGGGCTGGATGTGGGAAATTTTTAAACAATTCAAGTTTTTAAATAGATCTAGTGCTATTCAAGTTACCTGTTTTTGAATGAGCTTTGGTAATTTGTGTCAAGGAGGTTTTCTGCATAATTTAAGCTTTCCAATGCCTGAGCTTAAAGTTGTTTATAATACTTCCTTATTATACTTTTTAATATCTTTAGAATCTGTAAGTTATCCTCTCTTTCATTCCTAATAACGGTAACTGGTGTCATCACTCTTTTTTCTTGATCAAGCTGCATAAGTTTTATCAATTTTATTGATCTCAAAGAACTAGCTTTTGCTTTTATTGATTTTCTCTAACATTTTTCTGTTTTCTATTTATTACTCCTTTCTTCTGCTTACTTTGGATTTGATGTTCTCACATTTTCTTATGTGGAGGTTTTAAGTGGAAGTTTGAGTCATTGATTTGAGACCTTTCTTCATTTCTAACATAAGCATTTAATGCTATGAGTTTCCCTCTAAACTCTGCATTAGCTGTATCCCTCAAATTTTGATACGTTGTGTTTCATTTTAATTCAGTTCACAATACTGATTTCCCTTTTCATTTCTTCTTTGACTCATGGGCAATTTAGATATGTATTGTGTCACTTCCACATATTTGTGGGTTTTCTAGAATATTTTTGTTATTGACATCTTATTTAATTCCATGTCATCAGAGAACAAACTCAGTTTTATGGCCTAGAACAAGAGTCAGCGAACATTTTCTTTAAAGGTCCAGAGAGTAAATATTTAAAGCTCTGAGGGCCACATATGGTCTCTTTTGAATGTTGATTTTTTTAACTCTTAAAAAAATAGAAAACTCTTTGTAATTCATAGGCTGTACACAAACAGGCTGTAGGCTAGATTTGGCCTCTGTGCTTGAGGTCATCAACCCCAGCCCGGACTATGATTTGTCTTACAGGTAAGTGTTTCATGTGCACCTGAAAAGAATATATATTACGCTATTGCTGCAGTTGGAAAATGTCTGGTCATTATTAAAATAGTTCTTCACCTGTTCCTTTTCTGGAGCTCTAGTTACATGTATATTAGACCACTTGATATCATCGCACAGCTCAGGTAGTTTAATAAAACACGTGGAAGGAAATAACAAAAATAAAATCAGTAATTGGAAGTTAGAGGAAAAGAGGGGAGAGTTGTTAGTTGAGAATCAATTCTTTGCAAAAAGCATAATAAACTTCTGGCAAATATAGTAGGAGAAGGAAATAAAGTATAGATAAGCAGAATTTAGATCGAGGAAAGGAAAGTAAGAATGTAAAGACATTTGAGGACGATAAGAGAATATGATGAATAGCTGCTACGTGCAGCCCAAGTGACTAAAATTGAAAATCTTGATGAGTTAGATCACTTACATGCTATTTAACAAGAAATCCTCTAGCAAACCAATATCAAAGGAAGAAATTGGAAAAGTTGTTAAAGAATTATTTCCAACACAACCACTAGGCCCAAACTGTTTTAAGGTGACGTTTCCTAAAATGGTCACGGAACAGGTAATTCCCACATCCTGTAAACTGTCTTAAAGCTTTGAGAAAACAGGGGAAGTGTCTCAGTTTGTTTTATAGAGCTAATTTAATTGGCAATTGATATTGCTATTGTGAATGGTGCTGTTTTTCTCCATTGTATTCTTTAAATTATTGTTGGTTATGGTTTGCATATTTTGTATAAAGGAAATCTGATTTTTTAAAAATATATTTATGTCCAACGACCTCACTGAATTTTTCATTTCTAATTTCCCTTCCTCTTCCTTCACTCTTCCATGACCTCATAGTCTAGGATGACAAGTTTGTAAGGTTTATGTGATAGGAAATTATATGATTGCAAATTCCACTGTGTTTGTAGAGGGGGCCGATGAGGGGAGAGTTTGAGAAGGATTGACCTGTTGACTAGATGCATATCCACTAACTGTTCCCCACTCTCCTATGCTGAAGCCTACTGTTTGTCTCCCAGTACACCTCCCTAACTCCAGTTTAACCTCCAGTCTAACTAAAAGGTGAGATTCCTCACCTGCTTAGTGTTGCTCTTTGGCTTTGTTTTTAGATTCAGAGGCAAGTTTGTTTTACTTACCACTGAATGCCCAGCAACTAGCACTCAGTGAGTGTGTAGCAAATGGATGGACTTCGCTGGAATCTAAGATGTATTTGGATTTGCCCATCTCCACCTCTGTAGCCCTCATGATGCCCTCTTGAACTCTGAATGTTCCCTAAATGTGCTCTTCCCATTCCTGCTCTGTGCTTTCATGCATGCACTCCATCCCTCTCCTTGTGGAGTTAGGTTCCCACATTTGGTATCTTGATCGTGCCTTTACTTCCCTCTATTGTATCTCTTGCCACTCCGATAACAGAGGCTGGCTAGTGTGTGCACTCCCTGCGTGCTAAGGCGCCGGGAGGCCGTGGAAGGCATCTTTCATAGCTCTACCCTCAGCACCCAGCATGGCGCCTGAGTGCATACATCCCCCACTAGGCATGTAAAGAACGCTTACTGAATTGAATTAGCTGGCTCCTTTCTGTTTTGCCTTTCTATGTGTGGGATATTGGATGCCAACATCCAGCTAAGTTATGTTTGTGTTAAACATGAATTGAAATGCAATTACAGCTGGCAGTGTGGTTTGAGAGTGAGCAATAGAGTATAATAAGAAGGGTGACTTAGTCACAAGTGCCAGTTCATCTCCTTGGCTTTCTTGCCTCCTGTCATTGAGCATGACTCATGAGCAGCACGAGTCTAACTGTCTTCTCTTAAATCCCATCACTTTAACTCTTCCTGTCCTCCTTGTCCTGTTGTGTCTCTTCCAGGGCCCCTTTGTTAAATCCAGCTAGGAGCCCAGGGCCAGGCCTTTGATCTGAGTTGGTTGGCCTCCAGCAGGAGGCTGTACTCCCCACTTCAGGTGGTCTGTGCAGAGAGCTGGGGCAGAGGCGGAGCCAGAAGCACGGGCAGGGGAGCCTGGGCCAGTGTGCAGGCCAGCGGGCTTCCTCAAGGCCTGGGAAAGCCTGGAATTTCTGCTGATACCAGGATTGCTAGTTTTCACCATTTTCTTAACCATATCCTGCTAGAGCTTTTACTAAGGCAAAAACAGTGCCATTTATCAAAGATGTTGCTTCTTTACCTTAGACCCATTTTGGTTTTCATAGCCTTATTAAATTGCATTCAGGAATGGTGTCTTGACAATTGGACCTACCTTGAAGTTTGGCTCAACAGAAAATCTTCCTTCTTTCTTGTTCTTAAGAAGTCACTTAGATGTCTTGAAGTCTCAAGGTGGAGGCTCCAGAATCTTTCGGACCAGTGCAGTTTTTTATGGACGAGCATTTACATAGCCTCCCCATCAACTGGAGCATGCCAGGCCTTTTTCTCAGCCCACACTCCTAGCACAGAGGAGACTTCCTTAGACTTAGAGGTGGAGCAGGAGGAGAGGGGGAACATTCCTTAGTAGCAGCTATTTCTTAAGCCACTACCATGTGTGGGTCCTGTTCCAGGCCCCGGGGATCGTGATGTCGGGTGTGGTCCCAGACAAAAGGAGTAAAATGAGAAAGGAGGTGGGGCACTTTCCGGTGGCCCTCTTCCTTCCTAAGATCAGTTCCCAAGATCCAGTCCCAAGATTGGCGTACATGTCCTCTTCTTCCCACCTTGATTCTGGCTTATGAGTCCCTCATTTTTCTCCCAATTCTCTCTGCTTTCATTTCCATAGGAACATGCTGCTGTCTCCTGTTCCTAAAAACAGATGTAGCTACCACCTCGCCTTACCTCGCTGGCCTCTCCACCTTTGCCTTTATAAGCCCTTCCTCCCTGGAGCTGTCTCTACTGGCCATCTCTTCTTCTTCATCATCTCCACTCACCCCTTACTTCCTACTTATCTAACACAGCAGCTCTTTCCTAATCTGACCCCTTTTGATCTCATCTCAACTTTGGACACTGTTGACCAATGTCTTTCTTCCTGAATATATTCATTTTCTGAACACAGAACTAACAAGTGCACATTGCAGATAATTTGGAAGGTATAGGAAGGCACAAGAAAGGGAAAAAACGTGGTTCATAATCCTACCCCTCAGAGGAAAAATGCTGTTGACACTTCGACATAAATCCTTTCGTTTTCTTCCGTGTGTGTGTGTGTGTGTGTGTGTGTGTGTGTGTGTTTAAGCAATGGCATTCTAATGTTTATACTGTTTCATAACATGCTTATTATTGCATTGTATGTTCTTACTAAAATATTACAGTATTTACTTAGGTCATCAAATATTCTTCTATAGCCCTTCTTTCTTGAAACACTTTTATCCCTTAAATGTGATTTCACCTATTTTCCACCTAGTTCTTCCTCAGTTTCCCCTTCTGTTATATATACTCTCTCCCACAAAGTGCACATCCCCTGGTTCTGTCCCAGCCTCTTGCACCGTGCGCTGTGCTCCATCCTCATGCAGTTGGCCTGTGCTCAGGCTTCTGCCCAGCTCACACTCCCCTTAGCCAGACTCACATTTTACCTGCCTGGTGGCCAAGCCCACATGTCATGGCTGGCTGACACCCAGCCTGAATATTCCCAAACCAGAGTGTCTTCTCTTTCCTTACCACTCCCCATCCAGGCCCCACCCCCACCCCCACCCACAATGACCCCTGTCCAAGCTGTTCCTATCAGCTGGAGGCCGGGTCCCTGTACCTACCCACTCCCAACACCCTGCCAGGCAGTTTCTTGGATTCTACCCCTGCTTCATCTTTGCATCACCCTTTTCTGCCTCTACCACCGCCTCAGGTTGGGTCCTTGCCATCCTTGTTCTGGAGCCTCTTCCAAGAGCACTCAGGGCCTCCCTGCCCGGTGTCAGGGCTCTTCCTTCAGTGGCACTCTGAGAATTCCTCCTCTTGCTCCCAGTTCTCCAGAGACGTCCTTGGGCAGGGCCTGCCCTTCCTCCTCTGCTTTGCCTCTGCTGGTTGATGCTTATGATGCAGCCAATTTAAAGCGCCTGTGATCCCCTCCCCACCCTCCATGCACTTTCTTCCTTTGGAACCACTGTGCTCCATTACGGTACCAAGGTAACTGCCTTGCCCTTCCACTGGCCCCAAATATCCAGGCCATCTGTCCCTGTGCTGGTGGTTTCCATAGCCAGTATTTACTTCACACAGTGACCCAGTGAAGTTATTGTTAAAATCTTTTTCTGCAAATAAGAAATCAAAGCCTCCGAGAGCTCAAGGGCTCTTCTTGAGATTGCACAGCTAGTGTGGGCGAGCTGACATCAAACCTAGGTCTGCCTGCAGGCGTGTGCCCTTGCTACTGATGCAGCTTGTCTGTTGGCCATCCTCTGAAAAAGGCCATCCTCTGTCTTGCCCAGATTTGTGTATGCTGAAGAGCATAGTGCAATGCCTTGTAAATCACAAGTGCTTAGCAAATATCTGCTGGAAGAATAGTAAAGACCTGTGGCTTAAGGAGATGAATTGCTTGCTGGTGATGACCGCACATGCAGGTTGAAGTCTGTTTAAAGCCAGGGCAGCCCACATTTGTGGGGGTGGGAGGGAAGCAGTGCTTCAGATACAATGTCAACACCAGTATTTACCACTGATTATGTGATTACTGTGTTCTGGGGCAAAGCAGTTTATTTGCATTCTCCTTTAATTATTGCTACACCACTGTAAGATAGAATCTGCTGTCTCCATTTACAGAGGTGGAAGCTGAGGCTGAGAAAGGTTGAGGAACTCAGCCGAGGTCACACAGCTACTAAGTGGTGAAGCCAGGATTTGAATTCATTATCTGTCCAGTACGAAAGCCCTTGTTTTAAATCCTGCGTTTTCTTGCTTCCTTGGCCTAGGACAGCAGTTACTGGGCAGTGTGAGGCAATAGATGATATTAGGTGATAGGCTGTTATCACAGAGTCCAGCCAGAAAAAGACTTTGGAACACTGTGCCATAGTTAGCAAGGGCAGAGAGGGTGGTTTTCAGGAACTACACTTATGTAGCAGCTTCTCTTTTCTTTCCATAACAAAATTGTCTCTTAATCTCAGGATCCTGTGCTAGAGAGAGGATCAGTGAGTGCACCCTATTTTTTTTAATTAAAAATATTTTCATGACATTTGAAAAATTGTAGAAGCTCATTTCAGAAAATCCAAATCATACAGAATTATATAAACTAAAGAGTGAAAATATTACCTTTCCTTTCCTGTAATCCTACGCATGTTATTCACAGTTTGGAATTGCTCCTACTAGACTTGTTTTTTCTCTTTGCAAAAATCGTATTTATTTTTAATTAAATAAGGAATACAAAAATCTTATTAAAAAAAATCAAATAGCACAGGCAAAGCTCAAGTACGTTTCAGCCACACCCCTAATTGGTATTAGCCAGTTGTCAGTTTGCCCTTTTCCTTTTTTTCTCAGCATTTGCATATAGAAGTGACTTACAGAAACATATCACTGTAACTTGCCCTTTTAATGTAACTTAGATTATGCAGTAAGCTCTTGCTTTATGTTAACTGAATGATGCTTATGCCATTTAGATCTTTCCAGGTCAGTGTGTGTGGTTCTAACGTGTTCTCATTCCCCGGAGCGTGATGTTCCCCCATAGGCCGAGCACTCTACACAAGTATTCTCCTGCTGCTCAGCTTTTAGTTTTGTTCCAGTTGTTCACTCAACAAAGCCTTAGGAGGTGCCTCCTTGTTTGGGGTGCCAGATTTAGCAAATAAAAATACAGGTTGCCCAAATTTTTTCAAATTTGAAAAAATTATTTACTGTTTATCAGAAATTCAGATTTAACTGTGTGTCCTTGTGGGGTAAATGTCAGAATTTCCAGAATCTCCTGCCTAGCCTAGTCCATTTCCTCCAGTGGATCCGAGGCAAGGGGTGGAGAGAAAATGGCCATTCTCTCCTCCCCTCTGTTCTTGATATGTAATTGGTTTGGCATCTGCCGATACCAAGGATCCACACATGGCGTTCCTCCCGGAGCGGACAGGTGCGGGGAAGTGGGCGTGTGTGCCCCGGCCAGGGGATACAGACGGAGCCGGGCTTGGCTAGTGAATTCAAGCAAGCTGTGAGCAATAAAAACGGTTTCTCCTTCCCCTTACCTTACTTTGGTTTCACAGATTCATAGGGGAATTTGTTCTGGGAGGAGAACCGCCCCCCGTCCCCCAGAGCTACAGTCCTGTTTTCTCTGCCAACCCAAACTCTCCTCTTGGTACACATTTGTTTGAGTATTTGAAGGCCTTTTTTAAAGGTCTCTATTATCTGTGTTTTTTTTAATTAAAAAACTGTATTACAACACATTTCATATACATATTACAGAGAATGATGTAACAGATACCCATATAACCACCATGCAAATGCAACCTTCCAAAGTATTAAGGTTTCACTAAGTTTGTGAGATTTTTTTTAAAATAAAAGAAAGACAAACATTATTGGTGCCTATGCACCCCCCAGGCCCAGGGTAACCACCGAGTTTGGTGCTTGTCATTCCTACATATTCTTTTCTGTTTGCAAACTTTATATAGATGATTTTATAGGGAATATATATCATACTGTGCATACTTTTCAGTCTGCTTTTTTGCCTACCATTGTTTCTGAGATTTATCCTTGCTGATTCTTATAGCTCTAGTTATGTATTTTCAAGGCTATTAGAATTCTGTTGCATGAACATACTATGGTGTATTCATCCTTCTGTTGATGAGGATTTGGTTGTTTCTACTAATTTACTATTATAAACAGTGTTGCAAGTAATATCCTCACATCTTTATGCAGAAGGATTTTGCTAGGGAACAATTAGGAATGGAATTGCTGGGTCATTTTCACCAGGCTGAATTTAGTCAATGTATTCTCCAGTGTGACTGTGCCAGTTTGTGCCTGACTCAGTTTTGTCAGATATGTACAGTTTAGTCAGTGATTTGCCATGAATGATAGAGCATTGTCATTTAAAATTTTCATTTCTTAGAGACGTTGAACATTTTCTCACATGGCTTCTACATCCTGCCTTTCATTTTTCTCTTGGATTATTTCTTCTTCTCATTGATTTGTAGTTCTTTATTTATTTTGGATATTACCCCATTGTCAGTTACGCATTGCTCACAGTCTGAGGCTTGTCTCTCCACTGTTTTTTAGTGTCCTTCATAGTATTGAAGTTCTTAATTTTAAGGTAGTAAAATCATCAGTCTTTTCCTTTATGGATTTTTTGTATATGTGTCTATTTCTTCAGTAATTCCCACTGTTAAAATCATAAAGATATTTTACATTTTCTTTGAAAAGTTTAAAAGTTTTGCCATACCCATTTAATCTTCAGTTTACCTGGAATTTGTTTTTACATGAGGTAGAGCTCTGGTTTAATTTTCTGTTCCACAGCGATCATCAGCTGTCTGAGGGCTTTTGTTCACACAGTTCGTGCTTTGGCCATCAGTGTATCATGGGCACCCTGTCCTAGATCGGACGTCTGTGGCTGAGATCCACCTGCTGTCCTCTGGTGTGAAGTCCATCCACGAGGGAACCTCTGGGTCACTGCTGCTACTCTCCATGGGGTCTGTGGAAATCCATGCTGTGTCCTGGTCTGGCCGCCAGGCTACGGCAGAGATGGGAGCTTTTGTGGCCCAGGCCATCTTTCCTGACAACCAAGAATGGGCAGGAAATTCCCACTTTGATGCAGCCTAGTGCCCTGCCTGTGTGTATTTCCCATTTCCCCTCTCAGAGGCTTTGCTGTCCCAGGAGCTGACTTCCCTTTGTCTGTCTTTCCCCATCAGCAGGTGCAGAAATGGGGCTCCTGATTTCTGGGGGTGTCTCAGGGACCTTTGTGTTTTTCCACCCCACCCAACCTCAGGAGTCATCTTCTCTATGCCTGCTGCTCTAGCCACAGCAGCTCTGCAGGGGGTAGGATGAAGAAAGGGATGCTCTCGGCTGCCCCTGATGTGCTGGCTGCAGCCTTTGTGATTTTTTTTTCACACTGTACATTCTTTTACTTGTTCATTCAGCCATTTGGCAAATAGCTGATTGTGTACCACCAGCAGGGCCTTGGCCTCTGTACTCTGAAAAATAATACCCACTGAATAAGGTAGGATCCTTACTTTGATAAAAATAAAAATAAAAAGCTAACATTTTTTGAGTGTTTGCCACATGCCAGGTCTTATGCTAAGAGCTTAAAAAAATAGCTTTATTGAAATATAGTTCACATACCATAAAATTCACCCTTTTGAAGTGTACAGTTCAGTGGTTCTTAGTATACTCATAGAGTTATGCCGTCTTCACCACTGTCTAGTGCCACAGTGTTTGTATCACCCCAAAAAGAAACCTTATAATCGTTGGCAGTGATGCCCCGGTTCTCCTTCCCCTCAGGCCCTGACAACCACCAATCTACTTTCTATCTCTATGGATTTGCCTTTTGTGGACATTTTAAGTGGCCTTTTATGATTGTCTTCTTTCGCTTGGTATAGTGTTTTCAGGGTTCATCCATGTTGTAGCCTCTGTCTGTACCTCATTGCCTTTTTGTGGCTGAATAGTATTCCTTGTATGGATATACCACATTGTGTTTATTGGTTGGTAGACATTTGGGTTGTTACCATTTTTTGGCAATTCTGAAAAATGCTGCTGTGAGCATTGTTGACAAGTTTTGTGTGGATGTATGATTTCAATCACTTGGGTAAGACCTAGGAGTAGATTGCTGGGTCCTATTATAACTCTTTAACATTTTGAGAAAGTGCCAGACTGTTTCCAAAGTGGTTGCATCAGATTACATTCCTACAGCATATGATGCTTCAGATTTCTTCACATCCTTGCCAGCATTTGCTATTGTCTGCCTTCTTGATGGTAGTCATCCTAGTGGGTGTGAAGTGATATCTCATTAAGGCTAAGTACTTTTTGTGCCTTCTCTCCTTTACTCTTCATAAATAATCCTATGAGGTAGGTATTGATTATGATTTTCATTTTTTGGTGAGGTTCAGAGAGGAAAAGTGTGACTCTTGGGAAGCCCCAGTATGTAAGTGGCACAGCTAGGACTTGAAGTCCAATCTACCCAACTCCAAAAATCCAAGTTCTTTCCTTTGTCTTATGCTTTCTCCATACTAAAGAAGGTTTAATGCAAGAAGCCAAAGAAAAGGGAAGATGCCAGGAGAAGAGAATGTGCTTCTGGCTGGTGTCATCAGGAAGGCTTTGCAGACAGGCCCTGCACCATGAGACTGTTCCATATGACAGGATTCAAGAGGGCACAACAGGAGCAAACCCAGAGAGGCAAGACATCACAGAGACCGAGGGAGATGGAGCAGTCTCAGGACAGAGACGTGCGTTCATTTCTTTTGCTAAAAACTGTTAGACATTTCAGCGGAAGATCTGTGAGAGAGTTGAACTCTCCATTCAGGGTACAGAGTGATAAAATGATGCAAATGAATTTAGAACCAAAAAACAGTGGAGAGCTCCTGGACTCATCACCAGATAGGTCACCTGGCTCATTTCACTTTATAGTTTTCAGACAGCATTTTGGGCATACCTCCTGTTAGGGATCCAGAAGGATGGTTACCTAAGCTCCCTGCCTCCATGCCATGCCCAGACTGCTCTCATTAAGAGTTTAATGGCTCCTTGGATGCCCACTGCCTGACTTGGGCCAAGTGTACGTGTTTCTACAGTGGATGATCTAAAACATCAAGAGCCCTTTGAACTTCATTCTTAGTCATTGTGTCAGCTATATATTTCCTTTGGAAAGTCTGCAGAGTTTCCTGGCCCCTTTGATTGCTTTCTGTCTGCCAAATACATCTGTAAATTGTGGGTGGGCTCTCTTAAAACACCAGGGTGTGAGCGGCTGATGAATCTGGTGGTTAGCTGTGGTGTCTGTGGAGAGCTTCTCTTAGGGAAAGGAGTATTTAGTTCTGACATTGAAGAGTCTCTGATAGGTTTAAGGACTGACTGCATAGCTCCTCTCCAGGTGGCTTAGTTAGGTAGCTGATTCACAAAGTATTTCTCAAGTTTAAATCTAGCTGTCGTTGTCCCCATCAAATGAAGTCTTTTAAATTGTTGTTTTTCTTATTATTAAAGCTCTATAGAGTCAAAAGTTACAAACTTCCAGTTATAAAATAAATAAGTGGTGGGAATGTAACATACAGAATGGCAACTATAGTTAATACTACTCTATTCTGTATTTGGTATTTGCTAAAAGAGTATATTTTAAAAGTTCCCATCACAAGAAAAAAGAATTCTGTAACTCTGTATGGTGACAGATATTAACTAGACTTATTGTGGTCATTTCACAATATATTCAAATACTGAATCATTATGTTGTATACCTGAAACTATTGTAATGTCGGATGTCAGTTATACCTCAATAAAAATGAATGAATGAATGAATAAATAATTTAAAAAATATCCATAATCTCAGCTCAGCAGAACCAAACAGTGGTTAATGCTTTGCTTTATATTTATCTAGATCTTTTTCCATATAGATAATTTTTAAGAAACAAGATATGAGATTGTACCATGTAAACCATTTTGTAGCTTACAAACGTTCAGGGCAAAGACCTGAACTTTCTGTTAGTAAATACGTGTCCTCAAAGTTGTTTAAAGTGGCTGCCGAGTCTTCCACTAGACGAGTGTTCTCTTATCATAGAAACGTGTCATCTGCCACTTGCCTTCAGACACTGGGCCCCGTGCCACCCTGCTCCAGTCACAGAGCCTCTAAGCCCTCTAAGCCCTCAGCCTGGTTTCCAGCTTCATCTCCACAGTCCCTGTTCCCTCGCCCCACACAGCTCTTCCTCCAGCTCTCGCATAGCAGTTTCTTCTTGTCATCCAGGCGACAGCCCTGAGGGACCTCCTCAGAGCAATTCCCTGGTCACCCCACCTAATGTGACCCAGTCACTGTCCCCATCACCCTGTTTTATTTTATGCAAGGCAGTAACTACTCTCCAAAATTATCTTACCTATTAGTTTGTTGATGTGTTTATTGTGTGTCTTCCCCCATCAAGGAGACCCCTGTCTGTGGGGTCAGTGACCAGGTCTGTCTTGTTCAGCTCTCAATCTGAATAAACCAGTGACGGTTGCACTCTTGTGCACAAAACTGACCCTTTCCTTGGACTCTGTGCCCAGAGTGGAATTCCTTGGTCACAAGGCATATATATTTCCAAGGCATCTGATGTGCAACACCAAATTAATCTAAGGTGGTGCCACTTACACTCGCTGCAACAGCAGTTGGTACGCCGCCACCTCTCCAGTACTATTTCATATCTATAATCCCTTTAAAGGTATCTTTCTTAGTTTTATAAAGAAAGGTGGCATCTTGCTGTCATTTGAATTTAACAATTAGACACTCTCTCGTGTTCATTAGCCATTTGTGTTGTTTCTGTGAACCGCTGGTTGATGGCCATAGCCCAGTTTTTGATTGGCGTGCTTTATCTTTTCCCTGTTGCCTTATAAGAGCTGTGTGGATGCATATTCTCTCATGTGCTTTTTGGTAAGAAGATTTTTTTCCCCACTTAATGAATACATACTCCATTGCATAGGCAGACCATAATTTATTTAACCAAGATCCTTTTGTTCCTCAGTTTCCTCACCTGCAAAATCAGATAGTCACTGATTATGACTCAGATCAATAACTCTCAGGGTTGCTGTGTTCAGTGCGCTACGCTAATGGCTTAGGAAAGTACAATGCACAGGGCAGGTCCTGGCACATAGAACATTCCTGGTGAGTGCTGGCTGCGGGTGTTCTCACAGGTCCTGGTACATAGAACATTCCTGGTGAGTGCTGGCTGCGGGTATTCTCACAGGTCCTGGCACAGAACATTCCTGGTGAGTGCTGGCTGCGGGTGTTCTCACAGGTCCTGGCACATAGAACATTCCTGGTGAGTGCTGGCTGCGGGTATTCTCACAGTAAGTGGAGAATGCCCCAGGGCAGACGGCAGAGGAGGGTTACCTGTGATGGTGGCTCAAAGTACAAGTCCACCGTCCCTGCCATTGAGGTCCCCAGCGGGGTGTTGGCCCTCAAATGAACCAAAAATGCTTTCTCTTTCTCAGCTTGTTCAGACTTCTCTTGTTTCCTCTGTGCTTATGTCCTCCTAGTACAGTGTCCTCCCCCCTCTGCAGGGACTGAGGTCACACTGCCCTATAGGAGCACCCTGATGGTGGTGGTGGTAGCAGTTTCTCTAAAAGGAGTAATACAGTCCCATACTGTCTTCCAGGAGGCATTTTCCCAGTTCTCTGATTTTCTTAAGATTAAAATTTGCTTTTCTTTTGACAAAATGATACATATAGAGTTGAAAAAAATCAAAGAGTGCTAAAGGGCATTGGAAAATAAAGCAGCCCCCCCCAGCCTCTCTCCCTCCTCCTGCTTTCACTCCCCAGGGGCAAGTGGCTTCTAACTCTTTCAGAGTTTTTCACTTCTGGTACTTTATCTCTGTATTTCTAAGTAGTTTAATTATACTGCTTATTCCTTGACTTATCTATCCTCACATTAAGTTCTCTTACAGTTTCCCCCTATCAGGCAGGATCACAATTTTTGGTAAGTTAGTGGTCAGCGTTTACATATAATGATAAGGTACACATTGGGTATCCCTGAATACAGCCAGGTGTATCCCCTCAATGCTGGATCGCGAGAGATTTGTCTCTGGGGAAACTCAAGTACCAGAGAGCAGGCCAGCATTACTCAATTACTGAATCAAGTAATGTACTTGGAGTAGATTTTGTTTTCGTTTACAACCTTTCCATGTCCTTTGAATTAGTCATTGGTTGTTTCTTTCATTTGCTTAATTGTCTAGGTGTCTATTGATTTTTATTGTAGAATTAAAAATTTTTTCTTTTTAATTGTTAAGTAAATTAATATATTTTGTTTCCAAACAGCTCTATCCCCATGTTTTAATTTTTCTAAATGCTCCAGTACATGTGTCACATGCCTATCCATATTTCTTCCCATTCTCAGGTACAGCTCCACACACTGTCAGTGCCACATCCCCACCTCCCTCAGAGAGGCCCGCTGTGGCCCAGGGCATCGCTGTCTGCAGGGCTGGGGAGGGTGTTTTCTGAGCGCAGGGCCTCCTCTTCATTGATTCAATCCCATTTTGCCCATGCATCCTCCAGGATGATCCTAAGAAAGGGCCAGTGGGTTTTTAAAGTCCTTGCACATCTGCAAGGGTCTTTATTTCTACCCTCCACTTAATTGATAATTGATTTAGGTGGAGGATTCCAGAATTCCTAGAATTTTGAAGACATTGCCTTTTCATTTCCAAGGCTGCTATTGAGAAGTCTGAGGCCTTTGGGTTCCCATCCCTTTGTATGTGACTTGGGGTTTCTCTTTGGTTTCTTTATCCCAAATTTGGCAGGATTCTTTGTCATGTGCTTTGGGGTGGGACTTAGGCACCGTGGTGGACACAAGGGCCTCTCAGATGTGGAAGCTCACCTTCTCCTCCATTTTTCTTTTCTCCTTCTGGAAATTTCTTTAGTTGGATGTTGTATACTGATCCTTCAGTTTTCTTAGTTTTTCTTTACCATATTTCATCTCATCTTTGTGTTTTACTTTCTGGAATAGTTCTTCAATTTTCCAATTAAAAAAAATTTTTTTTAGCAACTTTTTATTTCTAGGCTCTTTATATTCTGAAGTTGCTCCTTTTTAAAATTTTCCTCACAGAATTCCTTTCTTTCTTTGGTGGTTGCACTTAGCCTCTGAGCAGATGAATTGTAGGTTTGTTCCTTTGCTTTCATGGTTTCCTCATAGTATCCGTGTTGCCTTCAAGGGCCCCCCTTTCCCATTTGGGCCCTGTCTTTCGTGTTTGAGACTTTCCCCACGGACTGGTAGCCCTTTATTGTCAGTTTGTATCTGAGAGCAAGGCACCACCTCTGGGGGCCGGAGCTCTGTGGGTGGGGGCGCGTGGGCTACATGGCAGGGTGACACGGAGGGAAGTGGCTTTGTAGCAGGAAACCGCAGAGTCTGTGTGCTGCCTGTACTCCGGCACTTGAGTTTCTCCAGAGACAAATTCCTCAGGACCCGGCATTGAGGGTTACCCCTGGTTGTGGAGGAGCCAGAAACAGGAAGGAGGGGGAGCCTGTGCCCAGTTCACTCTGCAGCCGTCCTTCTTCCTTCCCCGCTGTGCTGGTGCGCCTTACTGGTTCCAGTTCTGCAGAAAATACACCTGAAATGGGGTTGGGGGTCTGGGAGCCTAACCACTCTGTTTGCAGACCTTGTTCCTGTCTAGCCCTGGACTCGCACCCACCCACCTCCACACCCTCCACCCTCATCCCTGTGGTATCTGGTGGCTCTGACCCGGGGCCCTGAGGGGTACATCATTAGCGCCTCCAGGCCCTGAGATATCAACCCTCACACCCTCGCCCCCCGCACCCCCGCACAACCTGTGCTGCTGGATCCGCGCCTTCCACTTCCCACGTCTCCAGGCATTCGCCAGTATCTCTCTTGTGCTGTCCCCCTCTGTTGCTCTTTAAGTGGATTCATACTTTCTCCACTTGTTTGTCATGTTAGAAGAATATTGGCAGAGAAGAGAGACAAACCAGGTATTCAGTCTGTCACTACCCACCTACCGCCCCTCAGGGGCCGCTCCTGAATCCACAGAAATGCTGGCCAGAGAGGGAGGGTGCATGTGAGAGAAGAGTGCACATGGGAGTGAGTGTATGCGTGCGTGGGAAGCCCTGTGACGGGCACTGGAGGCGTTGCCTGCAGCAGCCCTGACGAACTCTAGTCATTTGGGGAATGAAGCAGAGTACAAACAAGAAAATCAGAAGAATTAGTGTCCTCATTGTTGAAATAGGTATGTGTCCTCACAGAGTGGTGGTTTTGAAGGGGATACACTCAGCTCAAGGGATTAAATCCTGGCATTTTCATTTTAAAAAGATTATTACCTAACACGCGTAGCTAACAAGGTATGTGGTTTTTCACACATTGAACCTGGTTGAATGGCTGATTCAGTCATTCCTTCAAGAAGTTCTGATTGAGCCCATCTGTATCAGGCACTGTGCTTAGCGCAGTGGATAAACGGCCATCAGAGCAGGCATCGTCCTTGTCCTTGTGGGGCAGATAGTCCAGTGGCAGGATGGTAGGGGACAAGTAAGTGTTAATCGCACAAGTATGTAATTTGTGCTTGAACACCAGATCTAGTCCCAGCGATAGGGAAGGAATCCCAAAGGACCAGATGTTGGAGCTGAGCCCTGATGTGACAATTTAAGGCTTTTTTAATCCTTATCTAGCCTAACATCATTTTAGATATTTGGTTCGATGTCAGACAGAGGTCCTCATTTTAAGTTGGGACATGTTAATGCTGGCTTTGTGGGTTCTCCCTGAGGCTGAGATTTGTCTTTGCATGCATATCAACTTTTCTAACCTGGGTGCCCCCAGGAGGAGGGGCCTTGTCAAGTTCCGGCCTGCCTGTCAATTTCATGCTGCACCTAGAGCACTTCTTCCTCCACCCTGCAGCCCACCTTCCCTGAGCCTGTCTATCCTGGCTGGGACGGTGAGGCTGACTGCTGAGGTCACAGGGTCAGAGTTCAGATGTGAACTTCTGCACACCATGCAGCTAGCTGCCTGCCTCACAAGTAATTTGTGTTATAGGTTGTTAGCTTATCTAACTTTGGACGAGAAGAATTTAGGTTAGTAGAAGATGCCCCATTATGTGACTGGATTGGGAAGAAGCTTCTGGGTACATCTCATTGTTACAGGAAAGGCAAGGCTGGGATTGCCCTGCCTTGTTCCCCCGGGGCCCGCCCCCTAGTTCTCCTGGTGAGCCAGGACTTGGGGGCTTTCACTACTGGCTCCAGTTTACCCCTGTGCGGGTCCAGCATGGCCCAGGCCATGTGTTTGCATTCTGTCCCCCACACCCCTTCTTCTCTCCTCTCTCCTCACCACCCCCACCCTTGGCTGGGGTTGGAGGACATTACATATTTTTACTTCATTGCAATGAGCTGTGGCCTCAGGGCAAAGCTGGGCCTTGGTTGTCTGGTCTACTGCTTCTGAGACACAGTTGGAGGACTGTAGCTGCCAGGACTGAGAAGGGCTCCTTTGAGCAGGGGGCGGGCCCACTGCATACGTTTTCTCTTTTAATTCCTACTCTGGCCTCTTAACCATATCAAAGTGTCTTCTCGCTCAGAAAAAGGGAAGTTCCAGCAGTGTGTGAGAAGAAGGAATCATTTCCTAACCCTGGAAGTGGCAGCCTTGATTCAGGGTCCACACCACCGCTCAGTGGGATTTCCAGATACCCAGGGGAGCCCCTCTGAGTTCATCCTTTCCCTGTGGAAGGTCACAGGCACCACTCTCTGCTGAGGCCCAGGCCTGTGGTTCCACAGACTGAGTATTCTGCAGACTCTTTTTTAAAATGTATCAAAACTAATGCACTTATTATGGAAACCCTATAGCTTCCCTTATTTCCTTGTTCTTATGGCACCTTCTATTTTCACACTTTAATGGTTCTGAAACTGGGGTGCATCTGAAAATAGAATTGTGTGTTTTGATAGGATACTACCTCTATTTTTCCTAAAAGGGTGTTCTTCAAATCCATGGGTGATTCCAAAATGAATACATCCTAGAATTAAGGAAATACAGTAAAAGTACAGTTTAGGAAACAAAAATCTTTGAAAACATGGAATCCATGGGGGAACATGAATAAAAGGGATTTGTGGTGGTGGACAGCTGGGACCAGAGCCTCAAATCTCATGTTTTCCAAGAAACGCTATGTATGACTATTATGGGAAAAGTACTGTGAAGCTCAAGCCCATTCTGTCATGTTTCTTTCTATGGGGGTGACATACTTGGAGCAACCAGTTCCCAAAATTATCCCCATAGCAGTCCTCCAGACTACAGGTCAAACATACTTAAACATTTAGCAAGAGGACTTTCCTGTCCCTTTGTTGCATTTGCTAATTTACAATTGCTTGGTTTGAAAGCATTGTTCTTTTGCCAGTTGGCCATAGGTCCTTTCTGAGGCAGCCTTGGAGAATGGGGCTGTGGGGGCTCTGGGAATGTCCCAAGGCAGGAGCCCCTGCCTCCCGCCCACCCCAGGCAAGACAGTCAGAGGCCATGGGCGTCCTGTGTGGCCTACACGCGGGGTGGGCTGCATCAAGGCCCTTTCTGTGCAGAGAACACAGAGGCACCCCCAGCAGTTTGTCAGAGTGTTCGGGAGCCTGTCAGATCAAGGACTTCATCCTGAAGTCTAAAACTCAAAACAACAAGCAGGAGCCGCAGGGAGCGCACCGCGGAGACCGCTTCCCGTGCATCTGCAGACAGATGCTGGTCCCTCTGTCTTTCCGCCGGCAGGGCCCAGGCAAGGCGCATGAGGGTGACCCGTACTCAGCCTTGAGGCCAGTTGTGTTGGCCCGTTAGGCTGTGAGTGAGGCTGAGCCCGGCAGTCCACCAGTAGAGCGGTGAAGAGTCCACCCAGGCTGGACTTGTCTCTTCTCCCGCCAACCTCATTGTAAACTCTCCCCGGAGCCTGGACGCTCACACCCACCCCTGACCCCAGTCCAGGTCACGCTTCCTTCAAGACTCAAATCAAGGCTGGTTTCATCCTGGAATGCTTCCTAGGGGGAAATTTCTACAGCTCTATAGGAGAAAATGGCTGCTTAGGGAGACTGTAAACAAGGAACAGAATCTTTTCTATTTTTCTATCAACGTACCATTTCCGACCTTGAATAACTACTCGCAGAGTTTGTGCCGAGAAGATGCAGCAAGGAGCTAATTTTCCTGACACCTGCCCCCCAACCCTCAGTTGAGCCCCACGGACTGGAGCTCCTGGCCAGCCCCACAGCCTTGGAGCAGGAGGCCATGTCAGCTGCACTGCGGCAGTGCCCCTCTCAGGTGGCATTTCACACCGTGCTGGACTTGTTTCTGCACCAGTACTGCCTTCCAAGGAAGTGATAATGAGCGACTTAATGTGCTGACTTACCCGGGCCCTTCTTGGTCCATTACAACGAAAGTTGCTCTTTACTCATTAGAACCATTTTTGTCAGGGTATCTTTAATCAATGGCTTCCCCAGGGACCATATTTTTAGAAGTTGTATTTTTCACACTCTCCCTTTTCCCATTTTGGAAAGTCTCTTCCCAGTGCCTGGTGAAATGAACTAATGAGATGCCATGAGAGTTCGGGCCAGTGTTAATTGGCACAGGTATGAAGAAGCTGCTCACACACACCTCAGCTCCATCCTACCTTACCTGTGGTCCTCTTCTCGGTCTCTTTGGTGTAGGTGGCACAGACAGCAGATGGCGTGGATGCTGACCTCTGGAAAGACGGCTTATTTAAATCCAAGGTTACCAGATACCTGTGTTTCACAAGATCATTTTCCAAAGAAAATGTAAGTCCGGTCGTGCTTCATGTTTGCTGAGTGAGCACAAGTCATTTACATTCCTGTTGGAAATTCCCTCATTTTTCTGTTGTGGTTTATTTTCATTACTATACTAATCTGTGGTTTTAGTGAACTGGGTAGAATCAGCAGCTAGCACTGTGTTTCATTTATTAACAGTATTATTAACCACATACCCAAGTGTACAGTGAATTCCATTAAAATGCATTCTCAAAAGGAAGCCAGGAAATTTCTCTCGCAGCTCTCATTTGCCTACCTTGTCCCCAAGTAACAAATCACAGGGTTGTATGGGTTCGAGAATTTGCCCTTGAAGCTAGATTTAAAGCTAACCAGCAAATGGAAACATAGCTAGAAGGATGCCACATGATCACCCCTTTCCATAGACATTGCCTTGTTCCCCAAATGACTGACTTTCTCTCTGAGTCTCTATATGACATATGGCATTTCATTGCTTCTGCAGATAGGCATCCACTTCATGTACAGAGTTCTTTTAGTATACTGTTGTTAATACTTGGGCCCATAAATTAGGAAATTTTAAGGATATCTACCATGGTTCTTCCAATAAAGTGTTTTAATGAGTGGCTTAGAAAAAAGGGGAATCATTTTTGTATCTACTGTGTGTGAGGCCTGTCCTAGGCACACTGCAGACATACCTCCTCCATCCTCTGAAAGTATTAGCTCCTTCCCTGAGAACAAAGAGTTTCCATGCTTGGCCAAGGTCACCTCTGTTCCCTAGCCCCAAATAGCAGGCAGTCGGATTTTCATTTTCAGGGGTGACATTTTATTTTTGGCCTAAATGTTATTGTCTCTTTCTAATGTGAAAAAATTTTTTGGAAAACTTTTATTGCTTTATTTTTCTAAATGTTATCATGACAGTAATATATGTTCATGGTTAAAAAAAGAACAACTTCAGGTATCCTCATTCAGAAGTGTGGAAGGGGAAGTGTAACAGTCTTTCTCCCTACCTCATACCCCCAGTGCCCATGGCCCCTTATGGGGTCCCTGTGTCTCTTCCATGTTTTCTGGATATACACATACAATTCTCTTGCCTGCACTGTCTTCCATCAGCCATTCCTGTTGTTTATTGATAAGTGTTTGTTAGGAAAATTATTTCTGACACATTCAGGACTGGGGAGAAATCATTAATTACAAAAAGTAATGTATTCTTGGTAAAAAGTACAGAGTTTCTGATGAAATAGGGTACCATCCTAGCACTAAACACTGGAAATCTTTCTCCTACAGGCAGAAAGGTGGCAGTTGAGCTCGTAATGAGTCTGAGCAGGTCCCCTGGGCTCATTGTGCAGCCTGAGAGGCACCGAGGCGAGGTGTAAAGACTGGTGCCTTTGCACACATGGTCCATGAAATTAGGGTGGCCCCCTGTGGCCTGCTCCTTGCAGCCACATTCACACTGCACTCTCTTTCCCCCTTTGTCCCTGGAGTTCACCTTAACGCCTTTTTGAAACTACTTACATTTAAAAAAATATAATACATTTATATTCATTCTGACTACTGGTCACCACTTTCTGCAGAAAGCCACCATGTCCCCATGGCTCAGGGCTGTACGGACAAACTCCTGAGCATCTGAACAAGCCGTGCCCACATCATTGCTGTGCTGCTGGCGTTACTGACGTCTACTCAGCTTTCCCTTTCCTGACTAAAGAGGCTTCAGTTCAAAAGTGTGGCTTCAGAGGACAGCCACAATCTCTGATCATATTTGATTTCTGTTTTCATTGCATTTCCCCCTGGAGGCTGTGGGGTATTGGCACTTTAGGCCAGAAGAGCCCCTTGTCCCTTGAGGGGGACAGTGACGAGTTTGAAAATGACAGACAGGAGTCACCAGGGCTTATTTGGGGAGTCATCGGTAAGAGTATTACAGAAAATGCGTTGATTTAGCCAACATTGTTGAACACTAAAAGAAATGTACATTAAGTGCCTACTGTGCATGTCTTTCTCTGTGAGGGCCAAGTGAGACGGGGTGGGAATGATGAAGGTATGAGATGAGGATGGGACAGCAGAAGAAACTTCTGCCTCTTTGGAATCAGTTTAGGAAACAGGTGAATTTTGTTTTCAGAAAATGAATGAATGGGTCCTATAGTGAGATCCAAAGGAATCTGCTTCTAGGGGGTGGCAGGGGCCCACTGTCAGCCGAGGAGCAGAGTAGGAATGAGGCATATTTTAATCTGTTTCAGCCCGTCTGTCCTGGCCCTGCTGACAGAGCCAAGACTTTGCATAGCATATTTTTTTACAACTGTAGAGGAGGGATGTGGGCTCTCAAGACTGGACAGATTCTTAATTAGGCGACTTGAGACTCCCAGTGTAGGAGTTTTGGGAGACTCCTTTGGAACCTAAAATCCTGTTCCCCGATAATACTATTAATACAAAAACCTGGCTTTGGAGTGACATTGCTTCCTGGGGAAGGATCGAGATTAATTGTACTTTTCATGCCCTGCACTTTCTGCATTACCTGTAATAATAATGTACATAGATTAGGTAGGGAGGATATTAAACAGAAGGATTTATGAACATTTGAATATTAAGTTGGTTATCTGTGGCTACCTTAAATGCAAGGTTGTCAAAAATAATTACAGTATACTAGCAAATACTGGCTACCAGAGACAATATAAATACCCTGAGTCAGTGCATATTGGGCTTTTGGCATGAATCATTTGCTCAACAAGGATTGGGAATACGTTCTTCATATTTATGAGGAGGAAATGAAAGAGAGCACGAGATGGGGGAGGGGAGAGGAACAAGCAAAATTAATGGTGTCGCAGACCTACAACTGTATTAAACCGGGTACCGCAGCAGCCCCATGCGCAGAGGGACCACATTTGGACTGCGGGAAGCTCAGACAGTGCAGCCTCCCATTTTGTATGCATGGGAGGGTTTGATGCTGGTTTTAATGGCCGCACCACTGATGTTCTGGTTTTATGATCAGGGACATTTGTAGAGTGTGGGGGGCTGAGGTCGCTAAGTGGGTTGCAGTTGACTTCTGTAAAACCCAACTTGTCAAGTAGAAGACGTTTGAGAAGGATATTGATGAATGCCCATCCATCTATGGGGCAGGAAGACATACCCGGTGGTTAATTTCTCAGTGCAGAAAGCAGTGATGACATGGAAAAGCAACTGCCATGAAAAAAAATGATGATCAATTAGATCAAGCAATTCTGGAAGCAGCCGATGTTTGCGAGTTAGGTTAACGGTTCAAACCCTTCCTATGTGGTCAGAGATTTATTCTGCATCAGTGAGGACTCCGCTATCCACTTGCTGCCCTGCACTGTGCGTTATTTTCCTGAGACCCAGCTACCTGAGATGTGGTAATATAAAACTGTTGGCTGACATGAGAGCTGTGAGAGGAAGAAATGGTTTTGTGACAACAGTGCCATAGGAAATACTGATCATCATAGCGTACACTTACCACCTTGACCTTTATAGTTAAATTGGAAATATTTATTTCATTTGTGTTTTTGGGTTATAATGTATGTACTAAACATACTTTTAATGTTTTTATTGATAGACTTTAGATTTATCATCCAAGAAAATCCAGTTTGTTTTCTGACTCTGGGTGGCCCACCCAGTTGAAAATGGACCAAAAAACATTAAGTTATCCAGCAAATAATTACTGAGCACCTACTGTGTGCAAAGAGCTACAGTAGGCTTGGATTTGTAGTAATACCAGATGGTTTTGGTCCTCATGGTTCTTAAACACTGGTGGGGAGACATATTAGACACATAACCTCACAAACATGCCATTCTAAGTTGATATGAAGGAAAACAGGGAGTGCCCAGAGTGAATAGGGCATAGAGTCTAGATGGCACGGATTCCCTGATTGGTGTTCAGAAACGGTATTGGCACTGAACATTTTGATGTTCAACGTGAAATGTGGGTTGCACATGCCATTTTCTTTGCAGAGAATTCTCTTTTGCAATTACAGAATGGTGTGTGCTGTCTTCAGAAAATATTTTTTGCACCGGTTAAGGAAACTGCGCTCCATAGATCCTATGTACTACCACGAAATAGAAACTTTAAGAGACCGTGGTGCATGTCATTTTAGAAGATGTGTAATAGTGAGGCAGCAGAGCTCCTGACTCTATATTAGTTTACGATTCTTGGGATTTTACACAAGGTATTTAGCAACAGAAATGTGTGTTGATATGCAGACTCGCCATCACTTAGGGGTGTAATTGGTTCTCTGTTGGGTTCAGATGCAACTCCCTCTCTTCAATGACCACCTAAAGCCTGCTGGTCTCAAGGGCTAATGAATGCTCAATGAGTGGCAGCCGGTCCTGGGACGTGTGTGCACAGCTGCCCTCTGCTGGGTTATGTCTCAAACGGCTGCTGGGTTGATCCTCCAGCTAACCAAGGCCACATCTGAACGAGTGGCTTTGAGGTTCCCTGGGGCCACCCAAGTCCCTGTGTAATGTCTGGGGAACATTAAGTGGCACCTACTCTAATTAACCTGCTGTCTTAAAGCCACACGAGTCACTGTGTTAAATATGCATTTTGAAGCCACACTGGCAAACCCACCATGTGGGTGTTCAGATTAATAGTCTGTATCTCTTTTCTTTCTTCCCAAGAGTCATTTAGGGAATGTGTTAGTGGATATGAAGCTCATTGACATCAAGGACACTCTGCCTGTCGGCTTCATCCCAATTCAGGAGACGGTGGACACACGTGAGTCACCCTTTGGTACTACTCGTGACAACAAGAGTTTTCTTCCTCCAGGTATATTTTTAGACATCTTTTATGTGCATTTTTCTTTGGAAACATTTTAGGAGGTCTTGCTGTGTGCCTATGAATAAGCCCCGTTGCTTTAGATGAGTGTCTGACTTGGGTCTCCAAGGAGCTTGCAGCGTTCTGGGCCACAGCATCTAAATGAGCAGAGTGCCCTTTTCTTTTAGAATCGGGCTCCCTGCCACCTCAGCTCACTCAGGAGTGGAACTTGAAACTGGTTATAGTTCTTCCTTAGTCTGTTCTCTGGTAAAGCCAAGCTTGGCACAAGACCCAGAAGCAAGGGGAAAAAAAAAATCAAAAGATGCTCAGGGAATACAAGTGCACTAATGTCCCCATTTTTGGCCCTTGGGGCACACAAGACAAGCCAGGAGGAGAAGGACTGCACATTAGAGTGCATAGGATTCACTCTGAGCGGGTTCTCTGGTCCCAGAAGAGCGTGGATCAGAAGTGAATCGCGGACGAATCGGAAACTTCTTCAAGATCCTGGACGGCTTTGAGGTTCTTGTCATGCACATCAGTTATTAGATAGTGCTGGAAAACATCTGGATATTTGAACATCCTCCTTCTGATGTCACGTGACTTGTTTTATTTCTAATTACTGTTACCATCTTCAGGATATCTACAACAGTGTGGCAGAAAATAAAAAAACAGAGAATCCTTTTTTTATGACATGTGATTCATTTATGAAATTCTGTATCTCATTCTTTGTCATACATACTCCATTTTTCCATACCCCCATTTTGGACCCACTGTTTTTTGCTGTTTTCTTGTTAGAATTGCATGTAGAGCAGACTTTTCTGTATCTACACAGACCCCACATAGCTGTTATTTTAATGAAACAGATAGGTTCCATTGTGTAGCATTTCAGTTTTCTTAGTAGTCTCCTCACTTTTAGACATGTTGATTTTCCTTTTTTGTCATTATGTGTGTTACCTAATAAACATGATAGTGGATATTTATTATGTATTTACTGTATGCTGACCCCTGTGATAAATGCTGTATATACTTGATTTCATTTGAATCTTCAGAAGACCCCTATTCAATAGAGGAGATGGGTATTGTTATGCCTATTTCACATATGATAAAAATGAGGCACCCACAGGCAGGTCTGATGCCAGCCACACTTATGACCACAGTGCCATTCTATAAGCATGTTTAAATACTTTTACAGAGATATTATATATATTTATGTACCAGACCTTTTGGCAACAGTTTTATTGAGATATAATTCACATACCATACAATTTACCAGTTTAAAGTGTACAGTATTTTCAGAGTTGCACAACCATTGCCACAATCAATTTTAGACATTTCACCAGCCCCACAAGAAACTCCCATACCTATTAGCAGTTACCCTCCATTTCTCCCCAACCCTCACTCCCACCACCCCCTGTCTGCCCTTGACAATCACTGTGAACTTTCTGTATAGATTTGCCTATTCTGGACATCTCATATCAGTGGAAACATACAATATGTGGTCTTTCATTTCTGGCATCTTTCCCTTAGCTTACTGTTTTCAAGGTAGGTCCATGGGGTAGCACGTATCAGTGCTTCATTCCTTTTTTTTTTTTTTACCATTTTTTAAATTAATATAATTTATTTTATTATCATTAATCTACAATTACATGTGCAATATTATGGTTATTAAACTACCCCTTCATCAGGTCCCCCCCACCAACCCCATTACAGTCACTGTCCATCAGCGTAGTGAGATGCTATAGAATCACTACTTGTCTTCTCTGAGTTTTACAGCCCTCCCTGTGCCCCCTCAACATTACATCTGCTAATCGTAATGCCCCCTTTTCCCTCTTATCCCTCCCTTTCCACCCATTTTCCCCAGTCCCTTTCCCTTTGGTAACTATTAGTCCGTTCTTGGGTTCTGTGAGTCTGCTGCTGTTTTGTTTTCATTCCTTTTTATTGCCAAATAATATTCCATCATTTGGGTAGACCACATTTTGCTCAACCATTCAATTGATGGATATTTGGGTAGTTTCTGTTTTTGGCTATTATGAATAATGCTGCTGTGAACATTTATGTGTGGACATATGTTTTCATTGCTTCGGGGTACCTACCTAGGTGTGGAAAAGCTCAATCACGTGGCAACTATTTAACTTTTTGAGGAACTGCCAAGTAGTTTTTCAAAGGAGCAGCACCATTTTACATCCCCACCCATAGTGTATGACGGTTCCAATTTCTCCACATCTTCACCAACACTTGTCATTCTTTTTTTTTTTAATTCCAGCCTTCTTAATAGGTGTGAAATGGGCTCTGCTTGTGGTTTTGATCTGCATTTCCCCAATGGCTAATGACCGTTGGACATCTTTTCATGTTCTGTTGGCCTTTTGTATATCTTCTTTGGAGAAATGTCTCTTTGGATCCTTTGCCGTTTTATGTTGAGTTGTCTTTTTGTTATTGAGTAGTAAGAATATTTTAATATATTCTATATAAAAGCCCTTTATCAATTATATGATTTATAAAATTTTCTGCCAGTTTGTGGGTTTTCTTTTCACTTTCTTTTCACCCTTGAAATACAAAAATTACTATTCTGATGGAGTTCCATTTATCTGTTTTTTTCCTTTGTTGCTTATGCTTTTAATGTCATACGTAAGAAACCATTGCCTAATTCAAGGTCACCAAGATTTATGCTTTTTCTTCTACAAGTTTTATAGTTTTGGCTCTTTCCATATGTCTTTGATTCATTGTGAGTTAATTTTTGTGGATGGTATGAAATAGGGGTCCAACTTTATTCTGTTGCATGTGAATTTCCAGTTCTTCTGGCACCTTTTTGTTGAAAAGACTATTCTTTGTCCAAATGAATTGTCTCAACATCCTTTTTGAAAATGAATTGACCATAAATGTGAGAGTTCATTCCTGGACCCTGGTTCTCTTCCACTGATCTGTATGTCTTTCCTCATGCCAGTACCTCACTGTCTTGATTACTATAGCTTTGTAGTAAGTTTTGAAACTGTAAGTATGAGTCTTTCCACCTTGTTCTTTTTTTTCAAGGTGATTTTGGCTATTCTGGGTCCCTCAAATTCTCGTATGCATTTTGGGATCAGCAAATTTCTGCAGAGAAGCCAGCTGCAATTAGATAGGAGTGGTGTTGAATCTGTGTACCAGTTTGGTGTGTATAGATTGTGAATGATGTCTTGTACTTGGCATTGCTGGGTCAGAGGTCCTTTAGGGTCTTTCTCCAGTCTTCCTCTGCAAACATCTTCCTCATCTTCAGGCACCTTGTACTTTACCCGAACTGAGCTGTCACTGTGCACTCTCTATACTACTTTCTTTTCTGACTCTATGTATTTGCTTTGTTGTTTCCCTGCCCGGAAGCCCTTTCCCTCAACTTGGAATGCCCACACCCGTATCTTTCAAAGCCAGGCTGCAGTTCTCCCACCTGATCCCTAGATACCACCTCAAAGCAAGCTTTCTGTCCTCTCCACAGTCAGATAAGATTGATGAATGCCCAGTGCAGGCACCATGGGCTGTGGGATATAAAGACGATTAAAATACTAGCCCTTCCCTCAAGGAGCTTAGTCCAGGGGGTGATGTGGACCCGAAAACAGGAACCTTCATGACAACCACCAGGCAGAACTGTAATCAGTTGGCGGTTGGGGGCCCTGTCTGCCTTCTTTACTGCTTTTCATCATAACTGGCACAGCACGTGTTTATTGAAGGGAGGGAAGGAAATAAGCACACGCAGGTTACAGTGGTGGGAAGCCAAGGGAAGGGACCGATTCTGCCTTGAAGTTCCATCTTTATCACCATCAGGACAAACTGCGTCTTGGCGTAGTAGGAAGACCTGTGCTTCCAGGGTCAGATTCACCTGATATTGAGTCTGGTTCTGCCACTTACAGCTGTAGGATCCCAGGCAAAGGACTTCACCCTCCTGGGCCACAGTTTCCTCATCTGTGAAATGAGGGGAATATTATCTAATCTTGTAATGTTTTTTTACTTGCGTTTTAGCCATTTTATATGTTCTCTTCATGTCTTTGCTACCTGTCTCTTTCTTTGAGGGCCAGATCTGTGTTGCTCTCGTCTCTGAATCACTTAAGGTACCTGTCATACACAGAGCCTTGCTCAGAAGATGGGCTCAATAAAGATAACCTTTATTACTCTCTCTTGCCAAATTAACTTCCAGAGATACCAGTTCACAGTGCCACTAATGATACAGGCTTGTACCTGTTTTCCACAAGCCTGCTAGCATAGGTTTAAAATTTTTTATTTAGTTTTACTACTCTAATTTTATTTAATTTTCACTTCATTATTTATTAGGAAGACTGAACGTTTTCACAAGTGTTTGCTGCTTTTGCTTATTCTTATATGATTTGTCTGCTTAAGAACTAAAATTGCCTTGCAGACTTGTATTAATTTCCCACTTTTCCCCTGTGTTTTTCTTAGTTTTAAAATTTCTTAGTGTTCTTTTTGACAACTAATTGACTTATAATGTCTTTATATTGACATTCCGTAGAGCCGCAAGAGATTTCCCATTCTGCATTTTCCTCTCAATTTGTTGAATCGGTTGAGCGAGGAGGCCCAGGGCTGAGTCCCTTCTGGGCCCAGGGTCTCGCCGTGATCCGGGGCGGGGGGCCTCCCCCCATGACTGGTCAGGTCCTGGCATCTCCACCAAATGTCTTATCGTACAAGGAGAGGGGGTTTAGGGCAGCCTTTTCATTTCAGGTCATACGGTCATTTTCTGGAGCCTTTACCCAGGGGACAGGTGAGCCCAAGCTGATCGGGTAAACCTATGGTCAGCCCTGTGCAGCTTTTGTTATATTTAAGGCCCTGATTTTATAAAGTCACCCCAAAAGATGAGACTCCTGTAATTAATTTAGAATACAGTTTGCTGCAATCCACACAGTACTTAAAAACTGGAAGACTGTTTGTTTTAGTAAAGTGCTGTGTCCTTTCTCTGTGTTCATTAGCATGACTGAACACATTTCTATTGACTCTGTATAATATGTTTACTTAAAATTAGGCCTGTTTAAGCATGTGTAATTAGTGACTCCATCTCTTACCCCGAGTTTGCTGTAGATGCAGGAATGGAGCGAGGAGCGGCATGGTAAAATCAAGTGAAGTGCCTACATTTTCATTTACTTTGAGGAAAGGTCTCACCTCATCACACTTTGGAAGGCCTCAGCTTACTAGCTAATAGTTTTGAAGGCACAGGGCTGCTGTGCTGCTTTCCCCGAGGGTCCCATCCTGCCCTGCTGGGCACAGTGTTTGGGGTCTGCATTCAGGACATTATTACCCACAGCCTGTCCATCTGATGGAGTCCTCAGTTGCCTTGCCTAGGAAAAGAGCTGCAAAATTTCTGAGTGTTCACCTGACAATGCCCCCACCCCATAACAACAGAACACCACCCCTGCCTCTTACCTCCCCTTGGTGAAATGAAGCCCGGCAGCAGGCCCGCCCTCCCTCCTCATCCCGTTCCCTCATTTGATGTGCCTATTTCCTGCCACAGAACTGAAAAATCTTCAAAGTCAGTGCCAAACACTGACTTAAGTTGTGTATAGTAACGATGATAACATTCATGGCTGTTCTTTATTGAGCACTTGCTGTGTGCCAGGTGCTGGGCTAAATGAAGCACTTGTGTTACCACGTTTCATTTGTCCAGCCTCCCTATGGAGGCGGAGGTTCATTAACTCCTTTTACAGATAGCGAAACTCAGGCTCAGAGAAATTAAGTCATTTGCCTAAGGTCATAAGTGCTGGAAAATGGTGGAGTTGGGGCTTCAACCCAGATCCATCTGACTCATGTACTGAGTGGATGTAATTGACTGAAATTCATGTCTAAAAACCACAAATGAACAAACAAAAAACACCTGGTCGGTCACCACTGGAGGTCGCTAAGGCACCAACTCAGTACTCTTAGGACTTGATTGATAAGGGAAAAGGATCACTTATTTATCTTTCCTTTCCTGTACAAAGCATGTGTCAGAGAGACATGAGCAAGTAGTTGGAGAAGAAAAATTATCTTTTAAGTAGTAGAATTTCAGATAATAAATGCAGAAGAAATGACAATTAGAAAATCACCGTTTTGATACCTTGAATGAAATTACAGATCTTGGCAACAGCCATCAGGGGATGGAAACACTGTTCTGAAAACAGTAGTTGGCACTTTATAACCCAGGTACCAGGCTGACACCTCTGGAACCTGCCTAGGGGGGCCCAGCTGATCCTGGCCTCGTGATGTGACACTGTACGACGTACATGCTCCACCTGTGACATGCACTTGCCTAAAATAGTCTAACCTGAATCTGACTGAACCTTTTGCTCTAACTGGCAATTTATAGGAGATATAGGGGAGTAACCCCAAATTCTCGGGTCTGCCAGCACCCTGAAGAAAATAGGAGGGTAGAGACGCTGCTACAGAGTAAAAGGGACCTCACAGACCTAACAGCCAGATTCAGTGCACGGGCAATGTTTGGATCCTAATCCCAGCACACCAACAGTTCAGTGGCATTTGTGAGATAATGGAGAAAACTTGAATATAGACTGTGTATTGGATGCTGTTAAGGAATTGTTCATTTTGTTAGGTATGGCAGTGGCATGGTGGTGATGTTAAAAAAAAAATCGGCTGCCGTAGATGCCTACTGAGATATTGTGCTGGAGATTCATTTTAAATCCTCCAGCCAAACTAACGGGGGTGGTGGAAAGAGATGAACTCAGCTTGTCCCTTGTTGACAATGTTGCAACTAGATGGTGGGAGCATGTGGATTCATCCTACTGTTCTCTGTACTTTGGGGAATGTTCAGAAATTTCTCTAATGAAAAGTAAAAAAGAAAAAAGTCCACATGGCAAAATATATTGTTATTCAGGGTGCCTGTGAGTAGTGAGCGGATTGTGGTTATGGCTTTTGGAAGCCAGCCCCATGGGGTCATTCCAGGCTTCTCCATGCAGAAGTGTAGCCCTGGAGCCCAGGGAGCCCCTTCTCAGCAGGGATGTCTGGGGCCAGGTCCTGCACACAGGACGGGAGACTGACTGGCGCCTGTGCCGCAGTCACAGCCTGTCCACCGGGGCCTGCGGACGGCAGGGGGCAGAGCCCAGCTCTTCTGTCGGGCGACCTGGATGACCGTTTACTTCTGCTGCCAGGGAGGGAGCGTGACAGGAGACGTGGTGTTCAGAATAGACATGTTGGCATCTCTGGAAGATTCACACCTTTTCTTGTTGTCCTTTCCTTCAGAGGAGGTGGCTTTTAGAAAGAAGAGGCTGTGTATTAAATTTATCCCCCGGGATTCAACTGAAGCTGCGATTTGTGACATTCGGATCATGGGCCGGACCAAGCAGGCACCTCCTCAGTACACATTTATTGGGTAAGTCTGAATGACACCAGTCTCAGCTCATCTATCTGCTGATGGCGGTGCTGAGGTCACGACTGGGGGTGAAGTCCGGAGACTTCTGCGTGACCCGCAAGCCCTCAGCCGCCTGCCTCTCCAGCCCTAGTGCTCATTGTTGCCCTTCGTGCTGATGTGGCAGCCAGTCCAGAACACCAAGCCGTTTACCTCTCCAGGCCTTGGGTCATGCTGCTCGGTCCACCCAAGGGTCTTCCCTTCCCCCGTTCTGTGTGTCCATCCTTCAGGCTCCTCTGGGCCTTTCCAGATGCCTGAAAACCAAGGTGTTCTGGCCTTTGCAACTGCTGGTCTCTGCTCTCTGCACTGTTTATTCCCCTCAAGAAAGTCTGGGGAGCACCCAGGAACCCTAGATGTGCTGGTGAATGAGACAAAGAGCCTGCCCTCATGGAGCCAGAGTTCCAAAACGGAGAGAGAAGCAACCGACATGAAGTGAACGAGTGTGCCCATTCCAGCCAGCAGTGGATGGGGGCGCTTCAGCTAGGGGGTCAGGAAGGCGGGGTTTGATCAGAGGCCTGAAGGTCAACAGGAAACCAGCCATGCAGAGACTCGAGGGCAGTGCCTTCCGGGCAGAGGGAAGAGCAAGTGTAAAAGTGGAGATGGGCATGGCAGAAAACACCCCATGCTGGGACGAGTGAGTGAGGAAAAGTCGGTTGGGGGACGCCGTGGCAGGACCTCGTAGGACATGGCAGAGGTTTGCATTTTATTCCAAGCATACTAGAAAAGCATTGGAGGGATCTAAGTCAGGAAGAAACATGAACATTACATGACTACATGAAAATTCCCTGTGCCATTTTTTGGTCTGATAGTCACGTTCCCTGATAAATGGAGGACTGCTGAGAAGAGCCCATTGTGTCACGTTCACCCAGGAGCCTTGGTGCCAGGCATGGGCCTCACTCTGTAGCTGTTTCATAAATACTAAGCACAAGGAATCTCAGGATTTCACTGTGGACTCTTGTGATTGTAAATGTTAGGGAACCCAGTCCAGGCTGGCTTAAGCAAAAGGGGAATTTATTGTCTGACATAACAGCAGAGTCACAGGAGCAGGATGGCTTCAGGTGTGGCTGGAAGTAGGCGCTCAGAGGGTGGTACTAGGATCTAGTTTCCCCCTTTCTACCTCCTTGCTCTGATTTGTCAGGGTGGACACCATTCTTAGACATCTTCTCCCCTAGTGCAGGAATGGCAGTGGGGTGGCTTCACCTACTTTTCCTCCAAGTTCAAGTCCTGAGGCAAAGGCAAATCTGTATTCTCACCAGTTCAAACAGAAATTCTAAACTTTGGCGTCACTGGTCTTGACTGACCTCACTGGGATCATGTGCAGCCAGAACCCATCGCTGCTACCTGGGAAACGTCTGAGCTGGAAGTGGGATCAGCTCCACTGGATTAAAGGGGTGGCTGCCCACCAAATGCAGAGAGGTAAAAATCAGAAGGGGGCCGAGTGGATACTGGGAGTCGAAAAGGTAATCGATGTTCATCATACTCAGTCACCTGAAATTCGGGTCTCAAGTGAATCAGCGTGGTAGGTGGTGGTCAGTCCCCTTGGCCGTGTGTCTCTCTCCCAGGCCAGCTCTGCAGGGAGCTCGTTGGTCCCTGTGGGTCTCCATTGGATACCTTCTATTTGGCTTTTGAGGTCAGCCTCTGGATCTAGGCTGTGTTCTGTTTTGCTTCTTGTTCATTTGAGCCCAGGTCCTTCCTCAGGCTGCACACTGGCCGGGTGTTGGACGAGAGCCGTGGAATTTGCTTGAAGCGTGAGGGAAGCAGGTCTCACAGAAACAGATTATTTTCATCTTGGTGCACAATTGTTTAGACTCTTCAGCTATGGAGTCTGAAGGCCCTGTCTCAAAATTTGTGACCCTTAAGAAAGACTCATGTAATCATTCCTTCCTACACACTCAAAATCCTGTTTTGCGACATGGTTTACACTAATTATGTAAACAGAATTACGGGAATAGGAGATAGTTAAGAGAATAACCATACTTCACATACCTTAGGAGCAGCCATTTACATACAAACAGTAGAAACGAACAATTTCATAATGAACTTTTAAAGTCTAATTTCAGTTACTATGTGTATTTAATTACAAACTATGCTACTTTAAAAGGCTCTGTGTTTAACCAGTTTAAATAATTCTAAAGAATAGATTCTTACCATGTATGTCTCAGTAATCAAAACTAGAATTTTCTTTCCTCTATATCATTTTGAAAAGATGCCTAATTAACGTATATTTTTGTTTCATCTTGTGGTAAAAATTATTTTCCAAAAGAAGACAATTCCAGTGTTATTTTTAAGAAAGGAAAGAGAAGTCAGCATTGAGAACTCTGAGTCACTTTTTGTTAAATACAGGCACATTTCCATGCATTACTTTGCAAGGGTTTGAGGTTGTCTGTTGGGGGGAGACCTCAGACTGGGAATCGCTCCTTCATGGCCTGACCATTGGGCAATCACTGAGATGTGACAAAATCAGTGCAGCTGATTGGAATCAGCCATCTGATACGGCTTAGAACAGGTTCTGTAGTGTACTGAGAAGCTACTAGAAGTACCCACTGAATAAATCTCTTGTCATTTTTTGAAGAGACGATATTCTTCTACATCCCAAGTTGCAGTTCTGAGGGGCATTTAAGAAGTTGTAAGTTGGATGTGGCTAAAATAAATCCCTTACAGTTCCTAAGAACACACCTGTCTCATAAACGCGTGTGACCGTGTGGCATGGGGCTGGGCTGTGGCGGGACGTGGCATGTCTCAGGCCCCTTCGTGGCCACTCTTAGTTGTGGTGGTTCCTGCAGCACATGCCTCAGGCTTTGTGGTTTGAAGATGTGTCCCAAACTGACCCTGAGGTGACACTCCTGCAGCAAGGAGCTTTATCCAGAGGTCGGGAATGTCATCTTGCAAGATGGGGCCAATTCTTATGGTTGTAATCCAGGTATATATGTCTGTCAGCCCTTTGATTGCTCTATCTGTTCTCACTCTAACCGTACAAAGGACTTGAAGTGGGTTGTCACATAAATACCCACAACAAAATGGCAAAATAATAAGAATTTTAAAGATGGCAAACCAAGGGAAATGTTGATAGTGTAGGAGGAAGCAAGTTCCAGGAAGTGCAGGAGATGGCTGTGTCACGAAGGCCTGCCGGTGGGACAGATGTCCTCACATTAGGCTCTGAGCTGTGACACGCAGAGCGCAAAGGGAAGTGAGGCAGCTGATCTTGGGCAGGAACTGGTTCCCTGGTGTTTGAGGCTTATGATTCTTTTAAATGAGTTGGTTTGCGTTGTCTCTCAGGTAAATGCTTTGTGCTAAACAGTGCGGTCAAGATTTCTCTTTTCTCCTAAAGGGAACTGAACAGCATGGGCATCTGGTATCGAATGGGCAGAGTACCAAGAAATCATGACTCATCTCAACCCACAACGCCTTCCCAGTCATCAGCTGCTTCCACCCCAGCCCCCAACCTCCCCAGGTGAGGCCTCGCAGGGGCACCTTATGCTCTTGCGCTTGTTACAGTCATGCGGTCTTGGGTCCCACTGCATAACACTAAGAACCCCTCCACTTTGTCTCTGCTGAAACAGTGCAGAAGATAGCTGGAAAGTTGCAGGTGTGATAGGCCTTTAGAGAGCATATCTATCCCCTTTGCATTACATGAATGCAAAGGCCTTTCTGTATTCTATGTAGTACATATTCTGCAGGCTCCTAAAAATAGCAGAATATGCAACTTTAAATTAGCTTGCTATTCTAAAGAGCTCATAGCTGCACACTGACACATGATCTGTAGCCATGTGGTGGGGAGCACTGGCCATAAGAAGGTGGAATTCCTACTCTGCCCTGGCCAGCAACAATCCAGGAGGGTTGGTAAGTAATTTGGTTTGTTTTCATATTGTTTCTTCTCTCAGTGACCTACAAACTTAGAAATGAGTGGTTTGGATGTGTGAGAGAACAGTGAGAAGTTTTTCAGTTTCCACAAAGAATCTTGAGTAAGCCACCTAGTCACTCTGCAGCCGATTTCAGTCGTAATACAGGTAGTCATGGTCTCTACAGGTTCTGCAAAAAGCAGATGGTAAAAGGAATCATGCCAAAGAAAAAAACCTCTGGATCACTAGTAGTAAATTATTTGAGGACAAGGGAAAAACAGCGGTGATGGAGTAAGTTTGAGGAAAGGGTTGCAAAAGTAAATAAAACAAGGACCAGTGAGGCAGTGCCATTGGGGAATAATGTGATGAAAAGCGGAGAGCCAAAAGCATCCCATGGGAGAAAAGAGACGAATTAAATCTGTCAGGAACAGGACAAAATCATCAATGGTGCACTCCTCCTCCAGGAGCCCACAACCTACTCCCCGCCTCCGGGTTGTGCAGAAGAGAGGGTGGTGGGGCCGCTGATCTCTGCTCGCTGTCCTCTAGCTGGGCGGCCACCTGCCTCAGAACGCCACTGTCCTGAGCCAGCAGCTCTGAGGACTCTGTCCTTTAGGATATCCCCCATAAAGACAACCTGGTTGTTCTAGTGACCACTTCACAAACCAAGAGTGGTACTTAACTACTCTGGACTCACCTGAAACTTTAGAAGCATCCAGCGTCTCTGTTTGGTTTAGGAGTGCGAGGCTAGCCCTCCTCAGTTTGGTGCCTGCTCATTCCCAGACCCAGAGCACCGTCACAGCTGTGGCCACCCACCACCTCCTGTGCTCAGTGTCTGTGCAGGCCCATTCCATGAGTTTGGAGTTAGTTATCTCAGGCCTATCTCATGTGCTCAGGCCCATCACCCAGCCTGTAGCTGCTCCCCATTGACTTCACATGGTCTGGAAGGGCCTAGAAAAGGGCAGGTGTTAGCTTCCTGGGAGATAAAGAAAGAGTATGGGTTCTCCCAGCTGAACAGGAGGAGTGCTTGCCCCAGAAGCTTGCTGGTCAGCATGAGAGCACAGTCGCCCACGACTGAAGCTAGGTGCAGTGCCTCAGAGCACAGTATACATGGGGCTTGTCTACTTTATTACTATGTGCAGTTTATGATTGCAGTGGCTACAAGGAAATTGGATTGCTTTTGTTTTACTCACCAAATAAAACAAGTGTTAACAATGTCAATATGAAATTTATTCTAATTTGACTGAGTTGGGTCAGCCAGTGTGCTGTAGGATAACTGAATATTACGTTGATGCATCCCAGTAAAAACCGCTTGTGTGTCCAAGCTCTCCTCTCTCACTGGGCAGTAATGTACAGGTGGCATGCACACCTCTATGAGCCTCCCAGTTCTTCAGGGCATTTTTTGTGTTTATCTTTGGTTTTTCTATTGCTTTCCTCTCCAGTATCTTTGACTTAAAAAAAAAAAGAAATGCAGATTATTCATTCGAAATTTTCCACTGAAGATTTATGAAATGATGACTATGTTACTTTATTCCTTGAGGCTTCAGGTCTCTCTTATCTCTCCAGCAGCTTTCTCTCCGGTGGTGAGTCATGGTGACGCTTGTGTTCCCGGCATGGGGGTCTGCAGTGGACTTACTTGTAGGTGAAGGTCTCCATGCCTGCTTCCCATGGTGTCTGGTTTTCTCTCACAACTCTGAGACTCACACTTTCAGCTGAACTGGTAGCCTCTTTTTCCTTTCCTGTTCCATGCTTCTGTGTCTGCTCATATGGACACCTGTGTATTGGGTGTGTTTTGCATCCCCTGTCTTTGATGTCAGTTCAAATGTTTACTTTCCCAGGAAGCCTGCCCTGAATGCCCTGGGTCTTGGCCTGTGCTGGGCTCTCCTGAGCACGCACTGTTAGGCCTTCCCTTGTGTTGTGGTCCTGTTGTGAACAACCTGAGGGCCGGGGCTGTGTCTGGTGCCTACCTCCTGGTGCTCAGCCCAGATCCAGGCTGTGTTCAATTGACTCTGGGCTGCAGCCCCTCACCCCCACCCCGACCCAAGACGACTCCTGAGTCCCTCAGTGCTCCTGGGGTCTTTTTCTGATCGTGAGAGTAATATAAGCTTGTAGAACATTGACAGAGTATAGAAAATAATGAAAAGAAACAGAAATTCTATTTCCACTGAGCAAAGGCTCATAACCTCTGGTTCTATTTCCTTCAAGTCATTTTTCTATGTACTTTTTACATAGGTGATATCATATCATATGAGCAAGTTGGTGTTTTGCTGCTTCTTGTGTAACATTAAACCACAAGGGTAAGAAATCCAGGTGGTCTTTGTGTGAACGCAGGGATCAAGTTGCAAAGCCCAGGCTGGAGTGAGAGTGATGATGCAGCGCCCTCTACTGACCAAATTTGGGAGCGGCAGGGAGGACTGGCATGCTGGTTCCCAATGGTCGCGGCAGGCCATTTTCCCAGCAAATCAGGTTGGGGTGGCGGTGGTGGGAGGGGCCAGCAGCAGATTTGTTGCCTGCTTGAACTTTTGTCTCAAAAACTAAAAAACGTGTGGTCTGCCTCCATTGCTTATGTTGTCGCTCATATTTCAAAGAATTCCCCATTTCTTAGAGAGCTGTTATCCCCAGCTTGTATCAGACAGAAGGGCCAGTTGGTGGACCTTTTCAGAGATGATAGGTCATCCCCATGGTCCCAGCAGAACTGCCTTCTCTTTCCAGAGGCAGGTTCTGCCCCAAGGAACAAGCGGTCTTGCCTGTTTCCTTTTCTGTTGTTGTAAAGAATAGTGTCAGGGCCAGAGGGGAGCTGTCCTTTCAGCAGGGGCAGGCCCCCTGGAGAGACAAGGGATGTCCACGGCCAAGGCTGGTGAACTAGACGCAGTGTTTGAAGTTCGTGGCAGAAAGGATACAACATCTTGGCAGAGCTCCTCTTCCTTATTCAGTGAATCTTCATCTGACATGCATTCGGCTCTGCACACATTTCTTGACGGTTTCCAAGTGAGGAAGGCATGCCACTTCTTCCAGGAGCTCAGGGCCTGCGTTCTCTCTGGGCGTCAGCACTGCTTTACCTGCTGCCATCTACTTAATGTCAATTGATCAGGACCTGAGGCCCAGTCCTATCTCCCATCTCTCTTCTGGGCTGCCCTCAGCTTTGCAAGTCCAGTATACAAGCAGATTGGGGTCCGTGGACCCAGGCTGTTCTGATTCTCTTCTGTGCCACTGCCCTGGGGCAGGGTGCAGGTAGAGAGAGCACCTTCCCTCTTCAGCCAGAGCCACCCCCACTCCTCCCTCTCACATATGATTCTGCAGGGGAAGAAAACTGCTGCTGCAGGTACCAAGGCTTGAAAAAGTTCAGGAAGCAGGTGGTTTCATTGGGGTGCCAATAGCCCCTGAGTGTGGATGAATGAATGGTTCTGTGCTGTCCTCCCGGGAAGGGCCCCCAGTGGACTGCAGCCCCCTGGCTTACTGAACAATCGAACCAGTGGCTTGATAAAGACATCAGAGGCATGCTTATCAAATTTGCAGATGACACAGAGTCATTAGGGAGAGCTGATGTGCTGAATGACACAATCAATACTCCACATCTCCTCTACAGCTACAACACCCTGCTGGAGCTAGGAGATGAAAGGCGATGGGCAAAAATGGGCAGTGCCCCAGAGGTTCAAAAAATCAACTGCACAAGAACCAAACTGAGGAGACCTGGCTTAACAGCGGTTTGTGTGAAGTGGCTGGGCACGGGCTCGGGTTGTGTGGGCTGCATCCTGGTGTGCACCGGGTAGGTCCCATGAGACGGTGTCCCACACCTGGCAGGTCCATTGAGAGGGTCGTGTCTGCAGCTACACATTACCCAGTGGGGCGGTGAATTTGAGTGTGGAGAAGCACTGAGTTTTGACCTGAGTAGAGAGGGCAGCTGGCATTGGGGGTTTAACTGTTCAGTGTGTGGAAGGGAACGTATAGGTGCTTCCATGTGGGGAGGTGGCGCTGGGAGCCCCAGGAGGCAAAATCATTAGATCAGGTGCACTGGAGTCATAGGAGTAGATTTGGGCTTAACATTTCAGAAAATAAAGAAAACATGTGAAAAGTAAACAATTTCCGGGCGATGAAGGAGCCAACTTAAGAGGTCAGTGCTCCCAACAGCTACAGCATTTGGGTTCTTCAGACCTTTGGTGATGGTTCTTAAGCCTTGTTTAAGGAATGTCTCAGATACTCTTTCCCATCCTGAGAAATTCAGACTCAGCAGACCTGCAGGTAGGGCCACAGGCACCTTGGCAAGGAAGACTCCAGGGAGCTCCGGGGGGCAGAGAGGTGCAGAGCAGTGGGCGTCTGTGCAGAGGCAGCCCCCAGTGGCTCCTCCCCGGGATGGAGGGCACCTGGGGCCCTTGGCGGTGCTGACACTGGGTCTGTGTACCAGTATTGGCATGTGGGAGCTGAATGGCAAGTGTTTTTTTTTTGTTCCTTTCAGAGTCCATCTGAAATAAGTAGTCTGGCCTTCAGAGTGCTGGAATTTCTCAAACATTTTATGTTGATGTAGACATGGAGCCAAATCTGTCCCAGAAAAGGTGGGATGTGATTCCGGTGGCTCCACCCTGTGCTCTCATCTGCCAGGGGTGCTGAGTCTTGTACACCATGGTTCTGAAGGAGACGCTGCCACCGGAACTCTGCTCCCCACAGATCTCAGGCCCTGGGCATGTCCTATGACTTGTCCCTCCTTGAGCAAGTGTCACCTTCCATCCCAGAGCCATGGCATGCATGGCTCCTTTCCCAGCTGGTGAGTCCTGCCTGCAGCCTCCCAGGAGCCTCTCCCAGGTGTCAGTCAGGGCCAGACTTCCCTTATAAGGTATGTGGCGCTGCTCTGAGTTGTTCCAGTAATCTTCCAGTGATTTGTCAGCTTCCAGCAAGTTGTCAGTCACAGGTTCCCAAGTATGTTTCTTAGTGACAGACATAATTGTACTTAACTTTTTGCATGGATGTTATCAATCTGTGACAGATACTCTGGGAAATGGGGCATTTTGATTGCAGAAGATCTGTCACATGCATTTAGTCTTCCTCTCAGGGACACAGGGGTTTAGTCACAACTTTTGCATGTCGATGTCAGGTTTTGAGAACATAGATCCTTGCTGACCTCAAAAGTGGTTCCGTCACTGATCCCCGGGCTGTCATCTAAAAGGTTAATGGCTCTTCTAAAGGAGAGGGAAAATCATGCTGCGGTGATCTGGAATTCAGGCCATGCCTGCCCGGGCCCATCATATCCGTTGTCACAAGCCCAGGAGCTGCTGTGTTCCATTCTGGCCTCCCTGACTCCACCTTCCTGTGGACCTGGGGTCAACCCTGTTACTTGATCAACCTGCAGAATAAGCCAGCAACCAGGGTGGAGCCTTAGCTCACTGGCTGGAGACCTGTTGTCTAAACTGACAGCCTAAAATCCCTAGGCCACTTCTGTCAGTGTTCAGTTGTAAGATGGTCTTTGTACCACAGATGACATCTGTTACCTCCCTGTTGTTGCAGGACTTGAGCGAGAGGCCCAGAATTGCACAGATCAAGGAGGCCAAGTTTTCCTTTTCCTGTTGAGGTGTTCGCCACCCATCCTGAATGGCAGAGACTTGGCCCAGGAGACATTTGCCTATAAGGAGGCCCAGCAGGCTGTCCTCTTGTAGAGCTTTCAGAGGAGAAGGCTCAGCCCAGAGGATGGGAGGAAATTAATTTTAGAGTTGAAAGCCATCCTTTTAATATAAGATTCCTCATTTATGAGAAGGGTTATGTGTCCTGCATCTAGAAGGCAAGGCTGGGGGCTGATTCCAGTGTTTCTTTTTGTTTCCTTCCTAGTTAACAATTTATGCCATGGATACTGAGCTGTATTTCCATAGTAGCAAGAGATGGTTTGGGGGTATGTCAGCCAGGGGAACATTTTGCCCTGGTTCCATCAAAGGGGGGCATGGGGCTTGCTGGTCCAACAAGGGCCTCTGCAGGGCATGTCCGGGCATAAACGTGGGTCTGGCTTCACTTGGAATAATTAGACTTCCTTTTCCATCACACAAAAGTCACACACGTTTTTGTTTATTTAATTCTGAAGATGGGACACACATTTTCATATCCTTCCTTGATGTGACACTCCTTTGAAGATGCAGACTGTAGCACAGATGTGTTTTTCGCATAGGCCCATGCATCTTGACTGCCTCACTCTGCTCGTATGCCTTCCACCCATGCCAGGTTGTCTCAGAGGAGAACCTTCTGGAGGGGTAGGACCTGAACACTAAGTCAGAGATTAGAGGTTGGGCTTCCTAGGACTCAGGTATTATTTCATTTAAAAAGACCATGTTTACATTCTTTGCCTGGAACTATAAAGTCCTGGGTTGCCTGTCATCCAGTTGGGGTTTTTTAACGTGCTCATGTTCTTCTTTCTCTCCAGAACTTTCACTGGCTTTCTGTTATCTGACATATCTCCCACATCGTCTTGCATTAATCAGGCGAGTCTCCTCTTGGCCTCTGAGCACACCATCCTCGCACCAGAACCATCTCTGCCTTGGTCATGCAGTGCACTTCATCTTGTGTCAGCCCCTGCACTCTTAAAAAGGCAGACTGGACTGTAGTAGGCTGACACATGGTCCTTTTCCCCTCCAGACCTGGGCGGCCCTTACCTCTTCTAGAAAGCCTGGCTGGTGTTGTGTTCCCCCTTCCTCTCCTTCAGGCACCGGCACCATACAATTCAGCATTTCACATTTCTCTGTCGTTGCTCTGTGTATTTATGTTTGGTCCTAGGACTAGATTCGCTGGCTTATTGATGACAGGGATTCTCGAGTCTCCTTTTTCTCCTTTAAAGCCTCAGAAAAGGCTAGTCACACAGAAATAATGATGCTAATGCTGTACCACTGTGTGTCAAAATTCAGCAAGTATACTTTCAACTATGTCATGTCATTTGATACAGTAAGTAGCCAGTGAGAAACATGTAGCCCCCAGAAGGTAGGGACCTTTGAGCTCCAGGTGCCTGGCACATGGTCGGCACTCAGAAAATATTTGTTGAATGGATATAGTGAGCTGGCTTCGCTACATAGGACCATATATCATTTATTCATCCACTCTCCTTTCATCCACCCATCCACCCAGCAGAGATTTCTGTTGTACTTACTAGGTGTCAGGCACTGCTCCAAGCGCCATACATATTATAACTCATTTAATCCTTATAATAGCTCTGTGAGTCACGTACTGCTATTATCTCCATATTAAGAGGAGGAAACTGAGATCAGGGAAGTTAAATTCCTTTCCCCAGGTCACATAGCCTCTAGGTGTCGGAGCTAGATTAGTACCTTTGGCTTGCAGGCTGTCCCTGTGCCCTGATGCTCATGGCCACAGGGTCACTGGTTGGGAAGCAGCCACCCAGCTCTCCCAGCCGTCGTCACCTGCAGCTTCTCCAGGCTCCTGACGGGCAGCAGGGAGAGAAGGGCTTCCCAGGGGGAGCATGTGTGGGTGGGAAGCTGCGTTCACACTCTTAGCTTAGGGAGCCGTGCGAAAGCTGGCTGGGGGCCAGTGTCCTTAGCAGTGAATGAAGACCGAGGAGAACATGTGGAGGCCATGCACAGACGGTCCCAGTGGCACAGCTCCCTTGAATGGCTTCAAAGCCCGTGATTAAGCAGGGTTACAAGCAGTTTGATTTATTCTGTGATTATGAGTGTGGTGTGAAAGAGACCTACAGAGAAAGGCTATTTGAATATCTTCAGAATGCTTATGTCACAGAGCTGTGACAGCTTTTGCAATGGCATCAAACTTAGTTTTGGTGTCAGAGTAATTTTGAAGGCAAAATTTCATTAGAATGCAGTTTGATATTGTTGGATATGAATGATGAGTTTAGGCTGAGCAATACACTTTTTGATATTAATTTTTAATAGGGCTTCTTGGGAAGTCAGAGCTTCTATTTAATGAAGAATTGACTATTAGTCAATACAGCTTCTGCCTCTGAGCTGGCCTCTTGCTTTCATTCTCACACATCAGATTCTGACAAGGTATTGCCACTTGTAAACGTGTTATCTTTGTAATTTTTGTGACTTGGTGAGTGTCTTATTTTTCTTGGTGGTAATGATGGTTACATGTGCCTCTCTTTGCTGTTGTCCCGGAAGCAGGGTCATAAACGTGAAATGATTTCCTCCTCCGCCTGGTTCTCAAGTGTATGAGGGCTCTCTGTGCAGTGGGTTTAAGCTCCGGGGTTTGGAGAAAGGCCTTTTTCAGGATTATGAAAATAGTTTTCCATGTGTCAGAACAGATTTATCAGTTCACTTTAGGGTCGGTTTTGTGAACCAGACCATTTAGAGGAGGATATTTTACCTTTTAGCAGAGTGGAAGCTGACAGTCTATTTGCAGGTAGCTCTACAGAATATTTCACCTGGGTCTCTCAGTGTAAATCTAGCCGCCAAACAAAGCAAAAATGGGTGTTAAGCGAAATTTCCCAGTATTTTACAACACCTTCCTGTCAGTGCTGTTCTATTTCAAGACAGGGTTTCAATTATTAATTCGGGTATTTAATACAACCCTTTGCTTGCAGTAACTTTTAAAAGGCCTTTTGAATTTATTTGGGTAAGAGTTTTGCCTGTGGGTGGGGTAGCGTTCAACTTGAATAGCCTTCTTAGAGCAGCAGGTGTTTGTTTCCAGTTGAATAAGGATAATAATTATTAGAATAAATATAATTATCATCATCATCATTATTATTTCAGCTATCATTTTTTGAGCATCTTGTGCCAGGCATTGTGTAGACATTTTACATATATTAATCTTTGTGACCATGTCGTGAGGTGAATGGTATGTCCTCATTTTAAGAAATGAGAAACCTTGACGCTTGGAGAGGCAGTGCCTGGCCCCAGGGCTGGGCCTGAGGATTCAGGGGAGCCGGGTCTGAGCCCAGGATCCCCCACGCTGTCCTGCCCGCCCCCCCCCCCTCCACGAGCCTCAGGGCTTCCTGAAATCTGAAGACTCTACCCTAGGGTCTCCTGTAGCCCAAGGGTGGGGCTCTCAGGGGACCAAATACATCCATAAATTCTTCCAGACCCTGGGCCACATTCCACCTCCTTACTAGTCCTTGCCTTATTTTGCTCAACAAATTGTTTTCCACAGCTTTTGAGATTGATTGGGCAGGAAGTAGAAGAATATGCCTGTGGTTCTTGGTTAGGGCTTCTTGTTTCCAGCCCAGACGGTCCGTTGCCTGCCCCGTGCGCTAACGCATGTAGCCTTTTATGAATCTGAGTTTGGCAGCCTCCCTGCTCTTGAACTTTGGAAAAGCAGATATTTTAGTAGGCTGGAAAAAGATGAAAAGCTAGCAGCGCCCATATGTTCCTTGTTTTTAAAAGTAGGGTCAGTGAGGTTTAGAGACTCTTTAAATATTTCAGTTTATAATATTGGACTAGATCATCTGGAAGGGAAGTGAGGTGCCCAAGCTCCCAGACTTTGCTTTTTTCTTCATTTCTTTTATATGGGAGGGAGGCATTTTGGCGTTGCAGAGTTCATGTGTAATAAAACTTAAATGTAGTGAATAAATACCATGATTTGGAGTGTTGCTGCAGCTATGAAAGGTAGTCCCCCCCCCACCCCCCATCCCCGGCTTTTTTTCTGTTCTTAAGTAGTGACTTGAAAAATAGCAGATTGATCCAAGGATGGTAACTTAAGAAGCTGAAAAGTCCTGAGCTTTAAATGAATGTAGTCTTTGGCATTTTTCTAAGGAAGCATTTTCTTCACTCAATTAAATCTTCCCACGTTGAGGGTAGACATCCATCCTAAAATGTGTATTTGAATAAATGCAATGCTAGTTTGCATTTTCAGTTAAGACGGTGCTGTCCTTCGCCCTCATTTCCTCGTGGATTATGAATGGCAAATGACGTGGTGGTAGTTTTTCTCGATCCCAAGGTATTTATAGAGGCCCGGGATGTGAGAGAATGCCTAGGCTGACCCCAAGTTTCCAGTGTGCCCTTGGAAGTGACTCGATGCCTCATGTGTGGGGAGAGGCTGGGCTGAGCCAGGCCACTACAAGACTCCTAGCATCGCACTGTCCACCATAAGGTGAGACCAGGAGCGTCCTTACTACCCTTGGTCACTAGCACAAGGTGCTGGGAGACACCTGGCAGAGGGAGGGCTGCAGCCACTACCCTCACAGAGCTGCTGACCGCCCGGAGGGGAGGGCCCTCGCCCTACTCACCATGGCGCTCTGCTAGCTGGCATTTCCTGTCATGTTCTATTCACTCTTAATACTTCTTCGATTCTAAATTTCAGAAATAATTTGTCACTTTAGAGGAGGGAGTCATTAATAACCATTATTTAGACTGTCGAGTCTTCCTGTGTGTGTGCGTGTGTCTGAGTTAAGCATCCAAAAAACTGGGCTTGTTGGTGGCAAACAGGGCCTCTGCCTTGACAGATAGGGGCTGGCCCACCCCCAGCCGGCCTTTCTCCTGTTCTGGTTATTCCAAGTCTGTCTTTAATCACTGGTAGGGTGGTGGCAGAGTGGTTAAAGCACGTCCTCCTGGAATTCATTAGTATTATTCCCAAAGACCGTGTTGTAAATTGTTGACTGTTTTTTTAACTGCTTGGAAAAAATTTCTCCTTAACTATTTCATTTTAATGTACTTCTTAGAAAAAAAAGACTTCTCCTGAAACACTTGAAGCAGAACCGTTCACTGGGTGTGGGCTCTGAGCCGTTGTCCTAAGTGAAGCCAAAGTCGGGTCTGTCGCCCTCGGGCTGTGGGATGGGGACCAGGGAAGAACCCCCAAGCCTTTCAATGGTGGTTAAGAAAAAGAATCGGCATTCAATGCATGTTAATGCACATTGTTGTTCTTTAACATTAAAATTCCACCAAGGTAGTAATAATTACTGTTAATATCTTTTGGTGGAAACTTACAGTAAAGGAGCAATAGTAGAAACAGTATTTAAGGGAGAGCTGCCGGCATGATAAGAATGCAAATAAGCGTTATTAGCCTAATGATTTTGCCGTCGCCATCGTTGTGCGGCAGCAGTGTTGTGAATATGTCATCCGGCACCCGTGAATTTGGAAAGTGTGTCAAAACACAACTTCAATTAGTTTGCTCTAATTATGGCTCTGGAGAGTTTGTAACTACATCACTCCTCATTAAAAGAGATTTTCTTATATGGATTAATGTAACATACAAAGGAAAGTTTGAAAGTTCCCGACGCCCTTTGCTCCCGCCACGAGCAAGCTCGGAGCAGGGCTGACGGCTTCTGGGTGCGCCGCGGGCCGCCGGGCGAGGCAGTGGGCGAGCAGGGGCTCCGCCAGAGGAGGCCGCGCTGTCACTGTGTGGGGTGGCCCTTTCCTCCCGTCCCGTAATCAGTTTCCTGCAAAAAGCGGCCATTGCAAATGGAGTTTGCCGATTTCCACAAGAGGGTAATTGAGCCCATCGCTAGCTTTTAAGAGGAAATTGCTGAGCTATCAGGATGCCCCTCACTCTCAACACACCCATGGGGCCTGGAAGCAGAAAGATCTGTAGTCATGCCACGCCACATGCAGTAAAGTCAGCCTCTGGTCCCGTCCTGGGGACCGTGGGGGAGAGTGCGTGGGAAAATTGGGTATTTTTGGTCCTGCAGAATTACATGGTGCCCGTGAAACGTCAAAAGTCTTTTCATACAGTGAAAAAGAATACTTTAAGGAGATACTATCTTTTGTCTAAATTGATGGGTAGTTATCAGTGCTATTGTCGAGCCATTGGTATTTTGAAACGAGAAAAACAAAGGCACATTTTCCTGTCTGTTACTGAATCCCCCCCCTCCCGCCCTCGGACACCAGTAGTGCTTTGCAGTGCCCACTCTGAGGTGCCCCTGTTCAGGGTCTGCACAGCCAAGGCCATTTCCCTGAGCTTTTCTGCCCTCAGCTCACCCATTTTCCTGTGCAGCTGGCCACACCATCACTGTGACCCCCAGTTTGAGGAGCTCTGTGGTACATTTTGCATCCAAGAGTTAACGTTTAGAATGCTGGTTGAGGAGGCCTGGGTTGGCTGGCACCCCACCCACCCCAGTTATTTGCATGGTGCAGAATATCCAGAATACAACAGTACAGCTCTGAATACATTTTTTGTGACCTTTAAGTGTTCTCTTTGTCATTATTTTTGGTGAGTACAAGGAGTGTGTGTGTGTGTGAGTGAAATGAGTAGGTTGGTCCCTACCCCATTCCTAAGCAGTGCTACTTTAAGTGAGTTATCACTCTTCTGAGCCTCAGTTTCCTCTTCTGTAAAATGGGGCAGGCATGCCTTCTTTGCAGGACTGTTGTGGGAACTAAGTGGGGGAACACGTGCAAGTGCCACACTGGGCACACAGTGGGCCCTCATGTGTGTGGTCCAGGTTTATTTCAGAATTTAATCTGAGCACAGCTGGTCATTCCCTTAGACCCTTCTGTTGCCACCGTTCGACTCCTCTGTGCCCCAGTTGTAGCTTTGATCACCAGAACCAGACTGTCGGTATAGGCATACCCTACAGAGCTGGGACAAGAACTGCTGTGCTCACAGGTGAGCAGCTGGTAAGGGGTTAAGGTAGTAATTGTATAAGTCTTCCAGGCTTTCTCCCAGTTCTGCGATAATTTGATGAAGAACTTCACCCTAATTAAATATTCAAATTAGGAATAAGTGTCAATATGGCTTCCCATTGCCTGGAATGATGATTAATTGTATTCAAAACTCTAGTGGCCCACTGTAATCTAAACCCAACCGTTGTTCTTGATTATTTCTGCACCACACTTGCCATGTTTTTGTTTTAAGATTTAAACTAGTAATTGATTTGCCATATGCTGTCGAGCTGCACACACTTTAAAGCTATGCGTTTAGGAACTTGGGGAGTTTGAAATTGTGATTTTCTTGGTCTTCCAGTGCAGCTTTTCTTCCTTGTCCTATGCAGAGTGATTTGGGGCATGTGGGGGCATTGTATGTCTATGCTGCCCATGAGGAAAACTCGTTATATAGTCAGGTTGTTAGGTTGAAGTTATATTGATGGCAAATGGGTTGCTTGAGTGGAAAATGCACAAGTCTGCATTTAGACTTGGTGCTTTGCATCATCTTGGTAAAACAACACAGCATAGTGGGAAAAGTGTAAACTTTTTAAAAGCCTAAAATCTTAGCCAGTTTCTTTGGCTATGTAACCTTGGGCAAGTTCCTCAATGTCTCTGAACCTTGCTGGGAGAGATGAGTGTGAATACTTCCCTCACTGGAAGAGATGAGTGTGAAGCATGAAGAAATGTGCATGTGCCCAGTAAGTGGTAACTGTCATAGATCACTTCAGGAACAAAGTGCTTCCTCCCCGCCACCTGCCTCCAGAAAGCCATTTACGACCATCTGAGTCAGAAATGACCTCCCACTTCTCTGACTCCAGAAGCCTCTGTTGCCCACATGTTACTTTCTTTGTGGCGTCGTTAAGGTGGTTGTCTTGACTCTCTGGAATTACTGTTCCATCGCTCCAGCCTTTCCTCCCCCACCCCATTCTTTCCTCTCGGCAAGCGGGACCACAGCTCCCAGACCCTTCCTAGGGTTTAGTGTGGGGCCTGGCACGTGGTAGGTGCTCAACAGATGTTTTGCTGTTTTCTTTTGTTTTATGCCATTGTTTTAAAGTTGAAGCATGTAGCCTTAGAGTCTTTTATTTGCATATCTCATGATATTTAGAGGTTTTTACTTTGATAGAGGGGATTTGTATGTGTTTAAATTTATTTGTAGATAAATTTCTAAAAGGGAAAATGAGTCTCATTTGGCTTATTTTTTCAAATTTTAAGAAAACTTTATTCTTTTAGAGCAGTCCTAGGTCTTCTGTAAAATTGAGAGGAAGGTACAGAGAGCCCGATCTACCTGTACCCCACACCTGCATCGCCTCCCTATTTTCAGCATCACTCAGCACTGTGGCACTTTTTTTTTTAAACCAAGGATGAAACTACAGTGACACATTGTCATCACCCAGAGCCCATAGTTCACCTCAGGGTTCACTGCTGGTGGTGTGCATGGTGGGGATTTGGATAAATGTATACTGACACATGCCGTTCTTGTAAAATCATACAGAGTATTTTCACTCCTCTCAAAATCCTCTGTGCTCTGCTTATGCATCTCTCCCCCCTCCTGCTCTGGTGACCAGTGATCTTTTTACTGTCTCTATAGTTTTGCCTTTTCAAGAACATCACAGAATTGGAATCATACAATATGTAGCCCTTTCAGACTGGCCTCTTTTACTTAGTAATATATGTTTATCATTTGGTTTTCCTAACACTGTCTTGTGCAAACACAGCTTGACATATACATATATATATGAGGAGCTCGATTAAAAACTCGTAAAGTCAGTTGCAACATTCTGATCATAGTACTTGTGCGCCTGTTGATACCATGATCCATCTCCCCTTGGATGGCATCAATTCATTGGGTATATTTGGAATTAAGTTTCAGGTCTGGGCATAAACATTTTATGAGTTAGTGATATCATTGTAGAGGAAATAGATCTGTTTCAGGTTTTACAAAACTTCACTTGACTTTGCTGGCCTCAATAACAAAAGAAAACAAAAATGTCTCATGAGATCATGAGAAAATGGTAGTAAACTTTGTACATGGTGATTTTTTTTTCCTGAGGTTGTTTCTAAAATCAATGAGAAAAGAAAAAAAATCACCAGATTTTAGGGCCCAGAGTCATTAAAATAACTTACTTTCTGTTTTAGTACAACCACATTATAAGAAAAAAGTGGCAACTTTATCTCATATATCTGGGTCTTCACAGACTTGAATAGTAACTCAGAATGTCAGTTGGGAAGCACAGGGGACCTGGAGCAGGAATCCTGGCTGTGAAGTCTTTGAGGAGGATGCTCGTGCTGGTCAGGCCCTTCCAGCTGAAAATGATTCATTTTAATTACCTTCCAGGGCAATGCAGTACCTGAGCATATGGTCCTTAAGAAATGAGCTTGCCCAAACCGTCAGCAAGTGTGGGCAGTGGTCAGGGACCTCCCCCTGACACCGTTGGCCAGCCTTGGAGAGCTGACGCTCTAGAAGGTGCTTATTAAAATGCCAGCAGGTGTAGCAAAGGTCCTGTTTGCTGTGACTTCCTCACCCTGCTTGTGCCAGGTGTTTTATAAGAGCCTTTTTCTTCATTAAATGGCATTCATTAAGCACGTCCTTACACCTGGCACAGAAGCTGTGTTGTCACAGATGACTTCTTCCCAATGGTGTTTTGCAGGGATAAGGTGGAATTTCATTTAGCCATTTGCTGTGTTCCTTCTCCCCCTGACCACCTTAACTCAATTCCTGTGACTTTCGCATATTTTTCCGCCTTCCCCTCCCAATTCTGTTACTTTCCCTTGCTCATTGCCTCTCTCTGGTCCTGGTCCACCAGCAGACACATTATCTAGAAAACAAGACGTTCCCTTAGCACCAAGTGCTGGGCTGGGTGCTTTCATATCTGCCTGCTCTTCTAGCATTCTTAACAACTTCTCGTTTTTGCCATCTTCTCTTTACTAATAAAAAGAAAAATAACTTCTCATTGAAAAAAAAAATTAACATGAAAATATATGCAAAGGCATGGGGGTGGCAGGGAGGGGGATCCACGCTCCGACCTCAGAGACTGTTTCGCGCACCGTGAGCGCCATCCCTAAGCCCAGTACTGCCATCAGGACAGGGCTGTCACTGAAATGAGTTGGCATTTCCTTCCCCTTCCTTTTTGTACTGTGGCCTGGATGTGGATGTGAACCACAGAACTAGCGTTTGTGTGGTCGGGTAATATGTGTCACTCTGCAACTTGGTTCTCGTTTGTGTCATTTTGTTTTGACCTAACAGCTGTGTCATTAAGATTTGGCCTCATTAATATAAAAATATCTGGCTCATTCCTTCTCCCTGTTCTGTCCTAGTTTGGATTAAGAGGGCATTTTCCCAGTGCGTTGCTCTTGCGAACCCTGCCTGGGGAACGCCGTCCGAGCCTCTCACACAGTGAGGCCTGCTCTTTCTGTGTGCCCTGGGCTGAGGTCCTCGCCGCACATCAGGAGCGCCCTCCCCCAGTTCCACCCAGAACACCTGTGAACATCATTTCATGTCTGCAGAATACTCAGAATCAGACCTTTTATGTTATTTCCAGTTTTTGAGTCAAGCATCATGATTCAGAGCTGAATTTTATAACTTTACCCATCAGGGTTCAAATCCAGGCTGTGCCCCCTCAGGCAGGCTGCTGAACCTTCCTGAGACCATCTGTCAGGCAGAGATGCTCTCAGGGCCTCGGTGTAGGTCTGAGTGAGGATAACATGAAACATGGGAAGGGCAAGCCCTGTGAAATGTCAGCTAATGTTTTACTGTTTTTATCTTAAATAAGTCATTTCCCACATTTCAGATTATTTCCTTAGGCTGTATTTCCAGAGGGAAAGAATAAATGCTGGTCCTTTTGTCCTATTACTTCCCCATTCTCAGGTCTTAATTTTGAATCATCCGGAGTATGTTTTTAATATATTTCTTTCAGAGAAAGGAACATGAGTGATCTTTTTTTGAGGTCAGTGTTTTTGTATGTAAAAGACAACTCGAAGGAGTAAAAAATTTCTGAATCACAACTTTCCTTTCAAACATTCGGTGGATCCATTTGTCTTCAGGCATTTAGGATATAACAGGAAAAGTCTGAAGTCACCATCAGTACTTGCCAGGATTCATCTTGTCTTTTCTGGATTACTGTGGACCCTATTAGCTTCTTTATTTAGGTCAGGAAAGTATTTTCAGCTTTACTAAAGTATATTCAATATATGGTAAACTGCACCTCTTCAAAATATAATTTGATGATCTTTGACATACATGTACATCCATGACACCATCGCCAGCCTCGAGATCATGAATACACCCACCACCCCCAAAACGTTTCTTGTGCTCTTTTGTAATACATCCTCCCTTGTCAGGTAACCACTGCTGTGCTTTCCATTCCTGTACATTAGTTTGCATTTTCTAGAATTTTACAAAAATAGAATCATACCATATGTGTACTCTTTATCTTGCTTGTTTTACTCAGCAGAATTGCCTTCAGATTTCTCCATCTTGCATGTATCAGTAATTTGTTCTTTTTTATTTCTGAGTAGTATTCCTTATATAGATGTACCTCCATACATTTATCCAATCACTGATTATTGGACTTTTGGCTTGGTTATAGTTTTTTTCACTATTACAGATAAAGCAGCTCAGTGTGTGTGTACAAATCTTGATATAGACATATGCTTTCGTGTGTCTTGGGTAAAAATCTAGCAGTGTAATGGCTGGTTTGTGTGATAGGGTATGTTTAACTTTTTAAGAAACTGCAGGCTGTTTTCTCAGGTGGTTGTACCATCTTACATTCTTACCAGCAATGCGTAAGAGTCAGTCATTCCTCATCCCTGCCAACAATTGGTATTGTTAGTCTATTTTTGCCATTCTAGAAGGTGTGTAGTGGTGTCTCACTGTGGTTTTAATCTGCATCTCCCTGATGATGTTGAGCATCTTTCCATATGCTGATTTGTTTGCATATTTACTGAAGTGGTTGTTCATATCTTTGGGCTGTTTTTTATTTGGGCTGTTTGTCTTCTGTCAAGTCATCAGAGTTCTCTATATATCCTAGCTCTGAGTTGGATATGTGTTTTACAAATATTTTCTTCAAACCCATGGCTTGTCTTTTCACTATTATAAAAGCATCTTCTGAAGAACAAGAGTTTTAAATGTTGGTGAAATCCAGTTCATTTTTGTTTTTTTATTCTCTCTTGTAGAGTTTATGCTGTTTTGTGTCTTACTTAAGAAATCTTTGTCAAACCTAAAGTCACAAAGATTTTCTCCTGTGTTTTCTTCTAGAAGAGGCCATGCTATACCCATTAAGTCACAATGCATTTATATAACAAGTATCAAACCCTAGGCCTTCTGGCAGTAATAACTTACCCCCTCCATTTCCTCATTTTTAGGAGAGTTCCACAACTCCCTTGAGTCATTTTACACATGCACATGTATGTGCACGTATGGTAAGACGTAGGCATCCCGGTTCATTTTTTTTTCTTGCATGTGGCTGTCCAGTTGTTCCAGCACCATTTCTTGAAAAGATTGCCCTTTCTCCACTGAACTGTCTTGGCAGCTTTGTAGAAAATCAGTTGATCACATATGTGGGTCTGTTTCTGGACTCTCCCATGTATTCCATTGGTCTGTGTGTCCATTACCAATACCATACTCTCTGATCACTGTAGCTTTACACTAAGTCTTAAAATTAGGTAGCCTCGAAATTATTTAGCTGTGAGTCTCTTCTTTGATTTTGCTTGAATGCTGGAACCCCTGTTGCCTCCTGTATTTCATCATTTTTTGATCAGGTGTGTTTTATGTTTTTGTTGTTGTTGTTGTTGTTGCTGTTATTTCTCCCTTAGTTGATTTCTTCCTAACACCTAGAATATTTTGGTATTTAGGCTGTTCTTTGTTCTCCATATGTATCGTAATTTTCCTCATCCTCGTCATCCCTGTTCTTTCTCTGCCTTCTGGAAAATCTTGGGGACCTTATCCACCGTATTACTGATTCAGTGTTTTGGAATCTTATTTCTGCATTATTTTTAATGCAGATAACTTTTTCTACATCCTACAGTAAATTTTTTTTTTCCAGAGGCAATGCTCTCTTTATCTTGCTATGTGACATTTTTTATAGGCCCTCATGAGGATATGTACTTCTAGACTGGGTGTTGGCAAAAGGCAGGATGTGTGAATTCCCCTTCCCTTCCCCTGATCTCACTTGGGTGCTCAGTATTTGGGAGATAATCTTCTGAATCTTCATTACCGTTGTCTATTCTCTTCAGTTTTTGTGGAACCTTAGGGACAGGAAGCTGGCTAGAGCCATCACCAGCCCTTCAAATCTGGTGTCTTTTTAGGGCATATATCACTTCATCCTCCTGATTTGAATTTTTCAATCTTTTAAATATTTTCAATTATTGATTCCTCATACCAGTGAAAGAGTGAATAAACAAATAATACTTCACATTATTAGGGGATATTCTGCGATTCTGGCCTACTTTGTCTCACAAGCACAAGTTTCTATTCTGTAAGGGTTTCAACTAAGAAAAGGGACCCAGTAGGCTCATTGGGGAACTTTGAGGTGGCTGACGCGTGAGGAACATCACGATCCAGAGTTAGGAACCAGACATCTGCCTCCTCTTCACTGCTGGCTGTTTGGGTAGTGGGGCCCTTTCCTTCCACACAGTGCCTGTTAAGTCACAATTCATTTAAACAAAAATGATTAAACCCTGGGTCTTCTGGACTTAACAAGTTTGTCTCTTTCCTTTCCTCTTCTCTGGAGTAGTCCTGTGAACCTCTTGGGTCATTTTATATTTTTAGTCCAGCTGTGGTCTTTTCCCTTTATACATATTGACACACATTTTATAACTGTGCCATTCACCCTTGCATGGATTCAGGCAAATGATTATTAGTGAAAGCAAAGCCTTCAAATGTCTTATATCAATTTATTCTTGAACTGAGTTCTTAAAAATAGTTACTTGCCTGGCCTTAACAAGTCACTTCATTTTTTTCCACTTGTGAAAGTTTATTAGCTTTTCTTCCACAGGCACCTTTCTTTACTGAAAAACTTAGTTGAGATCAACCCTTTGTTCTCTTACTCCTAAACCAATTCCATGAGCTTCCACTCACTCTTTCACAGAGTAGGTTTACCACATTGTCCTATGACAGTGGTTTTCAAACTTTTTGGCCTAGGACTTTTTATGTTCTTAAAAATTGAGGATTCCAAAGAGCTTTTGTTTGTGTGGGTCATGCTTATCTATATTTACCTTATTAGAAATTAAAACAGAATAACGTTAAAACATGAGAATTCACAAGGAGACATCAGAACAGTGACATCACCCTAAGTCATGTAGCTTCTGGAAAGTTCTGCGTTTGAGAGAATGAGAGTGAAAAAGGCAAGTGATATCTTAGTACTATTTTGAAAGAATTGTGACCTTATGGACTCCCTGAAAGAATCTTGGGACCCCCAGAGGTCCCCAGATTACACACTGAAAACTGCTGCCCCAGAAGCTACTTGTAATACAGTCGTCAGCCACAAAAAACAGAATGGGAGTTGTGACTTGACATTGCAGAGTTTGTTTTGCTTGCGTGTGTGTGCGTGAGCAGGTGTGTAGGACTGGGAGATAAAAGTGATGACGATCTCTAACCACGGGCCTGCCGGTGCCTCACCACCGTATCCTCGCTGCTGCCCCCTGACAGAGAGGACAGCAGGCCAGAGCCGTCATCTTTACATGTGGCCACTGCGTCCAGAAGATTAATGGTAACATTTTAAAAATTCACGCAGACCTGGAATCAGCACTAGAAAATACAGATTTAAATTAACAAGGAAAAAGCAGAATCCCATCAAAGGAAATAAATCGTGCTAGCAACTATTGTCACATAATAAAGTGTGTTCTATAATCAAAGGGCTTTTATATGGAGCTGCCTGCAGCTTAGTGGCCATGTTAATTGAATAAGGTGCCTAAGACTGACTTGGGGGGAAAAATGAGTTTTCCCTCAGCATCTGTTTAGCCCGAGCCCTTGTCGGCAGCATGTGCAATGCTGACCGTTTGTTACAGAGCAGCCAGTACCTCCTGCAGAGAGACGCGGTTGCTCGGCAGCATGCCCCGTCTCCTCTGGGCAGTTCCTTGGGAGAGGGACAGAGGAAAGTTTGGTAAAGCGCCCCTAGGACTTAGGGGCTATCCTACTTGGAATTCTCTGGTTACCAAACATATCTTGGAGTAATAATCCATCATTTGAGTCAAGTGGCAGTAATTGTTGGCCTCTGATGACCAGTCCCTTTGTCCAGTGGTCCAGGGCTGTTGGGAATGGAACCAGAAGGTCTTCATGTCTAGGTGCCACTCTAGGTAGAAATGGTTTCCTGATCTTCAGGCCCACTTCTCCTTGGCCCGCTGGTGATATTTATGAACTGTCTTAAAATCTAAAACATGCTGCTCTGCTATGGAGCAACCAACAACTTTGGGGCCCCCTGAAATGACTCCACTGAAATTGCTGTCTGTAGGGGCACCCATGGCCAGCATCATCAGTTTTGTTTGATGCCATCGAGTACCTACTCATTCTCACAACTCCCCTGGCTTGGGTACTTGAGAAGAGGTGAGCATCTCAGGCCCATGGTCTCCTGAAGCACCTGGCTGCTTCCTTCTTTCCTCCTCCAGTGGCACCCAGTGTCATGAGCAGGGCATTCCTCTAATCTCACCAGATGATCAGCTTATGGCAGAGAAATTCCAGAGTGTTGGGTGGGCCAATCACAATTCCACGTGTGACTATAAGGCTTTTATATCTTTTGTTGCTAGATGGTATGATAATAGGCATGGGGTCTGGCCATTCTAAAATCCTGTAATGACTGTAAAATGTTTTATCAGACATTGATGTCATAATTTTCTAACCAGGCCCCTATTATCTGATAATTAATTTGATTCCAGTTTTTGGCCTTATAAGCAATGCCATGATGAAAGTATTTACTGTTTGTGTAAAAATGCCCACGAATCAGAAATAGTTGCATTTTCTAAACCGATAACCAACCCATTCCTGGGGATGAGAAACAGGCAAATGGGAAGTCTCCTGTAAGTTTCCCAAAGTTATCTCTACTTACAAGTCATTCATTCAAACTTTAGGTTATCTTGTAGGGTTCTCCCTAATATTTTTTTAAGTGCCCTCTATGTGTTAGGCACTGGAGATACGGTGGGAAGAGTGTAGTGAACACGATGTTCTGGTGACATGTGAACGAATCAGACAGCCCAGTGGGGTGAGAGGGTCTGCAGACAGGAATGTGGGAGGTCATGGGGGTGAGCACCTGGGGGTGGGGTGTCAGGGTGGGCACGGGGTGGGGTGGCCTGATTGAGGAGCCATATTCCCCCATGTGCTGGGGGAGGAGTGTTTCAGGCAGAGGGAACAAGTGCAAAGGCTCTGAGGCAGCAGTGAGCGTGAGGGGAGCCAGTGCGGTTGGAGGGTGTAAGTGCAGGGACTGAGAACAAGAGGAGGCCAGAGACAGGAATGGCCGAAACTGGCCCTAGCTCACAACCAGTGGGCAGGTGGATAATTATAATGCAGAAGGAAGGCACCGCTGGGTTTTGTAATGAGCCTGTGCTGAGGCTCTAAAGTAATGGCAGGAATGGGATGAATCAGAATAGGAGTGGTCATGGAATTCTATTAGGGACTCTTCTTGTGCATGCCCCCCACACCTGGTTCTGCACTCTCTGCTCCGCCTGCATCCTGGCGAGGTGGGCCCTGGAGGCAACACGCCCTCACTGAAGAGCCTCCAGCTCCTGGCGGACGTGCTGGGATTTGAACTGCTGTCAGGCAGCCTGTAGGGTCTGTGCTCTTAACCGCCACCACTGCTCTGCCTCCCTGGTACGTGGTTAGGCCATTGGTTGTCCAGCTCGTATGTTGCTTTTCCCTTAATAACATGATGGAGGGACTGCCACACAGGGTCACCAAGCTAGTCAGTGGCAGGCGTGTTGAGTCCCTAGCATCATCGGTTTCTAGACAGTGTCAGGATGGCCCCTGTGCTCCTGGTTTAGGACTCTCACCCTGTATCCCTGAGAGTCAAGCTGATACATCAGGGCAACTTTCAGTTGATAGTGATGACCTCCAAGGACACGTGGGCTGACCTTTTGTCTCAGCTGTCTCTCTGAAGGCCTCAGTTTCTTTCACATTCTGTTGAATGAAATTTATTCGTATCTAGAAAGGCTGCTGAGAGGATCGGGCAAGGCGATGTACGTGAAGGAACCTCACCCGATGCCTGAAGGTGGGTCCTCACCAGGCAGCAGGGAACTAGATCTCATTTCTCTGAGACACAGCCTGCCTGTCACGTTCAGGCTAAGCGGACGCTGTGGCACCCTTGGGCCACTTCTCCTTCGGCAGGTGACTTCTTCCACTTTAACCACAGGTGATCTATCCCGTGGCCCAGACTGTCCATTCTCATTAAGGGAGGCCTCAGTGTACCTTTTCATCCTCCTGTCCCCATGTTTCCTCCTTCCTCTGTCCAGAAACAACAGAAGTAAAATGCAAAAGCAGCTACTTGCAGCAAACAGAACTCTTCTCTCTAAAGCTCTCTCTGGCCAGGGTCCCTTCCCACTCTCTGCCTTCTAAACACTGCCCCATACCCACTCTTTCATCAGCCACTGTGGCTGGAGTTTTTGATAAGATCATTTCAATCCAATAGATTCCCATTGAGCAATTACTCTGTGAAAGATACAGTCAGGCCTCTGCCTGGACTTCTCTTTTAATAAGACATTTACTGTATCAACCTCACATTGTCTGTTATATAAGATCAGAAACTTTTACTTTTTCTTCCCCCTTATAAATTCCTTCTCGCTTCCACCACTGATTTCTTCTTACATCATACCTATTTTCCAGCCCAGCAGGGGAGTGGGATGCATGATATAATACAGAGACCCCTTGAGTCTAATTGGGCAAACACAAAACACACACATGCAGGAATGAAATAACAGAGGCAAAAGCAGTTTATGTCCATAAAAAATACTAAGAGATTTAATGGAATAGCTTCAACACTTGACTTGATCAACCAGTGTTCGGTAATTGTCTGCTGTAGGGCAGAAATTTTCCTGAAAATGGTGTGCAAGACTGGTGAGATTTGGCCTTGCTCCTGAGATCAAAGTCGTGTTAGGGAGACAAGCTTGTATCAAGTGATTAATGTATATTGTGATAAGTGGAGTGAAAGAGGACAGACAGGTAGCCAGCCCAGCCTGACACAAGCCCAGGAAAGGCCCTACCAAGGAGGGAATGCTTAGGGGGGGTCTTAAAGGATGAATAGGGGTTTGGAGAGTAGGTAAGGAAGAAATGAAGATTCTGGGAAGAGGCAGAGCAGCATGGATAAAGAATCAGGCTGAAACATGAAAAAGCGTGGAGTATTCAGAGATTTACAAACTTTCGCTTTTCCTAGTAGAGAGAGAAATCAGCAGTGACGAGACAGTCTGGAGAAGTGAGCTGGTGTGTGGATGGCTAAAATCAGTGTATGGATGTGTGCCTCAGGTCGTCCAGGGAAGGATGTGGAGTGAGAAGAGAACCAAACCAGAACCCTGGCAAACAGCGACTTTACAAGGTTAGAGAAGGAGCCGGAAAGAACAGTCTGCCAGGAGGAGGGAGGAGCAGGCCAGGGGAGGGAGGCCTGCAGGTGTGGTCAGCTGGGCAGGCCCTCGTGCCCTGGAGGGACGGGAAGTTCAGACCAGGAAGTCCACGGTGGACAGGGCAGCTAAGGAGCCAGGCACCTTGATTCCCCTTGTGTATATACTTCTCTTTTAAGTCCTGTGTGCCAGAGAATTTCCCCAAAACTGTTCATTTAGAGGGTTGCAGCAGATCATTTTGACAGGGACTGGTAAGGGTCCTCACCCAGTAGGTGCTGAATAATCGTTCACAGCTTCACGGTGCGTCCACTGTAATTTCCTGCTCCATTCCCATCTACCATGGCCTCTCAGTTTTACTTCCTCGCTTTCCTCAGGTAGGCAAGCTTTTAAAATTGCAAATTGGATCTTGTCACATCTCTGCCTAAAAATCCTTCAGGATAGTCAGGACTTGGTGGGACCCTGCGTGCTGTGGCCTAGGGCAGCCACCCCCTATGATTTCTAAGCCTTGAAAGTCCTAAAAGGGTGTATCCAACCTCTGTGCAATGCCGGGCTGGGGGCATTCAGGGACGCTCCTGCAGGACGAGGGGTGTCAGGACTCAAGCAGACCAGCAGACCTGCATGACGGCTCAGGCTGACTAGGGGCCAGAGGAGAAACAGGGCCCGCCCAGCCATTCAGTGGTCGAAGGTCAGCCGAGTGAGTGCCTGTCACATGTCAACACAGACCTGGGGGGCACTGTGGGTGGTGGGGCTGGCAGGACCCCTGATGTCGCAGAGCAGCAGGGGACATGACGTCACAGTACACTGGCCTCCATGGAAAGCAGGAGCACTGCACGGGCCTCTCCAGAAGGCTCCCCTGAGCAGGCGCCCTTTGGGTGGAGAAGTGGGGGTGGCAGGTCGGAGGGCGCAGCGGGGGGACGAGGGGCCCCACGGGTCGCCTCCTAAGGAGCAGGAAGGCTGGCTGAGGGGAGACCTGGAAGGAGGCCCTGGCGACTAGAGCTGGAAGGCCAGAGAGAGGGTGGGACCGGGCTCTGCACGTCGTGTGGCTGGCCCTGTACTGCCTTGAGGGGACACGGTGAGGAGCCGTGAGAGAGTGCGTGATGTGCACACCCCAGGGCCTGGCACACAGCAAGCCCTCCCCGCAGGGCCACCTGCCCTCATTCTAGCTCTGCTCAGCCACAAGCACAGTCAGTAATTCATTCTTCTGTTTGCTCAGCTTCATTGACTAAGTGCTGTGGTCAGAGGCATTGATCGACTGCTTAAAACCCTCCTGCAGCTGCTCCTCATCCTCTCAGGGTCCCCACAGCTGGCCAGTCTTCAGAGTCACTGCTGGAACTTGCTGAAAATAGATTTCTGGGCAGTACCCCAGGCCCACTGAACCAGACTCCCCCGAGTCGGGGCTGTGAATCTGTATTGTTAGTAAGTTCCCTGGTGACTCTAATGCCTTCACCTGTGCTATGATGGGCAGAGCAGAGCTGGGACCCTCCATCCTAGGGGACAGAACTGAAACCTCTTGGTGTGACATTCGGTGTCCTTTCCAGTCTGACCCCTTTCCAGCTTTGTTTCCCGTGTGTATACTAACCCTGCACCATGGTACAGTGTTGGCTTTCCCTGACTACCCAGTGAGTCCCTTTTACTCCTTTAACACCTGTGTCCTCCTCTGAGAAGGTGTCACTAGAAGCCTTGTCCCCTTAAAAGAACGTGGTGTGCTCACTCAGCACCTGGGTCTTCCTCTCTGAGCATGTCATGCTGCACGGCGGCCTGTTCCTGTGCCCTTATCCCTTGTAGCCTGGTTGCTCCTTCAGGAGGCTCACCTCCCCATCCTGAGTTAGCGTCAGAGACGTGCACAGTGCAGATCCAGTACGCACGTCAGAGCACCCAGTGGGCACATCTTCATGTGCTTTTGTCCATTGGTTCCCCCGCAGCCTGGCCTACTGTCGGTGCTCGGTGAAGCCCCACTACTGGGTTCAGCACAGGGCTGGTCGCTTGCACAGGCATTTGCTGTCAGCCCTCACTGTGCAGCCAGGAAAACCAAATGCTCTTACAGCCATCATTCCCAAGAAGCACTGGCTCACTCCTGGCTTTGGAACAGGCCTTGCTTAGAGAGCCTTTACTCCCAGGAGTCTGTATGCATGGGAATCATTCTAGGAGTCATCCATTTGTCATGTGAAAAAGGCAACATGTAAACCGTAAAGCTTCCTTGATGTGACAAATATGCCCTCCCTTGGTCTCTATCCTTTTGGAAATAACTGAGTGTGGCTAAAGCTCGGGCAATTGAGCTACTTCAAACCAACCCCCAGTCATCCCAATAAGAGGGCTTTTTATTGTTTCTTTTTTCCTCCAGACCTGTTGGGTTTTAAATATTTTTCCTATTATCTTAATCTTTTCCTCATTGGCTAAAGGCCCCTGATGACCACACCAGATGGATTATTTGCTTTGAGTAGTCATGCTGTGAGTTTTCATGGCCAGCACCTGTGCCATAAAAGGCATCAATCAGAGGTGCTTTCCTGAGTACCTACTGTGTGCTCCTGCCAGAGGGAGATTGTGCAGGCCTGGCAGTCCAGAGGAGGGTGCCGCTGCTTCCAAGTGCTCATTAGTTTCCTGGACTCACATGGACGTAGTAAGACCCAAAGCCTTCACTTCCTGCCTCATTCACTTCACAGCACGGTGGTTCCTGCTCTGTCGTCCTCGGGGGCTGGGCAGGACAGGTGTGGAAGCTGTTGGATGGATACCAGAACCAAGGCAGTGGAACTGGGGCTCCTGTTCAGAGCCTGAGCATTCCAGCCCAGCTGCATTTTGCCCAGTGGGCAGAGGTCTGGACTAAATCGGTCCAGATTTAGTGGCTCCACAGACTCAATAGCCCGCCTCCTTGGATCCTTGGCGTGCTGTCAGGCTTGGGAAATCCTTTCTTCATCTCACATGTTTTTGCTGGTATGAAGAAGGTAGCTGCTGATGGCTGGAAACTTCTGAATTCCTCGAGAGACTCAAGCTGGTGGCGGCGGCCTGCGCACTCCCTCTACTCTGGGCCGTGGTGGGCATCAGGTGCTGAGTCTTGGGGGACACTCCAGGCACCCTGTAACCTCTAGTTTCTCCTCTGTCTCCCCCTCAGGCACATCTCTCTAACACTCCCCGCCACCTTCCGAGGCCGGAACAGCACGCGGGCCGACTACGAGTACCAGCACTCCAATCTGTACGCCGTATCAGGTACGTGGCCACGGTTGGCGGTCAGCAACTGTGTCTCTGTCCAGGCACCGCCTCCCTCTGAGTTTGTCCTGCCCTCTGGTGGCATCGGTCTTGCTTCCATTGTTTTCCGCATAAGGGACCTGTTCTCTGCAGGGACTAGGCCTTCCCTTCCCTTCGTTTCACCGCAGCACTTAGAGAAGGGCCCAAGACTAAGCATATTTTGAAATGAATGATGAGGAACAGTGTGTGGATTTCACAAGCTTGAAGGTCAGTCTCCAGAGAACAGTGACTACATTGTTCACCTGCCAGATCCAGGGCAGATTTCCCACGCGCACTCGGGAGCAGCACAGAGCTGAGACCTGGGCTGCTGGCCCTCCTGTATCCAGGTCTGTCCTCACCTCTCATTTCCCAAAGCCAGGCTTGTGGCCAGAGGGCACACTGGTGTCTCACCACTGAGCCCCCGTGGTGTGGTCTGTGATTTCTGAACTTGGCCTTGGAACTGATGGTGCTACCTTGGCGGGAACTTCTTCAGCCCTAGTTTCCTTTGCACCTTCTCCAGGGAGGGGAATATGTACAAGCCTTATTACAGAACTGAGATTCATTAGGTGCCTGGCAGTGCCGGTGACTTGCTAAGAGCCAAGGAAACCCACAAACTCACCTCCGATTGTACTGGGCCTCCAGTCAGAGGTGTTTGTATATGAGGGGCAAGTGGCAAATCGTGCCACTTACCAGCGCACACCCTTAATGGTGAGTGACATTTTGCACACAGGAACATGGCATCCATTCATGTATCATAATGAATCGGTTATTTAAAAGGTAATCTTTCTTCTAAAAATTGCAGCTTCAGGTTACTAAATAGATGAACTAGAACAATGGTATAATTCGTGTCAGGATTAGTTTTTCTTGTTATGATCACTCCCTAATAGGTTTGGAAGTATAAGCAAAAGCCAGTTGTTCCATTTCTGAGTGACACTCCTGCTGGGGAAAGGGAAGAATGGGGATTTCTTAAAGCCCTGGCCCTGGCCCTACTCCAAGAGCCAGGCTCCCAGAGGGCAGAGGGAGCACATTGTCTAAGAAAAGCATCTCCAGGGAGAATTTCTTTTGTGCTGTGGCTATTTCAGCAAAGTCGACAAGGAGCATAACAAGTGTGGAAAGATGACCTATTTTGTAGGAAAGCTGAATATTTCCCCAGATGCTTAGCAGCAGAGTGGTGCAGAAGAGGTCTGTGAAACCAGCAGGGCGACCCCATTCCAAATGCACATAAGGAAAGCTTAGTCAAAGCAAATGACTTTTTTCCTCCAGCTTATAGATCTTTTTGCAGCCACGGTATTTGCTACCCCCACCTCACCTGGGTTCTCTGATGGCTTTCCCAGCTGTTGATATTTCTGCAGAAAAGGGCCCACAGAGTGAAATCTCCTCTGGTTTGGCAGGAATGTTCCTGTCTGCCTCTGGACCACTGCTTCCTCGCTCCGCAGCTTTGATGAGGTGTTGTCTGGGTTCATTTCAGCTGTTAGTTTAGCAATACTGAGGTAACAGCCTCAAGACACGGGAAGCCATTCAGAAACTTGCTGTTACATTTACGTAAGTGGCAGTCAATTGGATTTTATCTTCCAAACTGAGGTAGTTGAAACTGCAGCCCATGGCAGCAGGCAGCACAGGCACCGAATTGCTCCGCCAGGGTGTAGGACTGCTTTGTTGTGATGCTGCCAGACACATCCCACAGGAACCGCTGGCTCCATAAGGCCTGCAAGCTCAGCACTGGGCAGCCATGGTGCAGCTGGGAAGCCTGCCCACCCACCCCCCCCAGCAGCCTGCCTGCAAGCCCTTCTGGCTGGAAGGGAGCACCCCTCCTGCCCCGTATGAGCAGGGTTTGCTACTGAGGGGCACATCACAGTCTGGTATTGCAAAGTTAAGACTTCAGTGGTTTGTTCCAGAAACAGGGCAAAGTGTGCCCCAGGCCCTAGCCCTTGCCCAGTACCCAGTGCTGTGAGAGCTGGAGCTCTGCTGGTAATAAAATGAATCCTCAAACTGTTCTCCTTCTGAACTGACTCAGACATATTCACTGCAGACTTCAGGGGCTAAGCTAAGCCTTGCATTCCTAAAAACATTTGATCACCACTCCCTTGGTTTGCAGGGCCTTCCTAAGTGGAGTTCCAAACAATGGACTTAGAAATTTGAAAAGCAGTGCACATTTAATTTTATGTATGGTTATTAAAGTAATATTTACTTTTAAAGTGTTTCCCCAAAGGTATACCGGTTAATAGATCCCCTGTCCTGTTCCTTCCACTGAGACAGCTCATGTCTGTCATGCCTGCAAAGGGAGGGAGGGACACTGCTCAGCGTTGCAGGAGAACCCAGTGGAGATAGTACGTAGCTCTGTCCCCAGCACACAGAGGTGCTCATGAAGTGTCTGTGGCATGGAGGAAGGGAGGAAAGGAGGAAGGAAGACATTTAGCTCAGTGTCTGCTTTCTTAGGAACACCTCTGTGACTCCTGGGGCAGGTGGTCATCCTGATTTGCTGCTCGAATGTCTCCAGCATCTGGGGCCATCACCTCCAGCCAGCCCGTTCCATCTCTTATCTTGTTCAGTTAGACTCTGTCTTTCTGTACATTCATTTCCATCCAGCCATTTGGGGTACTGTGCATTCCACTGGCCAAAATGTGGGAACGCTTCAATGGAATCCAGCCAATAGTCTCTCTTGCCCACAAAAGTGGGGTGAGGAACGTCTACTGCCTTGGTGCCGAAATCCTGAGAAGCTTATGCTCCTTGCTCTGCCATCTTCTATCCTGATCAAAATGGCCATGAAACACACCTTTGATCCTCACACTTCCTCTTCCAGGAATTTCTTCTAGAAAATGCTTGCAGATGTGCAAAGAGATTAATCCGCAAGGCTGAGCACTGCTGCTTTTTAAAAATAATACTCCAGGAAAGGGGTTAGGGGTCAGATATCCTAAATATCAAAACAGTAAACAACTTTTCAGGAATCAAAAAATGGTGATTGAGATAAAAAGATGTGCATCAGTATTGTCGAGTGACAACCAGAATGTGCAATATGATCTCATTTTTTTAAATGTCTCCAAAGGTCTGGAAAGGTGCATGCTAAGGTTTTTGTAGTGGTTTTCACAGGACCTCCCTGCTCTTTTTTCCTTCTTTGCCGTGTCTCATTTTTCCATGGTAGTATATGTTGCTTTTTTAATAAGAAAAACTATATAGACCTCATGTGGACTTGGCGTGTCCTTGGGAAGCCTCGTGGGTCCCCAGGGATCACCTTGTCCTTTCTGACTGCTCTCAGGCCTCCTGACTCAGTGTGCTTTCAGGTTCTGCTAGAAATTGTATCAGGTCAGTAAAATTTTTATTTTATTTTATTTTATTTTATCTCAAAATTTTATTTCGAGAATTTTTTTCTCTGTTGTCCATTCCCTGGAGCCTCCTGTCCACTGAGGTTCCTCAAAGACCCTTGCCCACAGTTCCAACCCCATCTTTCACATCCCGCCGGCCCTGCAGGCGCAGACTGAGTGTGAGAGCCCATGGCTGCCTGAGCCGCCTCCTCACCTGTTTTGCTCCTCAGATTCCCCATCACCATGTTCTGCTCTTTAGGATTTGAGGGTCGCTTTCCTGAAAGAGGAGATAGAAATACAACAGTGGGTGCTTGGTTTGCCTCGCTTTGTCATCTGTGTATATTAGGGTTGGCAAGCCACTTTTTAAATTGTTCTGACTTTTGATAAATGGCAGCTCATGGGCCATGCTTTAGTGGCGACGTTCTAGCTGCTGTGTCCCCCGCAGTGATGTGCCATTAAGACCTTTCCTGCCGCGAGGGCTGTCTACTGGGCCTTGTTGATTTCTCTAGATTCTGCCCCAAACCTGCCTCCTAAGCTTCCTCATCAGGCTTCTCAGTGGCTGGTAATTCTCTGTTTAAGAATACCTTCTCTTTCCTGAAAAGTTATCTATTTTAGTCCCAAATGATAGCCTTCTACCTTTTTTTTTCTGAGACATTTTTTAGATGTTTAGATGTCTGACCATTCATTCATTTCGATTTCAACTATTCGAGAAAGATTTAAGGTGGCTCCAAAAATACGTGTAAGGAAATGAAAACAGATGTGAAAATGTAATCTGGAAGAGCAGGGAGCAGTCATGGGTGAGGTTTTGCACCAAGGGGATGCTGGACTGGGTTCTGAGTCAGGGCAGTCTCTGTGTGGGTAAGATAAGAATGAGCCAGATGTTAAGGAGGAACCAAACAATTCCTTGTACTGCATCCTTCCTCATAAGGAGGGCCCTGAAAAGCCACAGAACAGCTGCTTCTCAGTGAGTTTGATAAGGATGGCCTGTATGCCCATGTATTGGGGGATCCACTCTTATTTGAACCCCTGCAATGTTTGGAAGTTGAGTGAGATGTTTCTTAAGAAATGTTCTTGTGCTGGAAGTCGTGTGTCTTAGGGAGGGAGAAACCGGGGGACAGGAAAGAGAGGCTCCCACATCATCTTCCACCTGAAGGACACACGTGTGTGCCAGAGGCTTCCGGTGAGGAGTGGCTTAGCCAAGAGGGACCCAGGATGGCGTTTTCTGAGCAAGGAATGTCCCCTTGTCAGTCTCACGGCGGGTTTTATTTAACGAGCAGTTGACAATATGTAAGGGCAGCCACACCATGCTTTCCCTTTGTTTTTCTTGTTGTAAACTGATTTCTGTCTCCAAGTGAAGACTTTTTACCAAAGGAAACTTAATTTTCTCCCTTTTGAATAAATTGACATAATAGTGTAAAATAGTTAAAATTAAGCCAGTGCATAGTAAAACTGGCACGTAATAAAACCAAAAATCTTCAACAACCCCTGAATTCAGGTCGAGCCACCAAGCAGAAAAACCCAAAGCCCCACGGTGTGGGGGGCCATGGGCCTAGGTCTCCTTCCCTTTCGGTGCACAGGCAGATGGCTTCATTCCTCCATCAGCTTTAGGCTGACCGTATCATTTACTGCCTGCCGCCGCTTCTGAGAGTGAAGGGAGCTTACAGGTGTGCCAGCACAAAAGCCGGAACCCAGAACAGTCCCAGCAGCTCAGGGGTGTGGTCACCCTGCCTTTAGCTTTTTTGTTTTTTTCCGTTTCTTCTAGTTTCCTTTCTGATTGCTGAAAAAGCTAGTTTCTAACCTCCACAGCTGTTCTCTGTTGCAAACCAGTCCGCTTTCAAGATGTTTGACACCAGGAAGCCTGTGAGCTTCCCAGTCCAAGGCCCACGACACTTGTGCAGAGAAGTGGGTTTTATCTGAAACAGAACCATGTATGAACCATGTAACTCTGACAGCAGGCCAGGAAAGCACAGAGCAATTAAAAATAATTAATGATTTCTGAATATCAGCCTTCGCCATGCAGTTTTAATCTAGACCTCATTGAAATTGGAAGATGGACATTTAATTATCAGTATTATGAAATTCATGATTTATATATTTCATCCAATTGGGTAAAATTTCTGCCACCAGCTTTTCATCTTATTACGAAAAAAACTGTATTTTTTTACAGTGGGATCATTTAAAAACTCATCTACAGCCTACCAAAGAATTGTAAACATATTTTCCTTTGATATGTAGAGATTACATTATTTCTATCTTTAAATTAGGAAAAAAAATCTCAGCTGGAAAATAAAAAATAATTCTTTAATGGGCATAAACCATTGCTGGGTTAGAAAACGAAGGTAGAAAGACTAAAACAATAAGGTGCTTGGGAAGTCCTGTTCTTTTCTGTGTCAGGTGTCCTAGCCGCAGCTGCTCCGTGTGTAATATTCATGGTTTTATGCTGCAGAATCAGCATCCGTGTTCCGTGTGTGCTCGTGGTTCCCCTTGTGCCTGCATTTGGGTGTCAGCTCATGGGTGGATTGAGTGACTAAGTTACTAATAACCACCAATGGGGGAGAGCCTCTGTGTTGGTGGGAGCCCCTGGGTGCCAGTGTTAGCCTCTGCATTCGGGTATCCCCAGGGCCTTTGTCTTTAATGGACTTGTTCACGTGGCTTACATGGCCGTGCATGTCAGCTCCCTGCTTTCCTTTATCCTCCGCTGAGGATTTTAACAATCACCTAGGTTGAGCTGGGGTGGTGGGTGAGTGAATTGTGCGAGAGTGGCAAGGATCTAAGAGAGGAACATGGGTTTGATGCAGCCACAGATAATAGCATATAGGGGAAACTCCTGAATGAAGTGAAAAAATACTTACAATAATGCTGCTCAAATCAAGGAGGAAATAAGTCATTTTAAAGGCATATAAATTTTTATCACCTCTAACAGCCATTGCGTCCCTTGTCTATCCATCTGTTCTTGCCCTGACTGACAACAAAATCGAGTACAAAGAAAAATATAATAAAAAAAAGAAGGAATGAATGGGAGCGGACGGGGACTTGATCGCATAGTGTATTTGTATATCCTGATGTAAAAGGTGCGGTTGACAGGCGGCCAGGTTTGCTCTGTACACAACCATGTGTGTGCTGTCAGGTGCACGCATGCTGCCTTGTTTCGATTGATGAATTGCCTGCTTTCTTGATTAAACCTTCCGTCACTTAAGAAACAAAAAGCCTGTGTTTAGATGGCAGAGTGGGACATGTCAAAAAAATCTGTCTCCTTTACCTTTGTGCAGATGTTGGGCACAGACTGTAACATGTATTATTAAAATGAATGTGGCATTTACTGTGCATTATTCCTTTCCTGGGAGAAAGGGCTATAAATTATATGCTAATAATAAGCTTTAACCCTTTCGAAATGCAAAAGATTTAAGAGTGCAAATATTCACGTAGGCCTGGCTAATTGGATGTGCTTTTATACATCCACGGTGATAGCTGTGTCACTGAAGTTAATGAACAGCGTGTGCGGGCAAACACGCGGGGCGCTCAGGGAGCTCTTGCCGCCTGGAGGTGCACTGCTCTGCAAGTGCCTCCTCTGGGATTTTACGGAGAGAGAGACCCTGAAATTCCTCAGCTGGGCTCGGGGTCATGTTACCGTGGACTAAGTCCGTAGCATGTCTGGTGCCCCAGTGAGTCTTCTGGAGCTGAGTTCAAGAGTGGTTCTTTGTGCTCTCCTCGTTCCCCTTTGCTGGGCTGGCTGGGCTTGCGGCAAGTGTCACTAGGCATTGGTGCCTCATACTTACGTGGCTGTCTTCCTTGTCCTGGCTTATCTATCCTCAGTCCAGTTGCCCAGGTGGCAGACTCATCTCACCAAAGCTTAGCCCCTCAGCTCAAAGCTTTGTGCCTGCCCACGAACCGCTTCAGTTCATACTTCACGTGCCCAGCACTGAGGCCGTTAGTGCATCTCAGCTTGCGCGGTGTCTTCCATTTCTCTCCACTTGTGCCCACCAGCCCAGGTCACTCCCTGCATCCTCACCTTCGTGCCTCTCGGTGCACTTGCAGCTGCCAGTCCCACAGTCCAGATCACCCTGCCTTCTCCTCTGCTGACCCATCTTCGAAGGCCTGTCCCCAGACTGCCTCTTCCATGCAGCCTTTCTGATTAACCAAAGGCAAAGAGAAGAGAAAGACTGTTTTCTCTTCATTCAGCAGACACTGAGAGCTGCCATGTGCCAGACCCCATGCTCCTTTCCAAGGCGGCTGGAAGCCTGTGAAAGAAGGTTCAGCAGGAACGGACGAGGCTTCTGGGGTCAGAAGCATGTGTGGCCATCACAGTCATTGTGGTTGGCTGCTGAGGTTGTGCCCTGCACAACATATATGAATGGCTTCCTCCCAGAGTTGTGCAAGGGCCCTGCATTATGTTACCTTGAGCGAGTACTTGGCACTAGTTATTCACACCCATAAAATAGTACAGAAATTGTCTGATACCTTCCCAGGATTAGTGTGAGGATCCAAGGTATGTAAGAACATTTTGTACATTGGGAAGCAGTGTGGGAACGTTACTTCTCTCCGTAGTTCCCTCCCCTGCAGGACTGTGATGAGATATTAGTTGAGAATTATCACCCAGGACACACTGGCTCATGCCCAGCATGGTCTCCATCTCCTTAGTCCCGTGCTCCCCTATGTAGTTTGTATACAAGGTTACTTGTCGGTAATCAGAGTGCTCTGAGTACTCAGAGAACCTTTCTTCCTCGGTGCAGAGAAACTTGCGTGCAGTGCAGGCTTTTCGGCATGGCTCAGCTTGGGGTCCCCTGGAAACTGAGACATTGTCACAAGTCATCACTGAGAAGTGGGCTTTTTAACATGGCAAGCAGCCAGTGAATGCTTTCTTGGGAAGGTGGCAGAACGATGGTTTGGACAAGCAGGAGAGAGGCACTTGACAGAGCTAGCCAACAGCTTCCATAAAATCTTCCAATGTGTTTTTGGTTTTTTGGAGGAAAAGTGTTTGGGGGGGCTGCTTTCTGCTCCAGGCCTTCATTTCTGCTTTTCCTGTGCTCCGTGTGTAGGAGAAAGTTAAGACTTTTTCCAGTTTCGTCATGGTGAAAAAAATTAAAAATATTATTAGGTAACAGATACCTCCGTGTTCTTAAAAGGGTGGCTGCCCTCCCGCTGTGCTTTCATTCTCTCTTTGGTTTTTAAGCAAGGCAGAGTTTAGGCGGCGCTGGTTTAATGGCCCATATCCCCCTTGTAAATCCAAGAGTGAGGCGGCCCAGGGGCTAGGGAGCCAAAAGAGCCGCGTCCAGGCCCTGCTTCTCGTCCTGACTGGCCCGGTATCGTCAGGCACAGCACCCAGGCTTCCTGGATCTAAATTCCCATCAGATGTCTCAATGTCAGCAACCGTGACAACTTTAGTAACCTCCACGTAACAGTAGTTCAGCCAATATTCATCGGAGGCTCCCTGTGTGTCAGGCTCTGTCCAGGAGCTAAGGTAGCAGCGGCCCTCCCACCTCTTGGGGTTGCGGATGGGCAGGAAGGAGGTTTGTTGTTTTGGCAGGTGGACACCCAAAGTGCCCCAAATGGGCAGCTGTTGCCCAGACAGTCCATCCAAACACCGCCTTGACTGTAAAGTTCCCGAACACACAAATCATGAAAGAAGACCCAGCTTCCTGACACCTTTCTCCCTGTGTGCTCATCTTCTTTGTCTCGTGTTTAAGCAGAAGTATGGCCCTCTTTCTGCGTCATAATCCCCAGCCTGGTAGGCAGCAGGGTTGCGGGCCCACAGCAGGGTGCCTCCAAAGGCCTCAGCGGAGAAGCGCTGAAAACAAAGGGCACGCAATTAGTCCCCACTCTTGCTCTGCTCTTAGCACTTCAGTGGTTTGCTCCTGGATGAATAAAGTAGTCTGGTTACCAAACATTCCTGCCTGGGGGAAGAAGCTTCTATCAAATTAGCCTTTGTTTCTTTTTCTATCTCTGTCTCTCTCCCAATAATAGACTATCAGCTAAGAGGGAAAAATGATATAATTAAGACAACTTCTTTAATTTAAACACATTTAGGGAGCTGAAGTTCTTTTTGCTTGTATTAAAATGGATTATATTAATTTATTTTAATAATACCTAACCTTCCTCTAGCATTTACTGTGTACAAGACTTGGTAGTAAGCATTTTCCATGCGTTTTGTCATTTAATCCCTACAAATTCTTACCAGGAAAACCTTACCGCACTTTAAGGTCTGTACTATCACTGTTACTTATCTTTTATAGATACAGTGCAGCTGCCAGTGTTGCTAAGCTCCCATGCTCAGGCCTTGTAAAGTAAGCATCTCTTCTAAAGATACTGATATTTATTTTTTCTTTGTAAATATGTTTATTTCACAGGTCGAAAAAAACTGAGGTTTTGAGAGATTGTGGTTTGCCTGAAGTTATACTGCCAGCAAGTGGGAGGGCTGAGACTCGAACCCAGGCCTCTGTGCCTCCAGACCCTATGCTCCAAATCACTGTGCCAGGGGTGCTGCCTCACGTGTTTGGCCATTTGCCTGCCCTTGTCAAATGGAAGTTGGAAGTGGCACCCACCCCTAGGATGGGTTGTGCTAGGACTAACTGGCGTAGTAGCCCTCAGCAGCAAAGAAGCCTCAGCGGGCCTCCTGGATCGTCGGCTCTGGGGCCTCTGAATCAGCATGAGGCCTTAGAAGCTTGAGTGATGACAGCTCCCAGGTGCACAGGGCATCTCAGATAGTGGGTGTGACTCCCAGTGGCTGTTGCTGGGCCCCCCTTAAAGCTGAGTGACCTTAGGCAAGGAGTTTGACCTTTCTGTGCCTCAGTTTCCTTGTCTGTTCATTGGGGATAACAGTGGCTCATGGTGAGGATTAGAATCATGGTACTTAGAAAAGTGCAGTAGATGTGTTACTATGATTATAAATATTCCACAGCCCCTCCCTCTGCCCCTTCTCAGATATTTTCCAGACCAGGAAAGGGAATGTTCCAGAACCCTCAGGGAACCTCCTCCTCATCAGTAGGTAAGGCTACCACTGGTCTTGCTGTTGGAGATGTTTGTCTGGGGGAACTCTGGGCACTGGAGGTCCTCTTGCATGGTCTTCTCTTAGCCTTGTGCTGACAGTGGGCAGCCCATACCCACCTCTCACTGGCTGGGACTATAACCTACGTGTTCTTTCCAACCCTGCCTGAGGCGGGTGGGGCCCTTGTTTGAACGGACAATCACCTCAGTGCCTCCCAGGCTGTGCAACTTCTTCTCTAGATCTGGCCTCCCAAGATGCCAAGCCGCTGCCTGAAACCCAGCCTGAGGGTACTGAGGGCTCCCTGCGAGCTCCTGCCCTTGCCCTGCTCCTGGCGCCCACTCCCTGCAGTCTCCTGCTGTAGCCCAGCTCCCATGCTCCAGCCTTGCCAACTTGCAACAACATTCGCAGGGGGTCAGATCCTAGGGTGGCATGTTTAAACTCCTGATGGCTTAACAAGTAAAGATGCGGGCGCTGGCAGGACTTGGAGAGAAGTTGACCAGCCGCACAAGATCGGGCGGTGAGATCAGGCTGTCCTCTGTCTGTCACACAATCTGAGCATCTTCTCTTTTGTGTCAGAATAAATGTATTTAACTGCTAACATTAGGACACACGTTCTGACGTGTTTTAGAACAAAGAAGCAACTTTCCTGTGGACAGATTACCTGAATCCATCCATTGTCATCCATGGGGTGTTTGTGTCTGGAATACCCAAGGTTTTTACCCTGCCTTTTTATTAATGGGCAGGGATGGCCCTAACCTGTTTATGTTTAAGAAAAAGCCTCAGTGCTCCAGCCTAGAGTTTGGAAGGAATACATTTATCACATATCCCAGAGAACAGGACTCCTTATTCCTCAGATTTGTTATTCGATTGTCTCTGAGACAATGAGTGATGCGAAACTCTCATCCAAGGTTGAGATCCTTTGTTAGAGAGTGATTTCTCACGCCTGGCTTGTTTTATAGCATGAACAATCTCATGATCCACTGGCGAGACAACATCCATAATTCTGAATGAGAGAGTAAAGCTTGCCTTGTTGGCCCTAAGCATCGCTTCTGGTGACACACTAAGAAGTACGTAATCGCTTGCTACCTGGAGGCAATAAATGCACCCATCTTTATGTTCCATTGCCTCATGTGTTTACCTTAAACAAGCCCCGTGCTAACAAAACGCCAGTGTCACTCCTGTCAGAAGGTCCTTTGGCTCATGAATTACAGTCCTTACCCACCTTAGTCTGCCAAAGTTGGTTGTGTCTTTTGTAGGGCTAAGATGGGCAGCCTTCTTGGCCTGTAAGTCTCATGGCTGTTTATGCTTCTTGTAAGTCCTTGGCCATCTGATGGATTTCACAGTTCTCAGAAAGGTGCTCCATCTTTGGTTATGACATCTGTTTCATGCTCAGGGTCTGTTCTGGGAGGTAGGACAATGATGTCCCACTCACTGGTGTGTGCCTAACCCCCAGGCAGGACCTGGTGGGCAAGAAGCACTTGCGGCTATTTGTTGTTTGATTGATTCTTTAGGCTCTCACCCTTTTGAATCTGCCATTTCCAGCCGCAGAACTTTGGGCATTTACATAGACTTTCAGTCCATCTTCTTTCCTGTAATTTTGAGGATTACAGATAATATACATGAAGTGCCTGATACTGAGTGGGCCCCCCAGACATGGTGGTGGTATGACTGTCATAAATACTGTTACTCCAGCAGACTGCTTCGTGTTACTGCAGGGAGCATTGGTCTTATACACCCTACAGTCTGATCCCCCATTCCACCTAAAAATGCAGCTGGAGGAGGGGACGGCTGGTCCACTAAGGAAGAGCCAGAAAGGAGCTCATATGTGGAGGGACCGTGCCTGGTTCAGGAGACTTTTGGGTTTAATATAAAGCAAACCGTCCATCCTAGTCCAGAAGTCAGTGATTGCTTGAGATACTAGTTTGCTACTGGGTAAAACAATTCTAAAGAGAACTCACAACATTTAAATCAGCTTCCAATTTTCCCTTTCCCTTCTCCTGCTCTGATTGAGAAAGGATCATATCTGTGTTCAGCCCTCTAAATGATTTGACTTCTTTCTTCTTTGCCTTTTGGCTTGTGGCACTTCTTTCCTGCCGCCCTCCTATCCTAGAACCCTTTAGCAACAAACAAAACAAAACAAAAACTCTTTCCTTGCCCCAGAATCCTTACATAGCTTTGAGCAAGGGCTTGGCTTACGGGCACATCACTGAGCACATCATGAAGTCCCATCCTCCAGAGCTAGCTGCCAGGCCAGGGGCCCCCAGGCTCTAAGGCCTGTGCTGAAGGCTGGCACAGTGGCCATGGGATGCACGATGCACTGAAGACGTCCTTTCTCTGGATTTGCTCAAGTAGATTAAGCAAGTTTCTGGCTGTCCCTGTCTTATCGGAGGGTGCCATGCTATCTATCTGTGTGGAGAGGTTCCTCCTTTCTTCAGGCTACATTCTTTTAAAGATACTGTACCTTTTATTTAGATTTAATAAGGACAGACCTTTTAATCAGAGGTTAGTCATTTATTTTGCAAACTATTGTTTTGATTCATCATTTTTGCAGATAATTAAATGGTTCAGTTGGCACAGTGTGTCTACTTTATTAAAACAGGTAATTTTGAAAAAAAAGAGAGATGCTATTTTTTTGGATCACTGCACAAGAATTGCTTTTATCTTCATCTTTGAGCAGAGTTTCTGGTTGTTTTGCCAGAAGGCTCTCTCACGTTCAAGCTTTTGGTGTCCTCTCTGGTCTGGAGGGGCTTGCCCTTGGCTGATTGGGGTGTTCACCCCTCTGCCCTTTGAAACAGGAGATGAAGAATAAATTCTGTGCTGTTACCTTGTAGACAGATTCTTAGGTTTTAATTGGATTGGGGAAAAGAGCCTACAAGTTATGAACTTTGCAGAGCAGCGGTTCTTATGCTGAAAACAGATTAATTGTAGTCCTCACAGTGGGTGGAGTTTAAAAGTCAATTACTGCTTGTCCTATTATAATTTACACACCTAGGATTTGAAAAAGTCTGTCACTTGGTATAAAAATGAAAAGGTTACATTACTAGTTGGAGTATACCTATGACTTTTCATTTGTAAATGCTTTAGCTACATGTATTTGTATGTATGCAACTTGTAGCTGTAGAGCTACAGTATAACTACATCTGGTAGCAAGAGTACTTAGGAAGAATAACCTTTAAGACTTGGTTCTTTAAATCTATAATGGTTTAGAATATAGTCCTTTGTCTAGCAGTTCAGTCTACTTGTAGGCACTGTGGCCAGCCCCTGCCGAGCCTTGGGAGCACTCCACTCCTGGGTCATGAACCAGTAAGGGAATAGCCCTTCAGGGGTCAATTTTTTAAAAACAGATTGCTCACGACATTTGCTTTCTTTGATTTTT